>JASEVX010000001.1:54557646-54596034 GCA_031761405.1 Serripes groenlandicus
TACTGTGAAGCAGACAAAATGCTAGGTTGCAGTGTGTGCATGACAATGAATCATAGACTTTGTGAAATAAAACATCTGCCTAATGATTCTGAATATGAATTGGACATGCCAGCTTATGAAGTATTAAAGACTGACATACGTACCCTCATAAGAGAGTTGCACGTATCTTCTACTAGAACTGAAGGTTTTAAGAAGCAAGCTGAAATGGTTGCAGAGGCAGCTGAGGAGGATGTTACAGCTTTTAATAATGACTTGGTTTTTGAACTTGATATAAGTCGGAAAGCAACACTTGCTCGTGTTGAGAGGATGAAAAACAACGACTTGAAATACCTTGATAATATTTTAAATGATTCTAGACAGATAGAGCATGCTTTGAAAGAGATGGAAACTAGTTTGTCAAAACACCAGAAGAAATGCCACTTTGGGCGTATGCATGTCGCTGTTAAACAGTGTCCAGAAGCTGTTCTACAACGTAAACAAGAATTTGACAAGCTCAATACAAATAATACAGGTATAATTCCTTACACTTTTCAGCCATCAGATACTTTTCTAGATCTATTTAGAAGAGAAACCAAAAAATGTGGGTGTTTCACAGTCGCAAAATCCCCTTCAGAGTTACATACCAACAAAGAAGTGGGTGAATGTTAAACTTGTGAATGCACACATATTTATATATACATATAATTGTTTGCTACATCACGAAGAATATTTGAATCACCTCGTCAATCCATATACCGTCTGTTCAATTTATATTCAATATCTACTATAGCAGGTATACATTTCGGGTTGAGTTTATTTGTGTTGCAACTCTAGGGCGAACAAATAAATACACATTGTTGTGTTGAAAATGTCATTTATTATTAATGAATAATGACGAAAAGGAATTAGAATTTTACCAAAATAAATGACTAGAAATATAACTAACTAAACAAAAGTTTCATAATTAACCCAAGTAAAGAGTTGCTAACACATAGGTGGGTTACATAATCCGCCACAAGCAATACCATTGCGTACCCACCCGTGTTTTCTCCATGTGCCACACTGTTTCAATTCAGTAATCAATTTTTACTGATTATCCTTTATAATTTTTGCCTTGTTATTTTCATAATATTCTGCTGAAGGTGTTTTTGGTTGGGGAAAGGCTTGAGGTTTTCAACCATCTTGTTAGATTGTTGTTTCCTTGATAATTTGGTATTTAAAGTGTAATCTGTTTTGAAATCATCATCGGAAAAAATTGCTACTTTTCAAAAACTGAAAATGAATTATTGATTGTGAGCAAAGAAAAATTTCCTTTTTAAAACAATATAACTTCTGTTCTGTTCTATTATCAAAATGTATCAAATGTGTTTGTAATGTAATAAGTTCTTGACCACTAATTAAGTATCAACACAATTCATTTTATCCCCTATACCAATCAATAAGGAACACTGATGTCAAATTGTCAGACAAAAGTTTAAGAGGAGAATACATTCTGCCGAATTATCCGGCAGTTTCAGAGGAGAAGAATTTTAAATAGAACTTAATTCGTTGAACCCTGTTTAAAGAAGGCCCCGAAAGGAACATGACTGTGAAGTTTGATTGAAAAGGGCCAAGAGGTTAAGAGATTTATGGTTTAAAGAAATGTGTTCTCTCGATCAATTTATTCTCAGGTGAGCTAAAAAAGGATTTCATTATAGTGTAGTTACTTTGGGCTCAAGTATGTTTTTAGCGATATGTACAACTTAAATTGTCTATATACAGGGGAATCTAAGTCCCACTGTCTGTGCCTATTATACCCAACATGCAAAACTACATTTTGGAAATAAACATTTTGTGCTGGGGTAGGTTAAGCTATAAAAGCTATAAAAGCTCCGTTTAGAAATAAGCACATCTGAAAGTTTCTATGTACTGTTTAAATAAATGATATTAACTGTACCAGATATACCCAATAATTGATTGATTGATTGAGGTTATCGTCGTTTTCAACACTTTATCAAACACATCATGTACGCATGTGTATCTTGGCTTTCTCACAACAGACTTATGACCAACAAACACAACTTCTTTACCAGTACCGCTTCCCACATATATCAAAACTGGGGCAGACGGATTTGAAAATATCTAGGAAAGTATTTGGACTTCATCTAGAAAGGGAGGTTTAATAGTGAATAGTGTTGAATCTATTCTGATCACTCTCTGTCCGTCGATCACTTTCATCTTTAACCCCCCCCCCCCCCCCCCCCCCCCCCCCCCCCCCTCCCCTTGATGGAAGAGTAGAAACTGAAGATAATTTCCTTCCTGGAAGACCAACACGTCTTAACGTTAATTATCTTTGCTGAAGAACGTCATCGATGAAGATATGCGTCTAACAGTCAGAGAAATCGCAGAAAATAGTGGTATTTGAAGGACGACCGTGCATAACATATTGAAACGCTGGTGAGGAACATTTTTTGGGCCAAATGATAACCACAGATGAGATATGGCTATACTATTTTGAGCATGAAAGCAAACAACGGTCAAGTGTATTGAAAGATAAAACATCCTCACAGTTACGTTTTTCTCTTTGTAAAGTCTCATTTTCGACGTAGAACACTCAGACATTTTGATGAGCTTAAAGCCGACACATCACACATGAATGAGAGTGACTGGTATTCTCAGGTGTATGACAAATGGGTAGATAGACAGTAAAATGCAACGGCGAATATTTTGAGGAAACGTTAAATATATTGACTGATTGACGTCATTTGCTTCCCATATACGCATGTCGTGACGCGCTTCACCGTTGCGTATATAACTATACACAACACTGCTGTAATTGTAAAATTTCTTGAAAAAAAAAGTTTAATTGTTTTACATATCCTTGCATAATAAATGAGTGCTTACCTAGAATGGTGTTTCTTCTTTTTTCGGCGATTAACCGAGGCTAACGTGGGTTTTGACCTAGATGTTAAACAAATGATCTAGATTGTAGACCAATCAAATGTTGTATTTAATGAATAATATCGAATAAAGGAAATGAAACGTTTTGATTGGTCCATAGTTAATGTGGCGATCCTACGAGAGGCACCAATGAGGTGAAAATTTGAAATGAAATGGTCTGCATACTAACCTCTAATATTTTTCTCTAAGAAATAAATTTCAGTAACAAAAATCAGTGAAAACGTATGAAATATAATATTTAAGAGCAAAATATTAATTATTTTTGAAACATGATAAGTTTTCAGTTATTTATCGTCAATTGAAACTTATACTTTGTTACATAGTACACCTCTTGGGAGCCTCGCGTAATCTCCAGATTAATAAATGTGATAAATTGTCGGCCTTGAACGGTATGTCATGTCGCGCTAGTGTAATGGATGCTGCCTTGGATTGTCAAGTGAAAGGTCTGTGGTTCGCTTCCCGGCAAAGGTAAGCTTTCTTTCCCTCTCTCATTCATATCAAAACCAAAGTATATATATGAACTAAAACATTTATAAACCAAATATTACATATTTAACGTTATTGTTTTCTGTCATTCTAATAAGTAAGATAAAATATCAAATAATATGCGCATCTTTTTTAAAGATATTTCTTGTTACAAATGAGTATTGATACGGTTACGATACATTTCTACGAACTCTCCGGACAACCCTCGTATAACCCATGTTACATATGAGCCGTTCCACGAGAAAACCAACATTATGGACTCTACGTAATGTATCGACCCAGATCAGCATGTACAGTCCACGCAGGCTAATCCGTGCCGACACATTACGTCTCAGGGGGATAGAGGTATAACGTAATGATTCCTGAAACAGAAAATCTACAGGAGGCGAAACGTGTCTTCCCGGCTAATCCTGCGCGGCATGCTTAGGCTGATCTGGGTCGATACCTTACGCCTAAATGCTGTTTATCTCGCGGAACAACTCATATGAAATATTCAACTCAAGCAAAACACAACAATGCAACAATACCTGTGGTATCATCAAACAGTGTCATGGACAAACGCGGTCTTTGTGAAACCCTGTTTAACATGTTTTCTCTCATCCAAACGCTTTCGTAACTGACCACATGGGCAACTTATCCTTAAGCCATAATGTTTTCAACTCTTTATATATTTTCCATAGTTTCTCTACAGTCGCTGTATCTGTAGAGCTGAAGCAGGCGCGACCGTTCTGGAAATGTTGGTGTACTTTTCCGTAGCTAATCATTCGTTCGTGACACGTTTAGCATACGCTGTATCCGTACGCGGTTCGTAGGGATTTGTATCAAAGATATGTTTTGAGCGGATAGCAACATACTGATGAATACTCGATGTATGCGTTGAGAAGTTGCTGTGTGAACGTTTCGCACGTTGATTGTATGTTGCATCTTCGTCAGTTGTTCGGCCATATACATCCAACCCATCGTGTACCTTGTCATAGCAAACGACGTACTTCAACTTTCATTTAGGGACTCATCTAGCATGGATGAAGCTAGACTAACGATATATAATGTATATAGCTACAGTATAGGTAGCCTTTTTCATTCACATCGTGAAATTAAACAAAGCAATGCACTTGTGCTGAGAGTTTGCTGTATTCGATACACGAGAACCACAGGACAGGCATCAACATAGATGATCGTATTTATTGATCAATGGAGACTCGCTACGTAACCGGCCGCAACATGCCAGGCAAACGCTGGGCATTTGCTGGTAATTCGTTGCGTACGTTAAACATTTATTGGATGGGCGATAAGCATGCGCTATAATTCATTACTAAGAGTATGAATAATAGCTATTCGATCAGCATGGGCGATACGCATGAGCTATAATTCATTACTAAGAGTATGAACGCTAGCTATTCGATCAGCATGGGCGATAAGCATGAGCTATAATTCATTACTAAGAGTATGAACGCTAGCTATTCGATCAGCATGGGCGATAAGCATGAGCTATAATTCATTACTAAGAGTATGAACGCTAGCTATTCGATCAGCATTCGTTTTATACGTTCGCTTAACTCTTTCAGCGCCAAAGGCAATATTGAGCTTTTTGCAAACAACGCAGATTCAGGTGAGTCAGCTCGTAACGATCTGTCTCACCTGGAATCTGCATTGTTTGGCTGTGAGTTATAAAATATTCCAAAAATCCTATAACATGAAAATAGAGTCGTCCGATTTTGAACATAGAAGAGTCTTCTTTAAACAATTCGGCGCTGAAAGAGTTAAGAAGTTTACTAAGAAGCATATTTTGGCCGATAATTTGTGGGTATGGGGATCACGAACGATTTAGCACCAGTGTAGATCTTGATAGACATGTAGGTATGTGCAGGTTGATCTGAATCTACATTGTTCGATAAGTGTTCAAAGATGTTTTCATGAACATTTCTCCGACTGTTAGACGCATATCTTCATTGTTCGATTGGTTACGATAACATTCACACTTTAACGAATATGTATGTAAAATTGTAATACTTACGCTATGATTAGTTTTCCAGGAGAACCCTTCACATATCTTCTTGATCTCAATTGGAGGGTCTGGCTATGTAGCGTATAACAAGGGCGTTCTTGGTTTAGGCATTGCGTCAGAGAGATCGGACACATTTAGCACTTTTTGAGACTATATTTTGCAACACGATGGAATTATCTATACTTAAACCATTTATCGGGCGAAAACCACTATTTGCTATAAACTGCATAACACACTTATCGTTGGACTGACGCTTTATTAAGCCATCCAATATCTCTGTGATTGTTTCATTGCACTTTGTGGGTGTTGTGTCGTACTAATATCATGGTTTAATATGTTGGGTCGGAGCGCGTATCGGGCGAAAACCACGATTTGATATATACTGCAACGCGGGGCTTCAAACATCTTAATGTTGCCGAAACTGCTATTTTCGCCCATTTGCAACATGTTCAGAGCAAATAGTGGTTAAAACCGAAACTCGATATATAAAAAGGCATTTTTAACACAGCGCTTCCTATTATGATCCAATCTAGATCATGAACGTTCTTTATTTAAAAAGCTCCCAGGGTGCTTCTTCGAGTTGATATATTTTGATCAGACTGTGTAAAGGTGCAAGCTGATCAAGTGCTTCACTGACGATCTATTTTTTTCTGGCCCAGGTCAGTTAAAATGGGAGATTCTTTATTGGGTTGTAGAGCAATTTAGTTTTCGGGGCCGACGACTATGACTACGATTAATGTGGAAGTCAAGCAAATAAATAGAAGTTGTTATTTGCTCAATTGTCAAATTGAATTGTTCCAACTATTCCTCTTTACATGAGCCGAATCCCGGTAGCGAAGCGGGCTGTCAATCCAGGGGTTGTTAGTTCGAACCCCAGCTCGGCCAGCATTCTTTCCGACGTTTGACAAAAAAGTCACTGTGACCAGCGCCATTCGTCTTCCACCAATGGGCTAACAGTCTATGCGGAAAAGCAGCCAGTTGCTTGTAAAGTATGCTTAGAAAGTATGTTGTGTGGATTAATGGTGTTAGAAAGCCTGGAAACACATTAATATGTGAACTGGCCGCCGTGATATGACTGGTAAATTGTTGAAATCGGCGTTAAACTCCAATCAATCAATCCTTTTTACATGAGCGAGACAAGCGATTTATATGATGTCTATGCAGTAAACGCCTTCTGAAACATTATGAACAATTTCCCCTTTTCCCAATTTCATAGTGTTTTCAGTGCTGGTAAAAAAAAATAAAAAAACACATCAGAACAAAATCAGAAAGACACTAATTTGAGTAACACATTCTCCCTTTCCAGCAATGTTCCGATCGAAACTCTCGCACAACCATAAACGTCTCATAGACTGTGGAAACCTTTATGCATACACATTTTGCAGGTTCACTATTTCAAGCAGAAATGTAAAAAACGTATGATATATATTTTCTGCATAACCCATAGACGTACGGAGCCCCTAAAGAGACATGCACGATTTGTTTCAAATATGCAAATTCGCTGTTTTATTTCGATATTACGAAATACTTATTTCGCAAAATCGTAATAATAATTAGATGCTTTTTTCAATATGCAAATTATCCGTTTTATTTCGTATTTACGAAGTACTTATTTCGTTTAAACGAAAAACCCTGTTAAACCAAAACATTGATAATAATTGACAACTTCTGCATTTTGACAATGTTGTTATGTCTATTCCATCAGTCTACATTCAGTTATAGAAACTTTCAACATATTAGTCTTGATCTTTACAGAGTCGTCTTGCCCTTAATTGATGTATATGGAAATGGGGTATTAAACACGTTCATGCAGGTACAATGTATTATGGTGTATAACTGTCTGATATAATATTCTAAAAGTTGTCTGCTTTGAAAACATCTGAGAAAACAATGAATGTATATTGTTTTATGGCGCATCGACAGCTACGGTCATTTAGCGCGCAATTAAATTTAATTATTCATGATCCCTCGGTAAACAAACCAGTACTAGGCTAGAAAATGTGCCTTGCCCAAGGGCACTCCACCATGACCGTAGTGCCGCGACTGGGGATCGAACCCGGGACACCCGGTTTCGAAATCCCCGACGCTAACTACTCGACAACAGCGGATTCCCTGAGAAAACAAAGAAAGATTTACAAATTCGGAACTCGATATTGAGAAAGAGTGTGAACAAATGTCGCAAAATAAACAGTTGACTCTATGCCAATCTGAAAAACGATTTAGGAACGAAGTCTTTGATCTTTTAGCTCACATAGAACCGTATTCTATATGCATACTAATTAGCTTTAGACAATCAACCATTTTAATCATAAGTATATATATTGTAGATAACATGAACCTGTCCGGTGAAAGTTATGCAAGTTTGTATGGATATAAAAACCATGGTAACCATTAACATATTCTCACTTGCAGGCGCAGCAGACGGCTAGATATTATCTAGTTATTTATTCTAACAAAGTTTAAACACGCTGAAGTAAAAAATGTAGCCTCCAGGAGCATTAGCAAGATTTTCCTTTAATTTGATCTTCTGACATAGTTGTTGACCTCACATGACCCAATTTAACCTGGCCAATATTTGATGGACATGTATATACTGATAAACGTTCATGAAGATTGGATGTAAACTGTTGCCTGTAGAATGTTCACAAGGCAATTGTTGACGACGCACGATGGACAAAATGTGATCCGGATTGGTCATATTGAGCACTTTCTGCTCAGGAGAGCTAAAACATTACAAAACTCTTGCTTAATAAGTGCTCAACTGCAAGAAATAAGTGCTCAAGAGCTTATCAGATTACAGATTAAAACACAAATGATAGATAAACAATTATAGAACGGAACAGAGAGTTTATTTCAAAACTAATTAAACTAATAATTACAAAATTCAGACACAAACAATAGGCATATAATATGGCATTGTCATAAAATGAATACACATTATATTTCATTAGAAGTCATAAATAATGTATAAATGTACAGAATATAAGCAGAATTTTGATACAATTTTATAAGTTATTTACCACCCCACATATTTTAAAGCAACAATCTTTAACCGTTCCTGACATACAACACATCTGCAGCAGACCACTTAAGAAACATTTAGCCAATGAGCAAATTTTTCCTTTTGCCACAATACTTTGAAAATACGTCTGACGCAGAAGCTTAAGCATTAGACTGTCATTTCGAAAAGGTTAATGGTATATCATAAAGATAAGACAACTCAAAGGCTTGAAAGTACTTGTATGTATATGTGTCTTATAAATAACATTTCTGTATGTAATTATTGTAGAAATGATTGATATTTCTATTCATATGCCTTACCCTGAAACAGACCAATTTATCTATTTTTTTTACCCAATATCACCTAATTTCAAACTTAGCCTACCAGTAGATTTCATCAAGATAACCATTTTGACAAAGTTTCAATATGCTCAAGTGAAAAATGCGGACTCTACTAGTGTTAACAAGACTTCCCCAAAGTTTGGCCTAGTGCTTTAGTTTTTGAACAGACATGACCCAATATTCGACTGTGGTCATCAACAAAAACAGGCTGACAAAGTTTCAAGCTTGTCAAGCCAAACATGTGATCTGTAGAATATCTTCTCAAATTTTACCTAGTGACCTAGATTTTGGCCATTCATGGCCCATATTCGAACTCAGCCTAGATATCATTCTGACAAGTTTCAACATGCTCGTAAAAATGCGGTTAACAAGATTTCTCCAAAGTTTGGCCTAGTTTAATTTTTGACCAGACATGACCAATATTCAAACATGGCCTAGATATCATCAAGACAAACATGCAGATGTTATTCTAACATGCTCAATAAAAAGAGACTTCCAGAGTGTTAGCATGATTTCACTTCAGTTTTATCTATTGACCTATTATTTCATCTGACATGATTTTTATATCTGGCTGAGATATCACTCTGACAAAGTTTTAAGCCGCTCAAGTCAAATATGAGATCTCTATAGAGTGTTAAAAGGATTTTCTCAAATTTGTTCTAGTGGCAGTTTTTGACCCAACATGACCCATATACGATCGCGGCCTAAATACCATCAACACAAACATGCTGAAAAAGTTCCAAGGTTGTCAAGCCAAAATATTTCTCTCTAGAGTGTCTTCTCAAATTTGGCCTAGTGACCTAGATTTTGACCAGATATGGACCATATTCGAATATCATTCTGAAAGTTTACACATGCTCAAACTAAACATGCGGCTTCTAGAGAGTTAACATGATTTTCCTTCAAATTGGTATAGTGTCCTAGTTATTGATCTGACATGACCCATATTCAAAGTTGTCCTAGATATCATCAGAATACAGAAAAGTTTAATAAACTTAAGCATAACATAGCTTAACGTCATGCAAACAATGTTATCACATGTAAGCATGCATATACAAAAATAAGATCAATAATAAAAAAGAAAAATAATGCAGGAGTATCTTTTAAGCTTGCGTGCTAACTCACTTACGCATACAACATTAACACAAAGACAAACATTCCCAATTTCTGAAAAGGTTTCATGAAGATTGGATGAAAATAGACACCTCTAGAGTGTTATCATTTAAACTGTTGACGAATAACAACAGAAAAGGCGATCACAATAACTCATATTAAGCTCAAATTATTAAATCAAACAATTCAAGTGCATCCAATACATATTTATAATACATTTTGAACTCATTGTCACATATTTAATGCAGGTATACACACATGTGTAGGCAAACACAGTGACATAACTCGAACATGCTTGGGAAGATCTGGCTGAAAATCAAATTTGCCAACATTGTCCTCAAATTTGATGAGGACAAAACGTAATAGTTATTGCTCAAATTATAGAGCTGATGAAGCTAATCAAGCAACATATTGCGAATTAAGGGGCCATAACTCTTGTATGTTTTGAGAGCATGGCCAAATAAACATTGTGACCAAGTTAGATGAAGCTTTTAAAATAATTTCTTAAAGGGGTGAATTGTTTTGGAGACTGTAAGAGTTCCCATAATGTTTCTGGCCCGATCGCAGTAATATAAAACAAATTCTTCTTTACCCATAATCAATATTTCCAACTCTGCATCAAAATTAAATTATCAGTTTTATGAGAAGTAACAGTTTATTCCTGTTAACAATTTAAATTTAAAATGTCAGTTTCAACCTATTCCTTTTGCAGCAGGCGACTTTGAAAACATTGTGGCAAAAGAAGAAATTGCTCATAAAGAGCAATTTCTCCTTTCGCAATGTTTTAAACTACATTTATATTCAATAATTAAACTTTTCTATATAAGATTTTTCAGTATATTTGCAAAGATGTTTTCAGGGTTGTCTGCTGTCGATTTGTTTGTATGTGGGAAATAGTCAACAAAAGTATATCGGGTAGGGAAGGTGGATCAATGTTTTGTTTTACACCTGTTACAGGATTACATGCTATTTACAGCCAAGCATCTTGGTAAAGTTTAATAACATCCGATTTATCCATACCAACAAACAGTTTTCTCATTTTCTTTCTCCTAATATCCACAAATATAGAATGAGGTTTCACAATACCGTGCCTGCTGTCCAAAAACACCTGTTTCCTTGTAACCGTTTTATATGCTATATATACTTTATCTTGCTCCCAATCACACACATACATATTCCCCTCTCTATCAACAGTAATACCTTTCAGCTCGGTGAAATCAATATCACTGTGTTTTTGCCAATCACACACATGAAGGCATTGGTCAAACTGTGTGACTGCCATGTGGCATGGGTGATGAAGTGATTCACCATTTACTACTGAAAATGTTCTTACAACATGCCCTGATGGATCTATCATATCTATTCTTGCTGGCTTAGTGTTGAAACTAACATAGATTTTCCTTCCATGATAGGCAATGCCCCTGCATTCTGCTCCAACAACAAACCCCCTCAACGATTTGACCACCAGTAAACCATTATAAGTGGTTAACGTAATCAAGCAAATTGTTCCTATGTACGGCTGCGTAACTGCCAGTTCATATTTAGTAGATGCAGCATCATACGGTGGAGAGTTCAGCTTTACCTTTAATATTATATTGGCACAATTACTCTTAGATATGTTCTTTGTACTGATGAACTTTACACAGGAATTCTGAAAATCACAAAGAGCCAGATTTTGAGACTTCATCCTCGCCATGCCAGTGATGCTACAAATATGTTCATCCGTATCATCTCTTACATTGATATCTGTAATACGTGTCCCACTACTACATACTGGCGAATCATTCAATTTGTATGGAGTTGTGATTCCATCTTTGTCTACTTGTGACTTCAAGCTATCTACAAATGAATCATCAAAGTCTATACTTTCCTCACAACTTAAATCATCGTTGAGATTTGGTTCCCTATTTTTCTGATCAGTTGTCTCAGCTAGCATGGACCTCATACCATCCACTGTTTCCAATTTAATGTCAGTTCCACCCTCTTCGTTATTGGTCCGTGACTCTGAAAGGGATTTTGTAATTGTGAAACAGCCAAAATGTTTAGTTTCTCTTCTAAATAAATCCAGAAATGTATTTGATGGCTGAAAAGTGTAAGGAATTATACCCGTATTATTTGTATTGAGCTTGTCCAATTCTTGTTTACGTTGTAGAACAGCTTCTGAACCCTCTTTAACAGCGACATACATACGCCCAAAGTGACATTTCTTCTGTTGTTCTAACAAACTAAATTCCATCTCTTTCAAGGCATGCTCTATCTCTTCAGATTCGTTTAAAATGTTAACAAGGTATTCTAAGTGATTGTTTTTCATCTTCCCAACATGAGTAATTGTTGCTTTTCGACATTCATCAAGTTTAATAACCAATTCATTCTTAAAAGCTGTGACATCCTCTATAGCTGCCTCTGCAATTATTTCAGCTTGTTTCTTAAAACCTTCAGTCCTAGTAGCCAATGCATGCAGTTCATGTTTGAGTGTCTCTATGTCAGTCTTTAGTAGTTTATAAGCTGGCATGTCCAATACCTGTTTAGAATCATTAGGCAGATGTATTATTTCACAAAGTCTATGATTCATTGTCATACATTCACTGCAACCTAACATTTTGTCAACTTTACAGTAATATTCAACAGCCTTTCCTGTATGGTCAGGACAAATTTCATCCTCATTTGTATCAGTAGGACTTTTAGGAAGTTTAACACACGGCATATCTTCCGTCGTCAACAGACTATGACTCTTCCACGGTTTCTGACGGTGGTGGAATTTGAAACAAGCTGCACATAAAAAGTCAGCACAGTCCTTGCAGTAACCAACAGCTTCAAGTGTTTCCCCTGCCTCTAGACACTGGTCACATGTTGAAGCATCTCCACCCTCCTTGGCATCAATAGTTTGCTCCATTTTGAATACCTTGCCCGTTTCTCTATTTTCCGTACATTGGTGATATGACTGAAGTGTGCATTACCTCTCTGTTCATCGGTCACCTGTGGGCCTGGTGACTGGCACTGCCATTTCCATATATAGGTTAAACATTGGTGCACCAGTTTGTTCCCTGTAGTTGATATCACATATCTGAAATAATTCAACATAATTGTTATCCATATTTTCAAGTCTTAACCCTTTCCCTCATATAGACGCTTTCTGACGCCTCTGCAGCAGACAGCTTTTTGAAAACATAGTGACAAAAGAAGAAATTGCTCAGAACGAGCAATTTCTACTTTTGCCACAATGTTATCTACTTTTAATCATAGGTTAACCATTCAATTATAGAGATTTTCTATATTTTGACAAAATATGTTCAAAGTCGACTGCTGCAGAATTTTCGTATGAGGGAAAGTGTTAATAACAAATTTAAGCTTTTTGTAAAGGAAATAAAAGAAACTTATGAATGTGAGAATGTGGGCAGCTTGTTTTAATCATATCAACAGATATATTGCGCCAGACAAGAAAGAATGGACATCAGACAAAAGTTTAAATGAAATCATACACGTTTCAAGTCTTCAAGTTGTATTAAGAAGTCAATGTCCATGTGGGTATCTGACAAAACATAATGACACATTAACAATGAAAATCAACAACAACAATTGATACAAAAGGAATAAAACATATATAATACATGTGACTAATTATTAGAAAGAATGATCTGATGCCCGCCAGTACCTCACACATGTATAAAACCCTTTCCCACATACAACAAGTCTGCAGCAGACGATTTTGAAAAGACATAGACACACATTCGGAAAAGCTCTGAAAATGAAACTATCATTATTGAATAGTTGAAAACATTTTGGCAAATGGAGAAATTGCTAATCATAAACAATTTCTCCTTTTGCCACAATGTTTTCAAAAGTCGTCTACTGGGATAAGGCATTATTAAAAAGAATGCTCTGACTCCAACCAGTACCTCATATAAGGATTGAGCCTGAGCAAGGCCACTCCTTCCAACAGTGACTAGGTATGTTTATACAACACGTACAGTCACTTCTTCGAATAAATGCTTATGACATCACAAAGACACTTGACGTCACGTTATTACATTTCATGACGTTTGTAAATGTTTGAATGTGTAGATGTTTGCCTGTAAGTTTGTGGTTGTTCTAAATCAACACATGAACGATTTATTTTTAAACTTCTAAATCAAATATTTTGTAATACAAACATTATGGACGCTATTATAATGACTAAAATTAACAAAGAAATGGGTAATTATTTGGAAATATGAATAGATTGTGCCAATAAGAAAATTATACAAATTAATTCTGAAAATATCATGTAAATACGTTCACAGTTTGAAACAGTTACTGAATAAATATTTCCAATTCAATATATATGTTTAAATGACCTATGCTTTATAGTATAATCATTTTCACACAAACTCAGACAATCTTATCAAACTTTGATAACAAGACCACCATACTAAGGCTTTTTGTAATTACCCCGGTGAGTGATTATCTCTCTTGATGTCAAATTTCAAAATGGCCACCGATGGACACGCTTTTTTGAAAATCCAAATCATGAATGATTATTTTGTGCGAGTCAATTAATAAAAACAAATAAAGGAACGCGTGAATGTTTTTCAAATAAACCCTAAGTACACTTCGACGAATTTCTAATTGGCCACTAGTTTTTATCATATTTTAGGGAAAATTAATTAGAGAAAAATACAAATAACCAAATATAAGTTAAATACAATTTATTCCTAATATGTAAAACAAAACTTCATTTAAATTTGATCACGGGAACAAACTTATCAGAGAGAGAGTTAACATGGACACCCCTAAAACAAAAACTGCAAGCTCAAACACTTATTACACAGGTATCGTATGGTTGACCACCCGTGTTATTGTTATAACGACGCGTAACATACCTGTCTGATGGGGGTGCCGGCACGGATCATTCCGCTGGCTTGAGCGCGTTCTGCAATGCCCATTCTCGCCATATTTAATGTTTTTCATAAAAGACAATCCACGAAGAATACATTCCTACCAAATACGACAAATACCATGCCGTGCACGAGGAACGCGAGCACATAGGCTATTTTCGGACCTACCGTTCCGCATGGATGATTTTGTACATGCATACGTGTTTTCTTTTTGTAAATCGATAGGTTGGTGTGTACAATACAAAAATAACCAACTTTTAGATTTATTGATTAAATATGTCGTATAACATCATATTTTATATGGTGGCCAATTAGAAATTCGTCGAAGTGTACACCGATATTGCGGTGTTCTATCCTTAAGGGACGTAGATAAGATACAAACTCTAACAGGTCATGATAACCGGCATAACAATTCAGATTTGTTAGTTTACCCGAAAAGGGTAGCACACTCATTGTTTTACTAAATGAGTTCCCTTTTCTGCAAATTTGATAATATTAGGATGTAATATTCATCCAAATATGTGTTCCTATCATCATTTAAGTAAACGCAGTTGAAAAGATAAATAGATTCATCCCCCAATAAGTTGGCTTTGCAAAGATGACAAGTTCTTTATTTTCTGACAACAGTGTTTAATCGTGTCCTTTTAACTTATACATATATAAAACCGTGTTACACAAAGAATGGCGGGAACTAACCATTTCATAATAAGGTCGAACCTAAAATAAGGGAAGTAACCGTGTGTGAGTGTAACACAGGTCCAGGGGATTTAATAAAGGCTGTATTTCACTGTCGTATCATATTTGCAATAAATGTACAAATGGAGTCGGTAATTTAATGAAATGAGGATTATTACATGCGGAGCTCTAAATACAAATAACATTGATGAAAAAGGAGTACGCGAATATGAACATAATAAAAGTAGTAAAATCAATCACGTACCAGGATAGTGGGGTTTTATAAATATCTAGTCTGAAGAAATGTTATAATCTTCAGAAGTTGTTCTTCATACGTTCGGATCTAACGTGAGAATGACCAATCGTATCAAAGAGAGCGGGAAAAGAGGGATTAGTAGAGGGCATGGGATATGTTAGGTGATATATGCTCACTGACATTCACTGACACTCATACCGAGGGCTTGGCGTGAAACGGTTGTAACTCAAAACATATTTTGAAAACCCTGGATTAGGGGCAATTTTGACCCTTTTGTAAACAATGCAAATTTAGGTGCCATTGCTCAGAACGAGCAATGGCACCTAAATTTCCATTGTTTACCAAGAAAAATGATTTAACGCTTATGAAGACTTTATGGTGAGGTAAAGAAAGTTGGTAAAAAAATACAATTTTTAGTTACAACCGTTTCACGCCAAGCCCTCGATACTATAATCACACAAGATATTTATTAACAGTGTACATGTTGATAAATACTCCCTACATGTACCTTGATTATAACTGAACTCAGCCCAAATAACTTAATCAGGCAAGATGTTTTCAAAGTCCTCTGCTGCAGTTTTGTTTGTCTAAATGAGATAAATGTTTGTTTACATAACATATGTACCCTTTGGCGTTGAAGTGAAACAAAAAAAGATTTATTTTGTTGAATTCAGATCTCCCGCAAAAACTAAAATTGTAAAACCAAGCATAGACCACCAGGTATACCAGTTACTAGAAATAACATTAATTTATATTCTGTGGGGTGTTCAATTTGATGGAAATAAATGTTCTGATTAACTTTCAGTTTCATGGAACTTGGACCACACATTTTGGCCTTTAGAGTAATCAGACCTTGTTCTTCAAAAGTTTGATACTAGTCCCCTAATTAATGGATCTATATAAGAACAGAATAACCAGCGCCAGCTTATTAATTCTAAACTTTAGACGACGTCGAAAACAACTCGGCAAAATATGGCAAATCTCTAAACAAAAGTAAAATCATGCAATAGAGTTGAAAACAGTGTGGCAGAAGGAGAAATTGCTTATTATGGTCAACTTCTGTATTTGTAACAATGTTTTCAAACGTCATCTGCTGCAGATAGGTCAAAATGCGCCTGCATGTCCAAAATGGTTAACATACCTTCTAAAAGTAATTTATAATTCAGAAAATTCAATAAACTTGTAAACTATAGGAGAAGATTAAAAGTGTCAATCAAATGATGCAGCACTAACATCCAATCAAAGCACTGAAAGTGCTCATAGCAAGGGACTAACTGCAGATTTCATTTGGACATATATTGTCTAATTAGAACACTTTACAATAGCACTTTGTTATGTCCAGATATTGAATGATAAAGGAGACAGTATGGTGTTCTATCTACATACTAAAATTTGACACACATATGCGCATCTGCTATCTGGGTAGTTTCTGCTTGGCAATGGTTTACAACGGTTTTTAGTTGTTTATTTGTTATGTAATGAACACAAATACATGTCATATTAAAATCGCATGAGGTCTCTGGCTAACAATGATACATATATTGAGTCCAATACTAATATCAAAGCAGAAACAAAATCCTGTGTAATTTTCATTTTCTTCAGCGTGATATATTGTTAAAAGCAACGTAAAACGCACAGACAGTGAGAAGGGTGTATTGGTAGTTCCTAATTGGAGTTCTGCTGTGTTTTGGTCATATCTGTACCCGGAGGGCGATTCCTTTATTAAGAAGTTGTAAATTATATAGATCTGCCCATCCAGAAGGAATTCTATGTTGAATGCACAAACGGCAAAGGTATTTTCGGCAATGTAGATCTCTACCTTTTCGCATAAGTGTTCTGAAAGTAGATTTTCGTTCAATGCAGAGGAGATAACTGCTACATTTATCACTTCCAATATTGGAAGAGTCGTCTTTCTTAGAACATGAATTACCTAATTTATTAGGATTTCGAACCAGAGCTTTAGCCTCTGGTTATAGTAGTAAAACCATTTTGTTCGGAGTTGGCAGCCTGCCAATTGCTGTTAACACCAAACAACGCATTTTAGGGTGACACTGCGCGAGAAAAAGTTCATCATGGATTCAACAAAACTCCATTTAAAAGGTTAAGATTTCCCCCAAAATGATAATTATAATAATGTTGTTGGAACATCAGTGAAAGAGTTATGGCGTGAGTACTCCAATATAAGTTTAACAAATGCTTTAGAAATTAAAACGACGAGAGGACAAATATTGAAGCTTATTAACATTTTCGCTAAGTGGATCGGAAAAGTACAAAGAAGTCGCGCGTGACATATGCGGTGGTGGATTTACCGGGGGCCGTAAGGCCCTTGCGACGAAAAATTAATGGTAAACAAAGAAGTCCCGTAGCCGTCCCGTGCCAGGATTTCTCAACAATTTAAACAACTTTTCCATGCAGAACAGCAGGCCTTTCAGGAAGCTGCGGCTATTGGTGAATCCGTCGGCATAGTACCTACTATACCGGTGTATGTAACCGACATACACGCCGTAACAACAACCCTGATGATTCTCCGAAGGAATATTATAAGTCTGTTATAACATCCCATTCTTGGATCATATGCTCCAATAATTCCTCAAACGATTTACCGCACTTCATCAGCGGGCTACTACGACATTCGTACTGTTGCCGCCAGTTGATACAGCATTTAACGACGAGTCGGTCAACTTTATAAGGGAAGACCTGTCATCGGACGATACACTCCAGGTATAAATCGAGTGCTGGAGGAATAAATGGGGTGGTATTATCTTACCGACCAGTCAACCATTGACGACTCAAGATTAAGGAAGTCAAGCCCACACAGTTCGTTGGATAGCGATCACATTGTTGGTGACAACTATTGGCCTCGTGAAGTCCGACTGAAGATTATCAATGCTTACAGGAATATGCCTTATGTCTGCACATAAAGATAATGATATCAAAACAGATGTCTTAATGATATCTAAATTAAGTTCGAATATGGGTCATATTGGGTCAGAAACTAAGTCACTTGGCCAAATTGAAGGGAAATCTTGTTAACACTCTAACATTTGGTCAGAATGTTTATATATATGATATCTAGGCCAAGTTCGAATATAGGTCATGCCGGGTTTAAAACTAGGTCACTAGACCAAATTGACGGAAAAGGCGCTTCTTCTCCCAGAGTTGTTACAGAAATCCAGAGCAAGCAATACAGGCAAGAAATACGACAGGGCATTTCTTCGAATTCATAAGTGGGTTTTGTGTAACGGTTTGGAGAGAAGGGACGCTTTGCCTGCTAAGGCTTTGACTGTTGCAATTCATTTAGCTTCTTAAATACAAACGTCTTATACTATAAGTCCGGTTATTTCAGCATTTTATTCAATCAATTGGTATCATGATATTAATGGTTTAGTTTCACCAACTAACTAAAAGTTGGTTAGTAACGTTTTAGAGTCTGGAAAGCGTATTTTAGCTAAAGAAACAGTAAGAAAAGAACCCATTACAGTACATGTATATATAATTACTTCAGTATACAATAATAGACTGTATGAAAACGGGAACATAAAGTCACAGCGTGTAATATGTGCTATTTTGATTGGGATTTCTGGTTTCATGAGAAGTGCGGAATTATTGAACATCAAAGTTACTGATATCACATTCAACTCGACATATATGTCTTTATTTATTGAAAGTATTAAAACTGACAAATACAAAGATGGTTCATGGATTATGATCGCGAAGACGGGGACAGATTTATGCCCAGTTACGAACGTTTCAAAGTTCATTTCTTGGGCTAAATTCACAAAAGATGATTATTTGTTCTGTAATATGAGTTCGACTAAAAGTGGTTATAAACCTCGAAAGACTAATACAAAGATGTCATACACAACTTTAAGAGAAGTAAATCCTGGAAGGTTTATCTTCACATGTAGATAAAATCAAGAAATTCGCCTTACATTCCTTAAGGTCTGGTGGACCACTGCAGCAGCAAATAACGGTATACAAGATAGACTATTTAAAAGGTTAGACGTTGGGTTAGCGAGAGTGCGAAAGATGTCATGGTCAGTTCTGGTGTCATCGAGTTTGGGACTTTCATGAATTATTTCAGTACAAGTTAGGGTTATAACAATTCTACGAATTATTTCATTTCCAGTCCTTTGAATTCACACAGATCCTACGTCCAGGTGCTATATGTCAATTTCAATAAAAAGGGTTTTTGAAATTCATGTTGTTGTTAATTCATAGGACTATTGAGTAGCCAGGGAACGTATAATACACATGTTCTGCATAACCCGCCCGTAAAGGGACATTCAACATTCAACTTTAGTATGACCTCCTGCTGCATTGGTACATCTCAGCCCCATACACCTCCTGATGAAGGCAACTGGGATGTTTGCACACTCTTTATGATAGACAGCTGTCACCTCATGTATCGTTTAGGGCTGCACAAAGCGGTGACGAATCTTTCTGTCAGGCTCATCCCAGAGGTGCTCGATTGAAGAGAGATCTGCGGATAAGGATATCAATGTTTTTTATCACGATGGTGCTACATGGTTGCACGGGCGACGAGTGTTACAACGTCACGAAACACAATATCTTGATATCGCTGAGCGTTCAGATTTCCCGGTATAACAACAAGACGCACTTTTCCGGTATGAGAAATGCCTCCCTATACTATTACAGATTCCCGACGATATCTGCGTGCTCCACGTGCAACGCCCGGAAAGTTAAACACGATTGTTGTCGCTAAACCATGGACCATGATCAGATTCACCTAATTGAGATCCTTTTGTATATAATTAGTGCACACGTTATATGTTGCAAATTTTAGGCCAATAGATTCAAAGATAATATAAACAAAACACGTGTTCTGTTATAAGTTTGGCTCAGTATATGAAATTTAAAAATATGGTTAAGAAAACCTGTCTGATATTATGCAAGACTCAGTCCTGGTATACATGTACATTCCAGAAACTTATTTTTTAACAAGTTCGCTATTACCGAAAACGACGTGAAGCGAACTTTTACTTGATTTGCTTTAACCACTCCATTACTTGAACAATCCTGATCCGATCTCCACCAATTCCACCAAAGTTCGTCATAACATTTATGGTGACACTATCTCGGGCATTTCTCAATCCCAATAAGAGCACTCGAGAGTTATCGCCTTTTACTTAGACGGGTCGAAATATTTGGAACACTGTGGAATCCGCAAAAGTTGTCCACTTTCTGGATAAAGCAAACCCTATCAGATCTTCAAGAATCTTGTTCACAATGTTTACTGGTTACCTTCGTTTTCCAGTGATATCGCCAAATGCAGAGTTATTGCCCCTTAATCGGTGAAAATTTAATAAGTACCGTATCCTGATCACCATCAAGTTTGTTAAAAATGTTTGTGTTGACAATATCTTGATTAATAAAGATTGCAAAACTGACTTAGTCAGATCTCTAACTTGAGCAAGTCGATCTTAACCAAATTTGGTCAGAATGCTTATCTTGGCCAATCGATTTCAAGCCAGATTGCTCAAGGCATACCGCCATATTAATTGTCCCTCTCTGCTATCCTTATCCAATATTCACCATGCCTAGTCATATTGTTTGTGGCGATACTATTTAGGGCATGTTTGATGAACAAGTTTCTATTTTAGCCACACTGTTTTCAACTTTTCCATGTCTAGTCTCTGTTTTAACTGCCCACTTCCAGTTGAATACATTTTTTGTCAGGAATGTATGTGAAAATGAAATTAGAATAATAAACTTTGACACTTTTCATTTTAATCCAATATAAATACAGACACAGACTTAGTTTATAACAGAACAGAACAGATCATATATTTTATTTTCAACTTAAGCATAAACAGCTCATGGTTGATATTCACACATATACATACAGAAATGGTTAAGACAATGAAATAGTTGAGAAATAGTAAATAAATAAGTTTAAAATCAAGTTTTATAACGTATACAGTCAGAAACCTGCATATTGTAATACAATGCAAAATATAAATATGTTCATGGTAACCTGGACTTATCAGAATCCTATTTAAGGAAAAACTCCTTTGATTAGAAATATAAAACTCAACATGATATTTAATTTATCCTATACTAAAATATCGTAGGAGGAGAATGAAAATGTTTACAAACTCATTGATTTATCAGTTTATGAAACTGTTTACAAACTCATTGATTTATACACTTTTAGCTTCCTGTGAATTTTCTGTCTTAAGAATAATTACTCTATACCTATATCCCCCTGTGACGGAATGTGTCGGCCTGTATTAACTGTATTAAGCCGTGGTCACATCTTACTTAGTTGACCGTAGTGGGGAATGACCGTAGTTGGTCGTAGTTGAACGTATTAAACGTAGTTGAACGTAATTACACGTAGATAACCGTACTTCAACGTAGTAATGAATTTAGTTTGAACTTATGATTTGCCCGTAGT
The DNA here is from genome assembly GCA_031761405.1 of Serripes groenlandicus. Lineage (NCBI taxonomy): Eukaryota > Metazoa > Mollusca > Bivalvia > Cardiida > Cardiidae > Serripes > Serripes groenlandicus. The sequence goes on from JASEVX010000001.1 coordinate 54,579,738, forward strand.
AAGCACATAATTTCTCAACATGTTCAAAAATTGGTTACGGTTAAGTACGATGTTGTGACCCTACTGTGACCGTATTTTGAACGTAGTTGACCTTAGTTAACCGTAATTGACCCTACTTAACCGTAGTGTGTACCGTAGTTGACCGTAGTACTTGCCAAAACACATAAACACTACGGTTAACACTAATGTCAACTAGGGATCTACTAGGGTTGAACTACTTTTGAAGTATGTTCATAGTACGGATAACTAGAGTCAACTAATAAGAAATGTTGTTTAGGAGTTCCTGGTCACGTGGTCCCTGTAATCTGTCGCATACATTTCTTGGATTACACACATCTTGTTTTTTAGGATTAAATATTTAACTGCATACGTAAACAATGGGTGACAGAGTCACGATTGCGAAGTTCTTGTGTCAGATAAACATAGAACTTGTGGGTCTGGTAAGAGATCTTGTAGATTTGGAGGACCTAGAGGAACAGGAAGGGAGGTAGAATAGAAGACAAAGGAGATGGTGGACCAGGGACTGGATGCTGCGTAGACCCGTCCACGGTCAGTATGAGGCTCTGATGGCAGAACTTCAAGTGGAGGACCCCCGTGCCTTCCAGCAATTTCTGCGTGTAGATGTGGCCACATTCTAGGATATACTGGCCAGGATTGAGGGAAGGATCACCAAGCAGACCACCATTTCCAGGTGTCCCATCTCTCCTGCGCTAAAGCTGGCGTTCACCCTCAGGTATCTGGCCACTGGTAACTAATACCGAGACCTCCGGTTCGGCTTCAGGGTAGCCAACAGCACCATGTCAGGCCTCATTGTTGATGTGTGTCAGGAGTGTCAGGATCTGATTGATGTCCTGGAACCAGTGTTTGTCAAGCTTCTCACAGAACCTGATGAATGGCAGCAGGTGGTTCGGACCTTTTAGCAGAAGTGGCAGTTCCCAAACACCCTTGGTGCTCTTGATGGGAAGCACATCCGAATCAAGAAGCCACCCCACTCAGGTTCTATCTACCACAACTATCAGGGGTTTGACTCCATTGTACTCATGGCCTTGGTGGATGCCCAGTACCGCTTCCTTTACAAACTATGTATAACACTTATTTTCTTAACATTGGATTATTATTCTTTTCGACAGTTGGGCATCTGTTTGTGTCCAGTCTTCATGAATTCAGGGTACCCCTTGCTGTAGAGTTCCTGATGGGATTCTAAAAACTCAAACACTTCTTCTTCTTGATCCAAGTGCAGCCTGAGGGGAGGCCTCTTCTCCTTGGAAGTCCCAGTAGGAGGGTCGTCATGAGTACCTCGTGTCTCCTGGGCATCAGTCCCCTGAGTCTCCTGAGGATCTTCCATCCTCTCTTGCTCCTCATTATTAATACCTACAGCACCCAATGTACATGTGTTTGCAGCAGTTTTGGAAGAACATCGTTTCTTCCTAGGCGGCATGGCAGAATAAGCGATCAGCAATGTTGGCTCGTCAACTTCCAAAAGCACAATGACTGTAGCTTACCCGTACTGCGCAGGCGCAGCCACAACGTTTAACCGTAGCTTAACGCAGTTGACCCTAATTTACCGTAGTTGCGCGTACTTAGGACGTAGTTTATATGTAGTGTAACGTAGTTACTCGTAGTTAGACGTAGTGATACCCTAGTTAACCCTAGCCACTTTGCTCGTAGTTGAATGTAGTTGACCGTACTTACACGTAGTTCAACCTACTTATACTTTCTATATTTCCTCTTTTGCCAATTTTGACCCTACTTCGAACGTACTTCAACCTAGTTGACCGTAGTAACTACGTTTGCAATGAACTACGGTCAACTACGTGCATGACCGTACATGTGACCATGGCTTTAGCCTGCGCAGGCTGATCTGGGTCGATGCATTACGCAGAGTCCATAATGTTTTTTTTTTCGTGGAACGGCTCATATGTGCCTCATGTGTATCATAGATGTATATATGTTACGTGTGTATATGCTATGACACATGCTCTTTGCATGTATATCTTCCTCATTGAGTGATTTTCTTTTCGTTTCGGGTAAGTAGGAACGTTTGGGTAAACGTACATGTTTATGTTGTCTATAATCTGATATAAAATAATGGATAATTGTATGATATGTAATGTTTGTATTGTAATTTGTATAATCTTCAGAATCAGTGGAAATAAACAATATATACCAATTAACAACAATATGCAAGGGAAATAAGTGTTCTATAATAAGCTAATATGCAGGGGCATCACTTTTAGATCTTTGTTCGTGCATGAGAATATCTCTCTACATGGCTACAGATATTTGGGTATTAAATCCCATTGTTTTCAGACGATTGCTTTTTTTTAAATTCAAGTAATAGGGATAATTTTTACCCCATCATTTTTTCAAATTGCTTTGTTTACGACTTTAAATCATCGTGGCAAAGGGAGACATAATGAGCAAAGTCTCCTTTTCTCACAGTATTTCAATGTTGTTTAACTAATGCTTCTAATTGTTGGAAAATCTATATATTTGGTGATCTCACATTCATCTAGACACTTTTTAAATCTGTATGCACAGTGTACATTTAAGATTAGTATTGTCTTGTTCACATCAAGCTATATATACTTGATGACGCCGCGTGGAAGCGCGGCGTCAGTATGGGATAGGTTTTAATTTTGTACCATGGGGTGACGTAATCGAAAAGGGAGAAACCAATGTTATTATTGTTAAAAAAACCTCTGTTGTTTGTTTGAAAAACACAATCTTTATGAATCAATAAATTGTATAAAATGATTTAAGACACAAAAAGATACAAAATAGGCATGTCTTCTACCGTTATTACAAAACTTTAGACACATCTAATGGGTATTTAATAACTTTCCCCTTACTTCCTAGGCTACGCTTTTTTTATAGTCAAAGGTCAGAAAAAAGTTTCTGGCGATGTTTTTGCCTATTTACAATATTGAGATTTTTAAATAAATGGGTAATCTTTACAACTTTAACCAAACTATGCAATAGGCATGGCCGTTACGTGACCCGTTCTGTTTGTAAATGCAGCATGTCATCGCTTGGCGATTTTGGTCATTCTAATTGAATAGACGACAAGGTGTCATCGGTTCCCATAGAGTAATTAAGTCATCTCTGCTTCCTTCCGTTATGAATACTTCGCTGTTTTCACGATTTCATCCGATTTCTAAAATTTATTGGATTCGTACCCGGTTTTTCATGTTTCGTTCGAGATGAACGATTCGTACCAACTGGTTTTCGCTCTTTGCTCTTGGAGAACTGACTTGACTATTTTCTTTTGTTTATTTTTCAGTTTTCTACTGGCATGTTCAAACCGATTAAAGTGACATTACAAATAAACAAAACAGACTTAATAATTCTTGCTATATGTTGATTATACGTGTGAACTTTCATAATGCTAAATCTTGATCATAAATATCTTCTTCTTTTTTTAATTACTTCGTTTTGTTTTGTTTATATACTCCCGTTTTTGCTATCATACTTCTGCTAAACTGGAAGGAGAATAGACTTCCCCCTCTCCTTCCAAAGCTTGTGTCACATTTAACTTATAACTAGAGGCAAATAACCTTAATATATGTTAAAATTTAAGCACGTATGTTTGTTTTTTATCTAATGGATCTAGTTAGAGGATTTAAAACAGTTTATTGATAAATAAACCACTTGAGAAACTTCAGCTTGTATGACACATTACAGATGCAGTGAATGTTAAGCAAACCGTACACCAAATGGTTTCAGGACTAAACTTGTCGTTTCACGACTAAACTTCACATGCTGAATATCACATAGATCGTAGCATATACAACGTTTAATCTCTACGTCAATATTGACCCTTTCTGCTCTCGGTAACCTTTTTATATAGGCTATGGTAGCCAGGTGAGCAATATAAAAGATCTTGACCTTCTTGTTTAAAATAAAGGGACATTTGGCATTCTTGTTCGAAATATTTACATCCTGTCTGCTTGCAGAGGTTATTTAAATGTAATGAACTTCATCTGCTTCCTTTAAGTCATGCTTCAAAATAAAAAAATTCTTGTTAATCCATTTGGATCTTGTTTGATTTTATGTTATATATTTAAGCGACACAAATGTAAAAGATTGCGTTATTTACTTTTTATTTGCTTTTGAGTACTCATCATTTTAAAAAGAATTGCCTTTTTTTCTTTTGCTTTTATAAGCAAATACTCTACTTATCTGTAGCCCTGTCTCCATATAGTTGTATACATATAAACAGGGACGCAAATAAGACTTATCTATGTCCCTGATAAATACATACACATTAGTTATACATTTAAAATGGACTAGGTAGACAGAGATGTTCACACTTTCCGCACTTATAAATTCAGGTAAGACGAATGAGTCAAATATATAATTGGTTGGCAAGGTGAGACTAAATTTTGACGAAAGGAAGTCAATTTATTACTCCCAGTTTGTAAAAAGAACAAAAAATGAGATGCATACAAATTAGCAATACCAATACAAACGGTGAAACAATATGGCATATACATAAGACAATATAGGACAACCCTCTTTTGTGTTATTGTTTACAAACAAAATAATAAATATATAGATCTCTGAATAGACAAATATATAGATCAACATCATTTTCCACGTTTTTCGTTATAAATCTTTTAATTAGTATAGAAAGAGTTGGATGTTGAAACTAGCCGAAATATAAATATCCTAATTTAAATAAATTGTTCCATATTTATAAGAGTTTCATCTTTCGTTCAAATTCTAACTTGTTTACATATACATACTCGTATAAATGTATTCCCTCGTGTTAATACTGTCACCTATGGGGTAATAGAGGAGCCCCCATTTTACATTATTGAAGTATGGATCCTACATTAAGGGGAAATGCCATTTTTCTATAACTTAAGGCGAACTTATTTCTAAGAACTATTTTTGAAACATTATTTAGGTTATTTAGAGAATCAATTTACTACAGACCTTTTCACCTTATAAACTATCTCCGTGGCCTTCTAATTTCACCCTAAACCCCATTTTAAGACAATTTTCTCCTTAAGTGCTTCGCCTTAAGTAAAGACGAATAAACGATTCCCCTCATGTCGCTAAAATTTCCCTCAAGTCGGTTTCTAACTATAAAACCAGCATAATGACGAAAACTTTAAATTACATATCTTCTTATATTTAATGAATATTTTTTAGATAAGTTTATTGTACGATTTTCTGTACAGAAGACAAACAGCATCTACAGTTTCTGCAATTATCTCTTAATTAAAGTGAATTATGTATCAAATGAGTATGTTTGACCTTACTTTCCTACGCTACTCTTTTTAGGTCTATGGGATGGCATTGTTCCTGGCGTCCATCCGTTTGTAAACTGTTTTTTGATAACACGACACAGTTCACAGTTTTCAAACTTGCACATATTATTCATATTGATGAGAGCTCGGGTACTATTGACGCCATTGATGACCAGATGTGATCCAGACCAACTAGCAGACACCAGTGATGACCAGACCGACTACCAGACGATATTGATGCCCAGATCAACTACAATGACCAGATGTGATCAAGACCAGCTAGCAGACGCCATTGATGACCAGGTGTGATCCAGACCAACAAGCAGACGCTAGTGAGGACCAGACATACAACCAGACGCCAGTGATGACCAATCCAACTAGCAGACGACATTGATGACCAAATGTGATTCAGACCAACTACCAGACGACATTGATGACCAGACCAACTACTAGATGACAATAATGACCAGACTAACTACCAGACGCCATTGATGACCATAATGTGATCAAGACAAACTACCAGACGACATTGATGACCAGCTGTGATTCAGACCAACTAGCACACGCCAGTGAGGATCAAACCTACTACCATATGCTAGTGATGACCAGATGCGATCCATACCAAGTAGCAGTGTTGTTATTTGTGTTACAAAGTATTGTATATAATAATGCAGTTAATTGTTCAGGTAGTCGTTCATTTCCAGCTTATAAAGAACCCCTTAGTCACTTTTATTATATTCGGTATATTTTCGCCTAAATTGTTAGTTTTGTGGTTTCAAGTTATGATTATTATTCCCTTACGTTCAGCGCTGGCATTTGCCAAATGATCTATACTTTCAAACGGAAGCATTGTTTAGATTAGACAGGAGCAACTCTATGACATTTTAAGTTATATAGCATATTCCCATAAGTGGGTTATGTGTGCAAAATGCCTTGTATAAAGGTATGATAACATTTCATCACTTTTAAACATTGATTTATTTCCATAGCACAGCAGTACGTACCGCAACCAACAGTAGCTATTACTTGTCAATAGCAATATTATTATTATTAAAAGCTGCCTATAGTTAGAAAATGTGCGGCTTCTGTGTTACAATGTAACATATATAACAATTCAGTTAATATTGTATTCGCCTTAAATGTGCAAACTATCGTGTACAATGGTATGATAACATTTCGTGACATTGAAATATTGATTACCTGTGTCATATTGTCATATTTCTTTCCACAGCACAGACGCACGTACAACCAGCAACCGTAGCTATCACTTTGTCAAAAGTAATAGTCTTTTTATTAACATTTGGTTTCGGTTAGTCAATGGACGGCATTTGTGTTACAATATATCATATATAATAATGCAGTTCATTGTTCCAGTTCATTTCCAGATTATAATCCCCAGTCGCGGCACTACGGTCATTGTGGAGTGCCCTTGGGCAAGGCACATTTTCTAGCCTAGTACTGGTTTGTTTACCCAGGGATCATGAATAATTAAATTTAATTGCGCGCTAAATGACCTTAGCTGTCGATGCGCCATAAAACAATATACATTCATTCATTCATTCCAGATTATAAAGAATCTATACTTTCATACGGAAGCACAGTAGCCACTCCTTGACAGTTTAATTCATACCATATGGTATATTCGCATGTGTGCAAAATAACGAAATTAACGTATGAAATTTTTTCGTGAAGTGGTATTCTTGTTAAAAGTTAGTTTCAGTTAGCCTTGTACTGTTCATGGTACAGTGTTTGGTACATCTTTTATAGATGACACGTAGTGAAAAATCGATAGACATACAACAAACCCAATTTGGTCTATTTATAGCTTATTGTTAAAATGTGTTTGATGCCCGCTTACTTGTGATTTGTTAATTGTATATTATTATTTATTTATATATACATATGTATATGTGTATTTATGTCTATATGTAGGGAATGGATAAATGGAATGGTACGCAGGACAGGTTAGACGAGAGAGACAACCGACATTGTATATTTGACATTGAAGTTTATATGAAGATTTGCAAGGGGTCTTTGAACGCGATTTGATTTACACTAAAGTTAATTAGTACTCGTGTGAGACCGGTATGGCAAAATATGCGAATGGGCCCTTGAATATAGTGATCTAAGCCAAACCGATGGTATGGTCGGATAGAGGGGAGTTTCTTCTACCATCAAATGCCAAAACAACCTAGGATCGGGCTACTTTTAAACGTTTGCGATGCGGAACACAAGTTGAATACGCACATTTGCGATCCATTTGGGTATCACACTGGTGTACTTTCTCCTAAATTAATGTTTATATATATATATTTTAGTTGAATGTCTTTAGGGCCATGCAGATGATACTGGCAGGTTATACATTCTTTTTCAATGATGTTTTATGCTACCTTCCAAAACACCACAGTTTGGCGTGTTTCTTCTCAAGGATGTTTCGTGTCACTTTCCACAATGTTTCCGTCATATCACTGTGTGAGAACAGAACATAACAGACTATAAGTTTTATTCATATATGGTTCATCTTGAAAAGATTTACATTATACATGGGCATACGAAACATATCAGACGATGACAATTTGTTTAATGCTAATCCTCTGTCTGGGTTTCTGTGATAAAGAATAGAACAGAACAGAACAGAACAGAACCTTTCATTAATAATATAATATACAAATACATAGGGCATACACAAACTATATACCAGACGATGTTAATATTAATGTTAGATGTAATAGCAGTTAGTGTTTGTGTGACATAGAATGGAACAGAACCTTTATTCATATAGGATTGATCTTCAACAGATTTCAATTTCACCGGCCCAAAATACATAATAAAATGTTACAAATAATAATACATCATATGTTTTCAAAGATCGTTTTGATTACGTTGTTGTTTTTCTTAGGCCGTTTTCAACAGCATTTATGTCCAATTACCCTCACAGTTCACATACTAATGCGTCCTGGGTGAATCAACACATCTACGCGATAGGACTAAACACAGTCTGGTTTAAGGAACCATTGCTAATCATGTTTTCAAAGGTCGTTTTGAGTGCACTGTGCGGAGTTTTAGGCCGTTTTGAACAGCATTTATGTCCAATCAACCCCACAGTTCACATACTCATGCGTCCTGTGCGAATCAAGCCAACTATGCAATGGTCGTTTTGATTGCGTTGTTGGGTTTACAACAGCATTTATGTTAAATACCCCTCACTCCTCACACACACATGCCTCCTTGGTGAATCAACCAATCAACGCGATAAGACTGAAAACAGTGTAGTATAAGGAGCCATTGCTCATCGTGTTTTCGAAGGTCGTGTTGAGTGCACTGTACGGACTTTTAGGCCGTTTTCAACAGCATTTATGTCCAATACATTGTATTGTTGGGTGTTTTAGGCAGTTTTCAACATGTGATTCAACCACAAACTCAATAGTACTGAACACACTGTGACAAAGGGAGCAATTGCCCGTCCTTCTTTCAGAGGTCGTTTTGTTGGTATTGTTGGGTGTTTTAGGCCGTTTTCCACATCATTCAAGTCATACCACCCCGTCAGTTCACACACTCGTGATCCCTGGGTGAATCAACCCTGCTATGCAATAGACCTGAACACATTGTGGCAAGAGAAGCAATTGCCCGCCATGCTTTAAAATGTCGTTTTGTTCGCATTGTATGGGTTTTGATCTTGGAAGCGAGTTGTTGCATGACTAAATAAGTGTGGAAAGTGGCATAAATTAACTGCATGTGGGAAAGGGTGAGTATGTGTTCACTGGTCTTCGCACCTCTGCAGGTCAAATCCCTTTCGGCGGTATAGTGAACGATTTCCCCATAACCCCGTTCCCACATGCATACACTCCCTATAAATGAACTATCGAAAACATTGTGATAAAAACAGCCATTGCTCATCATGTTTTCAAAGGTGGTTTTGCTTACATTGTTGGGGTTTTAGACCGTTTTCAACAGCATGTATGCCCAATCGCCATCACAGTGCACATACTCGTGTGTTTGTGTGATTCGACCCAGCTAGGCAATAGGACTGAAAACAGTGTGGTAAGAGGAGCCATTGCTCATCATGTTTTCAAAGTTCGTTTTGATTGCGTTGTTGGTTGTTTTAGGCCGTTTTCAACAGCATTTATGTTAAATACACCTCACTGCTCACACACACATGCTTCCTGGGTGAATCAACCCATGTACGCGATTGGGACTGAAAACAGTGTGGTATACGGAGCCATTGCTCATCATGTTTTTTAAACGTCAATGTGATTGCATTGTTGGGGTTTATAGGCCGTTTTCAACAGCATTTATGTCCAATCATCACTCTCACAGTTCACAAACTCATGGGACCTGGGAGAATCAACCCAGCTATGCGTTAGGACTGAAAACAGTGTGGAAAGAGGAGCCATTGCTAATCATGATTTCAAAGGTCGTTTTGTTTGTATTTTTGGATTGTTTACGACGGTTTCAACATCATATATGTCATACCACCCCGTCAGTTCACACACTCGTGATCCCTGGGTAAATCAACCTAGCTATGCAATAGACCTGAACACATTGTGGCAAGTGAAGCAATTGCCCGCCATGCTTTAACGTGTCGTCTTGTTTGCACATACTCATGATTTTTGAGTGATTCTACCCAGCTAGGCAATAGGACAGAAAACAGTGTGGTAAGAGGATCCATTGCTCATCATGTTTTCAAAGGTCGTTTTAATTGCGTTGTTGGGTGTTTTACGCCGTTTTCAACATCATATATGTCAAATCGCACGCACTGTTCATATACTCATGCGTCCTTGGTGATTCAACCCAGCAATGCGTTGATACTGAAAACAGTGTGGAAAGAAGAGCCATTGCTAATCATGATTTCAAAGGTCGTTTTGATTGCGTTGTTGGGTGTTTTACGCCGTTTTCAATATCATATATGTCAAATCACACGCACTGTTCACATACTCATGCGTCCTGGGTGATTCAACCCAGCTACTCAATAGTACTGAACACACTGTGACAAAGGGAGCAACTGCCCGTCCTGCTTTCAGATGTTGATTTGTTGGTATTGTTGGGTGGTTTAGGCCGTTTTCCACATCATTCAAGTCATACCACCCCGTCAGTTCACACACTCGTGATCCCTGTTTTTCTCACACCAGTACTCCACACAATAATCTTCCCAAGCAACTGGCTGCTTTTTCACATAGACATAGCCCATTGGTGGAAGACGAATGACGCATGTCGCATTGACTTTTGTCAATCGTCGGAAAGAAAGTTGGCCGAACCGGGATTCGAACTCACAACCCCTGGATTGACAGCCCCTGTCGCTTTCGACTGAGCTACCGGGGCTCGGTGTTTTAGGCCGATTTCCACATCATTAAAGTCATACCACCCCGTCAGTTCACACACTCGTGATCCCTGTGTGAATCAACCCAGCTATGCAATAGACCTGAACACATTGTGGCAAGAGAAGCAATTGCCCGCCATGCCTTAAAATGTCGTTTTGTTTGCATTGTATGGGTTTTGATCTTGGAAGCGAGTTGTTGCATGACTAAATAAGTGTGGAAAGTGGCAAAGCATATCTGCATGTGGGAAAGGGTGAGTATGTGTTCACTGGTCTTCGCACCTCTGCAGGTCAAATCCCTTTCGGCGGTACGGTGAACGATTTTCCCATAACACCGTTCCCACATGCATACACTCCCTATAAATGAACTATCAAAAACAATGTGATAAAAACAGCCATTGCTCATCATGTTTTCAAAGGTGGTTTTGCTTGCATTGTTGGGGTTTTAGGCCGTTTTCAACAGCATGTATGCCCAATCGCCATCACAGTGCACATACTCGTGTTTTTGTGTGATTCTACCCAGCTAGGCAATAGGACTGAAAACAGTGTGGTAAGAGGAGTCATTGCTCATCTTGTTTTCAAAGGTCGTTTTGATTGCGTTGTTGGTTGTTTTAGGCCGTTTTCAACAGCATTTATGTCCAATCACTCTCACAGTTCACAAACTCATTGGACCTGGGATAATCAACCCAGCTATGCGTTAGGACTGAAAACAGTGTGGAAAGAGGAGCCATTGCTTATCATGATTTAAAAGGTCGTTTTGTTTGTATCTTTGGATTGTTTACGCCGGTTTCAACATCATATATGTCAAATCACCCGCACTGTTCACATACTAATGCGTCCTGGGTGATTCAATCCAGCTACTCAATAGTACTGAACACACTATGACAAAGGGAGCAATTGCCCGCCCTGCTTTCAGAGGTCGTTTTGTTTGTATTGTTGGGTGTTTTAGGCCGTTTTCAACATCATTTCAGTCATACCACCCCATCAGTTCACACACTCGTGATCCCTGGGTGAATCAACCCAGCTATGCAATATAATTGAACACATTGTGGCAAGAGAAGCAATTGCCCGCCATGCTTTAACGTGTCGTCTTGTTTGCCCATACTCATGTTTTTTGACTGATTCTACCCAGCTAGGCAATAGGACTGAAAACAGTGTGGTAAGAGGAGCCATTGCTCATCATGTTTTCAAAGGTCGTTTTGATTGTTGGGTGTTTTACGCCGTTTTCAACATCATATATGTCAAATCGCACGCACTGTTCATATATACTCATGCGTCCTGGGTGATTCAACCCAGCTATGCGTTAGGACTGAAAACAGTGTGAAAAGAGGAGCCATTGTTAATCATGATTTCAAAGGTCGTTTTGTTTGTATTTCAAACAGACAGACAGAGAGAGAGAGAGAGAGAGAGAGAGAGAGAGAGATAGTGAACCGTGTAATGCAAGGTTTAAATAATAGACTGGTTAGGTGTAAAGATAACACGAGATAACACGAGGTCAATTATGCAGCGTATTACAGTTGTAATAAAACGATAATTAGCGTGTTAACAGCTTGTATTTAATACGCTTTAGCTTCAAATATTGTCCTTGTTGGGTCCTTTGTTCTCTATTCTTTTGTTCTCTCGTCTTTTCGATGGGATTAAAGGTAAGTTGAATGACATCGAATTGAAATTTATCATTGGATAGTTTGGGGTTTAATTATTATAAATTTGATTAGAATGTTTGATCTGTTTAATTAGATCTATGTTTGTTTTTAACTTTTTATGGTGATAGCACGTTTATTTAAACGGCTCTTAAATAAGTAAATCTGTAAACAAACACTTGACAATACAGTTTATCACAAATTTCAAGACAATGTAAGTCCGAGTGTATTTATTCAGGTTCCATTTAATTCTTTCATTCTACAAAATTATATCAACGAGAAACAATGTCCGCAACAAAAAGAAAATGTCTTACGTTAGAAGAGAGGGTGAAAGCCCTGAAGATGATGGAAGACGGAAAGAGTTGTCGAGCTGTTGCCCTCGAGATGGGAGTCGGGAAGACACAAATCCAGTCCCTCCAGAAGAGAAAAAGAGACGTTATGGAAGAATTTAACGGAAACTCTAACTTGTCCATGAAACGTCAGCGTCGAGCCACAGACTATGACGATATTAACGACCTGGTATACAAATGGTTTTTAGATGCCACGTCCCGTCACGTCAACGTCTCCGGACCACTACTGAAAGAACGAGCATTGAAATTCGCCGAAGACCTAAACCTAATCACCTTCAAGGCATCAAATGGTTGGCTAGATTCCTTTCTACGAAGAAACAACATTGTGTTTAAGACACAGAGCGGCGAACGGGCTGAAGTCAACCTTGACATTGTCGCCGACTGGAAATCACGATTACCAGTGATATGTGAGGGGTATCGTCCAGAAGACATTTTTAATATGGACGAAACGGGCCTATTCTACCGAGACAGTACGAAATCGACATTTCCTCGGCAACTGGTGAGAAGCTGTCCCCCATCGTCATCGGTAAAGCCAAGAAACCAAGATGTTTTGGTTCAATCACTCCAGACAAGCTGCCTGTACGCTACTACTCGAACAAGAAGGCCTGGATGACAACCGGCATCATGGTAGACTGGCTGAACTGGTTAGATCGACGCATGAAACAACAAAGAAGACACATCCTACTTTTCCTGGACAACGCTCCATCGCATCCGAAAATCACCCTTACAAATGTCAAGATAAGCTTTCTGCCACCGAACACAACTTCGATCATTCAGCCTATGGACCAGGGTATTATACAGACCATGAAACTAAAATACAGAAAGAGACAACTACAACATGTGACCGTAGAACTTGACAGAACAGCAAGCATCACCGGCCCCCAGATTCTTCGAAGCATATCAGTCCTCCAGGCTATCTACTGGGTAAACACTTCATGGAGGGAAACACTCGCCGACACCATATTGAAATGTTTTAGAAAATGTGGATTTTTTTGTGACGCAGTTGTTAGGGACAGTGTTAGGGATAGTGTTGATGGTGCAGATGGTGCAGATACTGATGAGACGGACGAGTTGCCTCTCATCCTGCACAAGCATGCATTAGAACTGTTTGGTTGTGAGGTGAAAGACTTGATAGACATAGACAGCCACTTTAGAACGTGTGACACTGAGATGATTTCCTGGGACAGACCTGCCCATGAAATTCTTGATGGTGATGAAGACAAAGACGAAGAAGATGAAGATGAAACATGTAGCGTAAATGACACTGACATTCAGCCTCTAAAACTAACTGCTGCCATTCAAATGGCCACCGACTTAAAAACTTGGGCTTTGGCAAATGGTCATTCAAACATTTTAAATCTAACAATGACGTTGAATGACTCATTAAATGATTTGTTTTTGGAAGGCCAGACTCTGAAACAGAAATCTATCAGTGACTTTTTTAGCAAGAAATAGTTTGTTATTAAATGTTTATATGTTTTAATTATCTACATGTACATGTACTTACATTTTTAAAAATACTTGAATATAAAATGAATCAAATAGAGAAATAAAAGAACAACATAATTTTTATTGTTATTTATTCTTTAATACCAATACATGTACATGTGCACACAAGTACATGTTTCATGTAGTAAACATAATTTTCCCAAAACAGAAAATTTCATTTGTACCCCAATAAGAGACCACCTGTCTTAAGAGACCACTTACAGCATTTCCCTTGGGTGGTCTCTTAATACAAGTTTGACTGTATATATATATATATATATATATATATATATATATATATATATATATAGTGAGTGAAGAGGCATACACGAACGAATGCAAATACACACGGAAGCACGACATACAATTCGCCTTGACATAAGCTGGACTGGCTTTAACCATGACGAGACTATGCATAATTGTAATATATTGAAACTAGATATAACAGAAGAAGTCTGAAGCGGTTAGGATACATTTAATATAATACCGTGTAAGCATCACGAGTATAACAGTAAAATTGAATCTACTATGAAAGAGGCATGCGTATAAACAAGTATGCTACATGTAATTTGTAATCCATGCGTGGGCAGTTTTGGCACACTTTGATGCAAATATGTTTATTCATATAAAGCATTTAATCGATTGTTTCATATTTGTTTGGAAACGGTTGATACACTCCCTATTGTTCATGTTAATATTTACTGATAAAGTTCAAAATGTGTACAGATAAAGTGTAACATTTAACAAAACTATAAAAGAACGCACATTGCATTGAAACAAGGTTCATCTGTTAACAATGGGTTGTTTTGACGATAAACTTTTTTAATTAGGAACGCGGCATGACTAACATTGAGCTTGATAATTACAAAACATATACATGTATATAAAACACCTTTACATCAAACCGATTAAAAGACATAGCAGAACCAAAATTTCAGAATATCCCCAAAAATAAACTTCCGGTCACTAAAACTAACAAAATGATCACGCCGAGAAGACTTGCATTCTGGTCAAATTACGCTAAATAGATCCGCTGACTTGCTGATTTACAGTACTATAGTCCCTAAAAAAACATTTGTTTGCGTAGAAATGAGTATATACCATCACCAGAATGTATTGAATATATGACATGTGAATGTGTATAGGATGCACTGGAAATGATTGATTTGATCACTTTTAGTATTTTGACCTTGTTTGAAAGTGAAAATAGAGAATGCTAAACACCGGTTTTGTCCGGGCCCGATTTGGTCTAAAATGACGGTTACCATTTTCGCCTGGTGAGTTCTTTATTGCATAATGCATGACCCCACATTTTCTTTGGATTGTTGTAAAGCTAGGAGGTAACTCTTTTCAATGATATATGGTGGTCTACATGAGAAACGCTTAGAAAGTGTGACAATTGAGGAATGAAACTGGTCGATTTACATGGAAACAAAGAAGGATTTTTAAAGTACACAGTACGAAAACCACAGGTGTGCTAGCGTGTTCAATGTTGGCACACTCATCAATGTTAAGTTAAATTATAAGATGGAAAACGAAAAATAATGTTTCTATTTGTTTTCTTCTTACATTGTCTCAATCATTTCCGAACACGCCTAGTATGTAATTTAATTATCATGCTTAGTCAAAATTGTCTATATTTAAACAGTACGGTCCACTATTTTGTTGTTCACGCCCAATCCGTAAAGCATAGTTACTCCTTTGTTTGTTTTGGTAACTGTGAACATAAATAAAATAAAGGAATATATGAACAATCGATTCCATTTCAGAGATGCATCTAAACCTGGAAAATATTATGTGTTGTGTATATATTTTGAATCTGAAAACTTTGCCACAACGAGTTATCTGTATTTGTATGAGGAACTGTGATTATTATCATTTATTCACGGATAACAACCATTGGTAATAACAACCAGTTATCATATTAACTGTTTATTCAGAAACACAAGTTTCCCACTTATAGGCCCAAAGCAGTCTGTGTAAATCAATACAAACAACATCAACTGTTCCAATCAGTTAGGGCCATTGCTGAATTTTTCAAATCCCTTGCAAATATGGCATTTTCCCACCTCTTTTCCCGTAACTCTCCTTTCTATCAAATAGAAATAGTGTATCTTTGAAACAAAACAAATGGTCCTCTATGACATTAAGAACGATTAAGCTATAACTGAACAAATGTAATAAATGGATGCAATTTAATAAATGGCTTTATCTTGCAAAAATTATTAACTCTAATTCGTCAAATTT
>JASEVX010000001.1:54596234-54640767 GCA_031761405.1 Serripes groenlandicus
AAAGGAAATAACAATTGCACCTTATGTTTATGTATTTATTGTCAAGAAGTTGAAAGATCATGTCAAAAATAGTAAATTTTATTAAACTGCCAATTTAAAAACAGAAGGACCTTGTTTGCACTATATCACTCACCTGAGTGCAAGAGCTCACAAGTATACACATTTAAGACATGAAGAATCAAAGGGAAATTTGACAGTAGGTTTAGGCAGAATATTTTGAAGCATTATTTTATTGATAAATATGTTAATGTTAAATCACATTCCATCAAGTTGAAATAGTTCTCTAAACCATGTACTAGTCTGGGAGAAAGTGTTTGAAATATGCAAAACTCATCAAGACAATTATTCTAACAAAGATTCAAAATGCAACATCCAGTGTGTTATCAACATTTGGCCTAGTGACCTATTTTTATTTACCCGATATGACCCTTATTCGAACATGGACTAGATATCATTAAGATAAACATTCTGACCACATTTTAAAAAACGTGGCCTCTACAGTGTTGACAAGATTTCCCTTCAATTTGGCCTAGTGAAGTATTTATTTTAACAGACATGACCAATATTCAAACTTAGCCTACATATCATTAAGACAAACATTCTGATAAAGTTTCAACATGCTCAAGTAGTTAAAATGCAGCCTCCATTATGTTAACAATATTTCCCTTCAATTTGGCTTAGTGACCTAGTTTCTCACCCAATATGACCCATATTCGAACTTGACTTAGATATCATTAAGACAAGCAATCTAACGGAGTCGGTCACGGGCCCTATGGGCCCCCGCTAAATCCGCCACTTCATGTGCCACGCTTTTTATTTGTTTACCATTATTTTTTCGACGCACGGGCCCTACGGCCCCGGTTAATCCGCCACTGTATATTTCACGTGACTTCTTTCGTTGGGTGGGGGGGGGGGGGGGGGGGGGGGGGGGGGGAAGTCAGGCACAGGGCCTATGGGCTAAATCCGCCACTACATTTGTCACGCTTTTTCTTTGTTTACCATTCATTTTTCGGCCCCCGGTTAATCAGCCACTGTATATTTCACGTGACTTATTTCTTTTTTTCCGTTACTCTTCGCGAATGTTAATACTGTTAACAAGCGTCCATATTTGACCTCTCGGCGCATTAATTTCTAAAACATTTCTTAAACTTATATTGGAGTACTCACGCCTTAAGTTTTCCACTGATGTTCCAACAACATTAAATTGATATTTATTTTATTTATAACCTTTTAAATGCAGTTTTGTTGAATCCATGATGAACTATTTTCCTCCCTCATTTCTTCTCGCGTTGTTTGGTGCTCATAGCAACCGAAAGAAATGGTATTACTAATATGACCAGGC
The DNA here is from genome assembly GCA_031761405.1 of Serripes groenlandicus. Classification (NCBI taxonomy): domain Eukaryota; kingdom Metazoa; phylum Mollusca; class Bivalvia; order Cardiida; family Cardiidae; genus Serripes; species Serripes groenlandicus. The sequence continues at coordinate 54,597,577 of JASEVX010000001.1, forward strand.
GCTAAAGCCACAGGCCAATAAAAATAGATTTATGTGGGGGAGACTAGGTATACAGCTAACAGTTTAGAATTGATAAGCAGCAGACTACTTTGAAATCATATTGGTATAAACATTGGTATAAATGGCCACATTGTGTTAAAAGGAGTCGTTTTGCCGTTATGTTTTCAGTATGTAGAACCTTCTTATCTCTCTAAACGACATCCAATCTCCATGAAAAGTGATCAGATCATTCATTTCCATCAAATTGAGTTCAAGTTTGAAATTGTGTCACATTGGGCCGAAACTATGTCAGTTGGTCAAATTGAACATATAGTTGATTGTTTGGTATTTTACGCCGCTTTCAACATTTCTTCAGTTATATAACGGCGTTTCCTGGGTAAGTTACCAGCCCTTTCTACCATTGTTAAAGTATTTGGTATGAGCTGGCCAGGGATTGAATCAGAGACCTCCCGCACCGAGGCGGACACTCTTCAACTACGCCCACGAGAAGGTCTTAACAGTATGGGGGCATCTCACACATTTTAAAACAGAGTTTTAAATGTGTCGAGATGCCCCCATACTGCTTAAGACCTTCTCGTGGCAGGAGATCTGAATTCAACAAAGGAGCCGTCACACGAGAATCCATCATTAGTGACCCTGCGTAATGTATCGATGAAGATCAGCCTTCGCAGTCCGCGCAGGCTTATCCGGGCCGACAAATTCCGTCTCAGGTGGATAGAGTAATGATTCCTAAAACAGAACATCTACAGGAGGCGAAAAAGTGTCTGTCCGGGTTAGCCTGCGCGGCATGCTTAGTTTGATCCGGGACGATACTTTACGCAGAGTCCACAATGTTGGTTTTCTCGCGGGACGGCTCAAATGAAATTGTTTTCTTTTTATTAAATTTAAGATATCTGTTGGTATGATTCAGAAAAGATGACCACATTGTCACATTCAAACTTATTCTTTATTTCTTTAATAAATAATTTAGTTTTGATGTAAGACTTGCACATATGGATAACAGTGAGATTGAATTATTTCAGATAGGTGATATCTAAACAGGGAACCAACTGGTGCATCAATGTTAAGCCTATACATAGAAATGGCAGTGCCAGACACCACGCCAACAGTACACCTAAGTACAGAGAGGTAAAACATTGACTTTTAGAATTATATGACCAATGTACAGAACGTTGGAAAACAGTATAAAAGTTGAAATTGGAGCAAATAGCACACACAGATAACCCAATGCTACAGAGGTAAACATTCAGTGTAATATGAACAACGGTCAGAAAATGGAAAAGCAGGCAAGATATTGAAAATGGAGCAAACTATTGATGACACGGAGGTGGGTGTTGCTTTAACATGTGACCCGTGTCTGGAGGAAGGCGAAACACTTGCAGCTGTTGGTTACTGCCAGGACTGTGCTGACTTTTTATGTGCAGCTTGTTTCAAATTCCACCGCCGTCCGAAGCCATGGAAGAGTCATAGTCTGTTGACGAAGGAAGATATGCCAAGTGTTAAACTCCTAAAACATCCTACTGATACTAATGAGGATGTAACTTGTCCTGACCATACAGGAAAGGCTGTTGAATATTACTGTGAAGCTGACAAAATGCTAGGTTGCAGTGTGTGTATGACAATAAATCATAGACTTTGTGAAATAATACATCTGCCTAATGATTCTGAACATGTATTGGACATGCCAGCTTATGAAGTTCTAAAGACTGACATACATACACTCATAAGTGAACTGCACGTATCTTCTACTAGAACTGAAGGTTTTAAGAAGCAAGTTGAACTGATTGCAGAGGCAGCTGAGAAGGATGTTACAGCTTTTATGAATGACTTGGTTTTTGAACTTGATATAAGACGGAAAGCAACACTTGCTCATGTCGAGAAGATGAAAAACAAAGACTTGAAATACCTTGATACTATTTTAAAAGATTCTGAACAGATAGAGCATACTTTGAAAGAGATGGAAACTAGTTTGTCAAAACACCAGAAGAAATGTCACTTTGGGCGTATGAATGTCGCTGTCAAACAGGGTCCAGAAGCTGTTCTGCAACGTAAACAAGAATTGGACAAACTCAATACAAATAATACAGGTATAATTCTTTACACTTTTCAGCCATCAGATACCTTTTTGGATCTATTTAGAAGAGAAACCAAAAAAATTGGGTGTTTCACAATCGCAAAATCCCTTTCAGAGTTACATACCAACAAAGAAGTGTGTGGAACTGACAATACATTGGACTCAGTGGACGGTATGAGGTCCATGCCAGCTGAGACAACTGATCAGAAAAGTGGGGAACCAGACTTTAGTAATGGTTTAAGTTGTGAGGAAAGTGCAGACTTTGTTGATCCATTTGTAGATAGCTTGAAGTCACAAGTAGAGAAAGATGGAATCACAACTCCATACAAACTACATGATTTGCCTGTATGTAGTAGTGGGATATGTATTACAGATATTAATGTGAGAGATGATACGGATGAACATACTTGTAGCATCACTGGCATGGCGTGGCTAAAGTCTTCAATAATGGCTATTTGCGATTCTCAGAATTCCTGTGTAAAGATCATCGATATAAAGAACATATGCCAGACTAATATACTAGTAAAGATAAATCTGAAGTCTCAACCGTATGCAGCTGCATTTACTGGTTATGAGCTGTCAGTTACATTGCCTTACATTGGAGAGATTTGTTTGATTACTTTAGATGATGATTTTAGAAAGGTCAAATCTGGTAGAGAGTTTATTGTTGGAGCAGAATGCAGGGGCATTGCTTATCACGGAAAGCAATTATATGTCAGTTTCAACACTAAGCCAGCAAGAATAGATGTGATAGATACATCAGGGCATGTTGTAAACACATTTTCAGTAGTTGATGGTGAATCATTTCATCACCCTTGCCACATAGCAGTGTCAGAGATGCATCAATCAATTCATGTGTCTGATTGGCAGGTGGTGAATATAAATTTTAATGGATGTTTTATACAAAAACATGGTGACATTGTTTCCACCGATCTGAAAGGTATTACTGTTGATAGAGATGCAAATATATATGTGTGTGATTGGGAGCAAGATAAAGTATATATGATATACAAAAAGGCTGGAATAAAACAGGTGTTTTTGGACATCAGGCATGGTATTGTGAAACCTCACTCTATATTGGTGAACAATAGAATGGAGAAAAATAGAAAACTGTTTGTTGGTTTGGATAAATCAGATGTTATTAAAGTGTACAGAGCTGCATGGGTGTAATGCGATAGCATGTTACCTGCTACAGGTGTAACCAATATATCGTATAAACTGATATATTTTTCTTGGCCCACATACAAAATATCTACAGATATACCTGAATTTTTTTTTTTTTCAAATATGACATTGTTTTTTATATGTGTAGGACATTTCAATTATTGAAAATAGTTTTAAACGCTGTGGCAAAATGAGAATTTGCTCATATGAGCAATTTCTTCTTTTGCCACAATGTTTTTTAAGTCGTCTGCTGCAAATGTGTTTACATGTTGGAAAAGGTTTAAACTGACATTACATTTTAGCAGTAATAAAACTATCAATGTTGATCTGTTACTAAGGCAACAAGTCAATTTACATACAGGTAATCCTTATCCTGTGATATGCCTCTTTGAATAACATTTGTTAATAATAAGGCCAAGATCAGCTTGTACTTTTGGTCCTGAGTTTTATCCCCTGTAAAATGCGGATAGGATATTGGATTCGCATCGTATATACGTCCGTAGTCTTAAACAAAGCTAAGTTTCATTGATTTGATAAAAACTATATCTAAATCTTAATCTCATTAGGGAAACAAGATAACCTTTACTGTGATTCCCTCATGACACCAGAGGTATGTCCCAATATTGTATGTGTTCTGTTTATCATGGTTTATATCACCATCACTGTTACCTTCTAAACACTTTAGAGGGCACATTGTTAGTCTTCTGCTTCAAAAACCTTTCGAAGATAAAAAGAAATGCAATGTCTAGAAGATATGAATTTTGAACATTATGGGATAGGAGAAGAAAATGAGAGCCAGTCAAATTGCAGCATTCGCGATGTTCAGGTTGGTTATGCTCAAACGTGGTATTTTCGAAAACAGGCCTGCTTTGAGATCAGGACCCTTTGTTAAAAAGAAAAAGGTATTTTTTCACCACAATGTTTACAAACACAGTTTACTGTAAAGTTGCCTAAATCCTTGTAACGATCAAGGATGTATTGTTATCACTGATGTATACATGTACTAAACTGATAATGTGTCAGATCGACTGATACTTCGGTTAACACATGATGTTAAACTTGTGTGAGAATACACACATAATTAAATTTATACATATTATTGTTTGCTACATCACGAAGAAAATTTAAGTATTTTCTCCATTTGCCACACTGTTTCAATTCAATAATAATATTTTACTGATTGACCTTTGTCATTTTTGCCTAGTTTGTTTCAAAATCTTCTGCTGAAGATGTTTTTGGAGGGGGAAAGGGTTGGGGTTTTCAACCATCTTGTTAGATGGTTGTTGCGCTGATAATTTGGTGTTTAAAGTGTCATCTGTTATTGAAATCATCATCGGAAAAAATTGCTTCTTCTCAAAACCTGAAAATTAGATTTTGAATTATTGATTGTGAGCAAAGAAGAATTTACTTTTTAAAAGCAACTTATATATATATATATATATATGCCTGTCTTCGGACCTGATGCATTATGGTAACACAGGCAGTCTTCACTAAATTTGTCCTCTTTGAGGAATATTTTTCCCTTAATTATTGAAATGTTGCTCGATAAGCTTTATCAGCTCTCTTACTTGAGCAATATAATTCATACTTTTTGTTTGTATCAAAGTTGGCCACACTGGTTATGATGACACACATTTTTAGCTTTATCATGTTGGAACTTTTCAGAATTGTTGTCTTGATGATATCTAGGCTATGTTCAAATATGGGTCATGTCATGTCAAAAACAAGGTCACTAGGCCAAACTTTGGGGAAATCTTATTAACACCCTAGAGACCACATTTTTGACTTGAGCATGTTTAACGTGTGTCAGAATCATTTTGCTTGATGATATATATATATTTTTTTAAATATGGGTTTTATTGGGTCAAATATTATGTCAATTTGTGAAATTTGAGAAAGTCATGTGAATGCCAGAATGTTTGTCTTGCTCTCAAACTTGAAAATCTTCTCCAAAGTGGGTCACAATGGCTCTGCCAAGTTAGATTTTCAGCCCTGTCGCCTCACTCACTCAACTTTTTACTTGCAGACGCATTTTGACGCAATAGCAGCAGACGACGTCTGAAAACATTGTGTCCGAAGTTGAAATTGCTCATGATGGAGCATTTTCACCTTTAGCCACAATGTATTAAACTTTTTTCAGTAATTATACCTACAATTATAGAGATTTTCCTCATTTTTGAGTAGACATTTTTCAAAGTCGTCTTCTTCAGATTTGTTGTTTGTGGGGAAGGGTTAAAACATGTACATTGCGACAGCTTAGCACTCTTGTTCTACAACATTTTAAAAAGTCGTCTGCATAAAGCTGACTGTTTCAGGTTAAGGGTTGAGCATATTATGATGAGAAACATCAACAATTACTACCAGAATTACATACAGAAATGGCATTTAGAAGACAAATGTACATAGCTCCTTCAAACCTTTAAGTTATTTTATCTTCGTGATAGTCTTATTCTTCTATAGCATTAACCCTTTCCCAATAGCAGTTTCATTATTAAGCTTCTGTATCAAATGCCTTTCAAAATATTGTGGCAAAAGGAGAATTGCTTACAATGAAACATTTCACCTTTTGCCACAATGATTTCAACTCTATTCTATAATTACACTTTCATTTATAGTTTTTACATATGTTTGCCTGGTCATTTCCAAAATAATCTGATGCAAGTGTGCTGTATGTCGGATAGGGCTAAAGAGAGTTGCTTAATATATTGGAGAAAATAACTTTAAAATTGTATCATAATTCTGCTTATAGCATTTATAGAAATATCCCTGCTGTCAAGAGCGTAAATAAAGGTCACCTTTTTGTCTAATACATGTAACATGATGTTTATATTAGAATATGTAAAAATAACTGTATTAATTTTATGATAAGTACATAAACATTACTCGTATATATCTAGTTTCTATGTATGATACATTTGGGTGCATATGAGTACATTAATTACTGTACAAAGCATAAGATTAAGTACAAAGACGCAGTCAGACCACGCATAAGATTAAGTACAAAGACGCACTCAAACCATGCATAAGATTAAGTACAAATACGCACTCAAACCATGCATAAGATCATATTATGTTTACATTATTTGAAATGAAACTTAAGTTTTTATATTTTACGGTATCTTGTAACATTGAAATCTCTTGTTATCCGATATATCAGCCTACATCTAAGGTCATCTGTGTGACAAAGTTCGATAACAGTCGTATTTAAACATATACAGATGTACTTAGTGTTGAATCCGAGTAATCATGTTTATGTGTGATTGCGCAAATGTGTGAGAGTGTCATGTGCAGCACATTTATTTCCATAATACTAATGTTGTATGTCATAGTATATGCATAATGTTTGTGTTTGCACTTTCTAATTGACGCCGCGTGGATGCGCGGCGTCAGTATGGGATAGGTTTTAATTTTGTATCATGGGGTGACGTGATCCAAAAGGGAGCAACCAACATTAGTATTGTTAAGAAAAACTCTATTATATGTTTGAAAAAAGCAACCTTTATGAATCAATAAATTGTATTGAATTATTTAAGAAACAAAAAGATGCAAATTATGTATGTCTTCTACCTTTATTTCAAATCTTTAGACACATTTAATTTGTATTTAATAACTTTTCCCCCAACTTCCTAGGCTACGCTTTTTTTAATAATTTGATTTACGACCCTGGCGAGCTCCTAGGCTACGCTTTTTAGCTCACCTATGCACAAAGTGCAAGGTGAGCTTTTGTGATCGCTCACCGTCCGTCGTCGTCGTCGTCCGTCCGTTCACATTTTCCTACAAACGACTTCTCCTCCTAAACCAATTAATTAAATTCAAAATAATTATAAAAGGAATGTTCCTAGGGTGGATCGCTTTCAAACTTGTTCAAAGAATTCTATTCCATGCAGAACTTTGGCTGCCACGGCAACAAAAAAGGGAAAATTAACCAAAACTTAAAAAATCTTCTTGTCCAAAAGTACTGGCCCGATTTGAAAATTATTTTGCACAAATATTCCTTGGGGTACCCACTACCAAGATTGTTCAAATATTTCCGATCCGTTGAAAAACATGGCCACCAGGGGGCGGAGCTTATTTTCCTTATATGTGCATTGTTAAAACTTTAAACAACTTCTTGTCATAAAGTACTGGCCCGATTTGAATTGTTTTTGCACAAATGTTCCTTTGGGTTCCCTTTACCAAGATTGTTCAAATATTTCCAATCCGTTGAAAAACATGGCCGACAGGGGGCGGAGCTTGTTTTCCTTATATGTGCATTGTTAAAAAATTAAAAATCTTCTTGTCCAAAAGTACTGGCCCGATTTGAAAATTATTTTGCACAAATGTTCCTTGGGGCACCCTTTATCAAGATTGTTCAAATATTTCCGATCCGTTGAACGGAGCTTGTTCATAGACTTATATAGGGGAAAAACTTAAAAAATCTTCTCGTCTAAAAGTAGAGGGCCCAGGCCTTTGATATTTGGGATGTAGCATCATCTAGTGGACCTCTACCAAGATTGTTCAAATTATAGCCATGGGGTAAAAAATGACCCTTCCCCTGGGGGTCACTTGTTTCACCTAGACTTGTTTAGGGGAAAAACTTAAAAAAATATTCTTATCTAAGAGTAGAGGGCACAGGCCTTTGATATTGGGTATGTAGCATCAGCTAGTGGACCTCTACCAAGATTGTTCAAATTATAGCCCTTGGGTCAAAAATTACCCGTCCCTGGGGGTCACTTGTTTTACATAGACTCATAAAGGGAAAACAATTAAAAAACCATCTTGTCTAAAAGTAGAAGGCCCAGGCCTTTTATATTTGGTATGTAGCATCATCTAGTGGACCCCTACCAAGATTGTTCAAATTATAGCCCTGGGGTCAAAAATGGCCCCGACCGGGTCACTTGTTTTACATATACTCGTATAGGGAAAAACTTTAAAAATCTTGTCTTAAAGTTTGATATTTGAAATCTAACTTCATCTAGTGGACTTCTACCAAGATTGGTTAAATTATTATAGCCCTGGTGTCAAACATGGCTCCACCCTGGGGATCAGTTGTTTTACATAGACTTGTTAAGGTAAACACTTTAAAAATATTCTTGTCCATTTGCCATGAATGTTCTTTGGGTGCCCCTCTACTAAGACTCCAAGTTATTTTGATAGGATGATAAACATGGCCACCAGGGGGTTTTGCTTGTTTTCCATATATATGTATAGACAAAGAACAATGAAAACTTTTTAAGTTTTATTAAATCAGGTGAGCGATATAGGACCATCATGGTCCTCTTGTTTAATTGTTTGGTTTACGGCCCCGAAATTCGGGGGGACATTTTGCCTATTTATAAACATATGTTGAATTTCTAAACTTAAAACGTTCCTCTCCATACAGTTTGTCCATTCTGTCCATTGTATTCTTGCTATATGTGGACTATACATGCGAACTTTTTCTTTTAATTTCATAAATGCTCACTTTTGATATTTTCTTTAATTTGCTTGTACAATCGGCTATTTTTAGAATGGAATTTAAGAAGGGAGTAAACTCTCGAATACAAAGGCTATAAGACATTTCGACCGTTAGACTCGGGTAGTTAATCCCATTGGCATATTCGAACAAAGAACTTTAATAATTCGCTACATCTGCTAAATCTTAAAAGGATAGTGGTTATTTTTTTTTTGCTTTTTATCTAATTGATCTAGTTAGAGCAGATTTTAAACCGTTTATTGTTAAAAAATAAGAAACTTCAGCTTCTTTGACACATTATAGCTGCAGTCAATGTTAAGCAAACTGTAAACCATATTTTTTTAGGACTAATCTTGACATTTTACGACTAATGCTGAATATCACATACATCGCAGCATATAAAACGTCTATCCCTACGTCAAAACTGACCCTTTCTGCTGTTTGTAACCTTTTCTCATAGGCTATGGTAGCCAGGGGAGCAATGTAGGCACATCTTGGTCTTCTTGTTTAAAATAAAGGAAAATTTGGCCTTCTTTTTCGAAATATTTACATCCTGTCTGTTTACAAGTTATTTACATGTACTGAACTGCACCTGCTTCCTTTATGTAATACTTCAAAATCATGCGCGGCGTCTTTGATGCTTTGCAATTTAATTAGTTTAAAAATAAAAGTTCTGTTCTATTATAAAAATGTATCAAATGTGTTTGTAAGTTCTTGAGCACTAATTAAATAAGGTGTTTTTTAAAAGTTGTTTTCATTTTATACCCTATGCCAATCAAAAAGAAACAATTTTGTCATATTGTCTTTCAATCAGACCAAATTTTCAAAGGAGAAGAAATTTTGCCAAATTATCATAAGATCAGTCCAGCAGTTTCAGTGGAGAAGAAAGTTTTTAAATAGAACTTTATTCTTTGAACAATATTTAAAGAGGACCACCAAAGTTTGATCGAAAAGGGCTCAGTGGTTAAGAGAGTTATGGTTTAAGGAAAGTGTTGACGAGGCACATCAGACACTGATTAAGCGATTTATGATTTAAAGAAATTGTTGACGAGGCACACCAGACACAGGGCGATCACAATAGCTCACCTTGAGCACTTTATTCTCATATGAGCTAACAATGGATTTCATTATAGTGTAGTTACTTTGGGCTCGAGTATATTTTTAGCGATAAGTACAACTTCAATTGTCTTTATAACGGGGAATCTTAAGTCCCACTGTCTGTACCTATTATACCCAACATGCACAACTATATTTTGAAAAAAAAAACACTTTTGTGCCCAGGTAGGTTTAGCTATAAAAGTTCCTTTTAGAAATAAGCACATCTGAAAGTTTCTATGTACTGTTTTAGTAAATGGTATCAACTGGCTATATATTCACAGGGACGTATATTTTATCTACGTCCCTGATATACCCAACACTTTTTTACCAGTACCGCTTCCCACATACATCAAACTTACAGCAGACGGGTTTGATAATATATAGGAAAACATTTGGACTCTATCTAGAAAGGGAGGTATAATTATTGAATAATGTTGAAAATATTTAAGCAAATCGAGAAATTACTCACTATTAGCAATTTTAGATCACCTGAGCTCAAGGTGATCTATTCTGATCACTGTCCGATGTCCGTCTTTAACTTTCAGCTTTAAACAACATCTCCTCCTTAATCATGGGACCAATTTCAACTAAACTTCACTGGAATGATCCTTTGGTGGTCCTCTTTCAAAACAATTCAAAGATTCAAATTATATGTAAAACTTTGTTTGCTGCGGCAGAAGGCGGTGGGTGAAAAACTGCCAATCTTTAAAATATTTCTCCTCTGAATCCGCTCGTCGAATTCCAATATAATTTGATGAAATGTTCCTTGAGCATATCGATTGGTTGAAAAACATGGCAGCCAGGCGGCATAAGAAATGGGGTAATTTTTTTTTTTTTTTTTAAAAAAATCTATTCTCCTGAAAGTGCTAGTCTGATTTTGAGATAAATGTCTATAATGTTCCTGTAGAACTCCACTACATATTCTTTCCAAACAATAAAGCTTGGTTGAAAGACATAGCATACCGCTGGCATCAGAGACGGGGTAAAATTAACGTTTAGCTTCAAATAACATTAAATTACAGTCCCGTTGCTTGACATTCGTTCGTGACACGTTTGGCATAAGCTGTAAACTGTCATTCGTTGCGTTGCGTACATTTGACATTTGGTGGATAGGCGCATAGCATTCGCTGTCATATGAACGCTGGATATTTTATCAGCATTCGTTTTATACGTTCGCTAAGAAATTTACTGAGAAACATATTTTGGCCGATAATTTGTGTGTGTGTGGATCACGGAACCCCGGCTTTGGTGTGTTACAATAAATATACAGCAGACGACTTTTAAAACATCCAGGCAAAAGTATGGAAAAAATGAGAACTAACTGTAAGCCATTTGCGACACGTGTACAGATCAGCTAGCATCTGCACAGTCATTCGCATAGTCTGATTTTCATCCCCATTGCAAATAAGTCATAGAAACTTCTATAAAACAGAATCCATTCGATCATAAGCATGGACGCGCAGGTAGGTATTTTTTACACACGTGCAATAATAACGTTAAGGAGCACAGACACACACATAGGTATTTCCCTTTGCTGTCAGTTTTCATTTGAGTTCGTCTCCTGTTGGAATGTTGCAGACTTCTTGGTCGATTTTCTCTTTCTTTGTGGTTATATTTTTAAATTGATCTGTGATCTGTTGAAGACTTCTGGTTCAGATTTCTTGCATTTTACGTGAGTTTTGATACTCTATATTTAATCAAAATTGTTTTGCGTTTTCTAATATGCGTTTCCACAATAATTTTAATTTCCTATATCCTAATCGTAACCGCCTCAGTGGTGTAGTGGTAGAGCTTCCGCCTCGGGTACGGGAGGTCGTGGGTTCAATCCCCGGTCGGGTAATACCAAATACTTTAAAAATGGTAGTAACTGCTGCCTTCCTAGGCACTCTAAGTTGCGGGGTTAGCATTACGACTAACTGGCTGGTGTCAGGATAAATGAAACAGTATTACTGGTTTCTTACCCAGGTAACGCCGTGATATAACTAAAAACAATGTTGAAAGCGGCGTTAAACACCAAACATTTGATCAATCAATATCTTTAAGACGTAACAACAAAGCGATCTGATTATATACGTAAAATACACGTTCTTTCTGACATTGTACATGTTTATGCCAAATATGTCAACAGTTTACCGAGACGTTCGTTTACCTGTGTAAGATTTGTGGCAGACATTGAAAGCGAACTTGATATTTACTGAAACAGTTTTGGAAAGTCCTTTCCCATTAAAATGTGTATTGTCTTTCCAGTTAAAAGGAACGATGAGGTTGTATGGTATACGTTCAATGTATAAAGGGTATAACTCGAACCATCTACTATCTCGTATTGTGTTTCAATACGTAGTCCGCTTTTGTCGTGTAAAACAACAGTCTCACATGTACAGCCATCCTCGGTTCCCAGAATATTCATAAAATATATGATATATGATATGAATAGCCTGGGTACCGAGGATAATATACAGCTTTGTCATCTGTAAAGTGCTGATTAGCAAAGAGTTTCGGTCAAATCGTGGATTTCTTTTTCACTCTGTGTAATACTGTTTATTAGCGTTAAACGCAATTGTCAACGTTATTTCTCTGGGTAAAACCAACTAGGAAGACAATTTGTCTTTCCCAATGGCACTCCACCATGACCGCCGCGACTAGGGATCGAAACCGGATCGCCCGGTCCCATATATGGGTTATTCTTTCGTATTGTAGGACCAGATCATCATACTCCTACGCACAATGTTGTCTAGCACTCTTCGTCAAGTAACATCAGAATTTTTCAAACAGTGTGCATTTGGATCAGCTGGTATGGATGTGCAGAAATATGAGCCTTTACGTTGAAAACAAACATTGTGGAATCTGCGTAAAGTATCGACCCGGATCAGCCTAGGCACAGGCTAATCCGGGCAGTCACTTTTCGTCTCCTGTGGATTGTCTTCTTCAAGAATCATTACTCTATACCTTTATCCCCCTGAGACGGAATGTGTCGGCCCGGATTGGCCTGCGCAGACTGTGCAGGCTGATCTTGATCGATACATTAAGCAGATTCCATAATGTTGGTTTTCTCGTGGAACGGCTCATATATAGTGTTCTTCACTGATGCGCTCAGATTTTGTGTGAACACACTTAACGGTATTAAGTTGGTTATGTGATACAAATAGTCCAATGTTGAAATGTGACGAAGTGACAAAAAACATCCAAATTTAGTAACGTACTTTTCAAAGAAGAATAAAAATTACTAAGCATTGCGAACATTTTGAGCCACGATACGTTGTACCTACATGCGCAAAGATATATTCCCGTGAAGTGATATAGCCCAGGTAATTACATTGCTTTAATTGTTAATTAGTTGTTAATTTTTAACGAGCTTTGCATGAATAATTTCCTCCACTTCTCGGAATACTACATTGTTTGAATTGACGGTAAACGTAAAATAATTCACCGAAAAAGAATGAAATTAAAAGAAAATATGTTGTTGTTTCTTTCTTCAAATTATCAAACATTAAATTCCTCTCATGAACCGCCTCGCTGGTATGGCGGTTAGCCACGAGTCGATCACCGGTCAGGTCATAACAAACACTAATAATTGGAAGTAGCGGTTTCCCTCATATGGCTCTCAGGGCTGCAGGAATAGCATTACGACTGGTGTGCTGGTGTCATGGTTAGCTTACCACTAGTACTGGTAATTTACCCAAGAAAGACGGCGATGCGAGTGAAGTTATGTTGAAAGCGGCTTTAAACAACACACAAATTCATCACATGAGTTTCGTCTTCAATCTCTACACTCGTTGCTTCAACAGTCGTAACTTTATTGAATCTGAAACCCACGAAATGAAATACAAACGGGCGGTACTTTACGCAAACCTGCCTTAAGGCATTTAGGACCAGTGAATATCCAGAAAGACCTGTAGGGTTGTGCAGGTTGATCTTGAACTTCATTGTTCCATAATTACTCAAAGAGGTTGTCATGAAAATTTTGATTAACAGTGTTTATCTGGTTACGATAAATGACGAATCTTTATGTAAAATGAAATACTTACGCTAAGTTTTGTTTTAGAACATTGGAGAACCCTTCACATATCTTCATGATCTCAATCGGATTGCGTCATAGAAGGTTTCAAGAAACTTTTATAAAACAGAATACATTTGGATCATTAGCATTAGTAGGTATTTTTACATACATTCAATAATTACGTTAATGTCAGTCCTGGTAATTTACCCAAGAAAAACGGCGATAAGAGTCAATAGTATTGTAAGCGCCATTAAACAGCACACACATTTATCACCATGAGTTTCGTCTTCAATGTCTACACTCGTGGCTTCAACACTCGTTACTCTATTGAATCTGAAACTCACGTAAACAAATACAATTGGCCACCTGATCACCACCAAGTGTGTTAACATTGTTAGTGGTGACATTAATACACTTGTAAAAATGGCTTAGTCGAGTCTCTAACTTGAGCAAGTCCATCTGAACGAAACTCTGTCACAATGCTTGTCTTGGCCAATCGAATTCAAACTAGATTGCTTAAGGCGTACCGCCAGACTAATTGCCACTTAATTAATTTAGGAAAGACGATATAATAACATCCCTAGGGAAAATAGAATATGTTAAATGTGCAACTTAAATGTTATCGAAAATGAATATCATTTTATACTTATATGTCGTTTGTATCGTCAACTAAGAATCAATTTACTTCCAAAATATTATCATCTTTGGCCATCACTGTATAAATTTAAACAACTAATGAAAAATGATGAACAAAGTATATTACGAATACTTAGTAAATACATATACATGGCCAATACTAAACGCGAATCTAAAACAGTACCATAGACGGATAGAAATCCGAAAAAGGTGCTATTTTAAATCCATTTTTTTTAAACTATTCTAAATTTAGTCAACTTGTACGTATTAAAATTAATTACACTTTTCTCGAATATTATATATCACATGTCATCTATTGAAACTATACTATATGTATTGCTATACAATTGTTTATTATGTATATGTTGCAACAACATGTAAAATGTTATGCAAATAAAGAACTTGAACTTGATGAAGTTTGGGTAAATTTTCCTTTTCCCCTCTCTGCTATCCTTATCCAAAATTCACAAATCCTAGTCATACTGTTTTATTTGTGGCGACACTTTTTTTAGGCCATGTTGTACTTCCTGCAATATCCCGCTGAGTAATTACCTCTTAAAATAATGAGTGAAATTTGATGAATCGCCTTTGTCAACAGTCTGGCTAAAGTAAACTTGGTCACAGTATTTATTTGGACAATTTTATTGACAAGTTAAATTTTTGGCATGGCAAATATATTGCCCCTGAATTAATACAAGTTTGCTAAATTGGAATCCATAACCAATCTTTACTAAACTTATCAAAATCTGTGTTCGCATTGTATCTTTGCCAAGTTCAATGTCTATGCAGATTGCATTGGACACGCCAGAGTAGCAGTTCTTGACGGACGTATATTGTGACTCTTTGGCTCTCTTGTTGTTTCTCACTATTTTCAAAAAGCGGGTTGCTACATTCTTCAAAAAACCTTTATCCAGTAGTGGGGATAAATGATCAAATGCAATATATATATATATATATATATATATAATGCACCTACCTGACTGCTGAAATGGTTAATGCCATAATGGCATTAGTTAACAACATTCAAAGGAAATAAAACAAATTATAGCAATGAGCAGAAAAGTGATCTTTTATAAATTAATATGCATGCGTATCACTTATAGATCTATGTTCAAATCTGAGAATAAAGGTATCTCTAAATATGTTTACATATAAAGCCCAGTAATAGTATATGTCCGCATTTAGGTAAAACAGACACATACTGACACAATGGATTCGTTGTATTATATTGTAAATACAGACCAACCTGTGTTTAAAGACCACCCATGAGGAAAGAACAATCTGGTCTTTAGGTGGTCTATACTTACAGGATCATTTATGCGAAAATGAGTTATTGGGAAATTAAAAGTGTGGTTGCTAAAGACACGGAATTGCTATATAAAGGTGGTCTTTAGCACAGGTTTGACTGTATACATACTATTTATACATTTACGATGGACTAGGTAGACAGAGATGCCGATTTTCCATAATTAGTCGCCGGGCAGAAGCCCGCGACTTCTATTTTTAATAGGTTTTCGGAAATGACATGGGAGGGGGGATTATTATTAGAAAGAAACACATTTAGATGTCTTGAACATATTACAATTGTGTTTGTTTAAAAACACTAAGTAATGACACATCTAAAATGAAATAAATATTCCGATGTTTTAGGTATTTTCAGTTTCTTTATTTTGACTCGCATTTATGTTTTTTTGTTTTATTTACGAGGACAAAACAGTCCCTATTAGCTAGACTGGTATACTTTATTTTACACTACATTCTACATGTAATCAAACGGCGATAAATACAAACCTTTACGTCGCACAGTCTAATTTGTTTACATACGCGCACCTGCTTGCACCAGACTGTTTGTTATGTGTAAATATCGAGATGAAAATGACGTTGAATATTCTCCTTTTAATGGCAATTCTAACTTACTGAATGTTATTTTCATGTTCAAAGAGACGTCTTGATTTGTGAAGAAGGAATTTTATAATGTTTATCCATGTATATCTAAAATATGAACTGTTTCTAAGCTAAAACTGTTGATCGCGTGACTCGCGAATACCAACTGCGTAGATCAATCTCCTTTGCAGAGAGCCGCTCTTTACATTCACCTACAATTAGTAAATCATAGGTGATTTAAAATGTTTATTTGGTTCGAAACAAATGAAGAAACGAACAAATCGAGAGCAAACTGGTTTTAATAGAAAAAATACTTTGAACGAACACTCTCTGCCTATAAAGAGAGTTTCAAGAACGACACCTCTGCGAATAAGAAAGAATCGGGTCTTTCGTACAAAATTATTTCGTCCTTGACAATTTTAAATGTGTCATTTAATTCTCTAAAGGCATATTGCTTCCGATCTGCATATTGTTATGCATCATTGACACAAGGGTGCTCATCATAATATAATTTTAAAACATGAGTAGTTTGTTATTTTCATTATAAAAAAGGAAGGAAAGAATTAAAATAAATTAACATGTTGTAGGGCTCAGTTTATGTTCGAAATTAAGTTTAAATTATACAACAATTTCAATGAGATTTAACTGTTTAGTTGATATTATATTTCGAAGATGGTCTAATTCATAAATATAGGACTACATTTCAATATTTGTTAAAGTATGATATAATTAGGATGCCAAGCTAATATCATTTTGAGAAAAAGAGAAAACTCATGTCTTCAGCGATTTAACCCTTATCTCATTGTTTTAAAAGTAGATTGCTGCAAAGGTGTTCACTGTTGACTTTAATAGAAGAAAGGTAAAATGACGTGCTATTGCATGCAAATCGTAAATTGTCTGTTTTGTGGTTTTATTGAAAAATAATAAAATTCAAATATTCTGACAAACATCTTGAAAAGTGTATGTGGAATTCACAAATCTTATAATTATTCCTTAATGAAAGCACTGTATACATACTAAGACTAATGAGTGGCAAGATTACTCATTTCCATTACTGTTTATGATCAATAATTAGTTGGTTGTGTGTATGGTCAACCTACTTTGGAATGGAGATTGATCATAAACAATAAAATGCTTCAATTATCATTCACTTCGTTGACAAAACAATGCAAGTTATGATACATTTTCACTTGACCCCACCCCTGATGTTCCAATATGCCCCTCAGTTGATAGCTGTTTATTCAACTACTATAATGTTAGTGTTATGCATAACTGCACTATGGATATCCGGCGACATTGATGCGTTGCATCAACTTTCTCTTGTTGTATTTATAGTTAAGATGGATGTGTTTATATATAACTGATTGGAAAAATGATTCTAAAACCTTGACCGAAGGAAGTCAATTTTTTCAATTTCTTTATTGCTCCCAGTTGGTACAAAGAACAACAACATGAGGTACATAAGATTAGCAATACCAACGGTGAAACAAAATGACATATATACAGAACAGAATTTAGGACAACCCTCTTTTGTGTTATTGCTTATAAGCACAATAATAAATATATAGATATCAGAATAGACAAATATACTAAACAAAATAAGAAATTTCCGCTTAATTTGCTTGAACATAGCTGGATGAAAACAAATCGAGCGAATCATTGTTATATATGCGTTTGAAGAAGGTTCTGATGCATCGTTTGGTGGAAAAAATATGGCAAACGGTTACCAGGAAATGAAGAAAATTTTAGCCAAGTGAGGTAGTGGTTAAAAACAAAAACAAAAACACGTAATAACGGGTATGACCACTGCAGTGCATCGCCGGCATATATAACTGACTAAAGTGTTTATTTCTGTGTATATGCCTGTGGAATATTGTTCCATTCATGAATGATCGCTTAACTAAATTCGTTTACGTTAGCAGCTGGGTTAGGACGACGCCTCATGCGTCTGTCCAGAATATCACAGACGTGATCGATTGGGTTGATATCAGGACATTTAGTGGGTCAGTCACCAATGACATCAATGTCATTGTTATAAGACCATTAACAGTGTCTCTAGCTGTATGCGATGTGGCATTCTCATGCTGAAAAATCGAGATGTTGGCGTTGTTCTGGAAAAAGGGAACGACGTGACGAGCCAGTATGTCATCAAATTAACGTTCAGCATTTAAATTGCCATTAATAACGACTCGTTGTGAACGATAACCATGGGCAATGGCTGCCAAAACAATGACAGAACCCCCACTCCAGTAACGATCTCATTCAAGAATACAACAGTCAGCATAGCGTTCATTTCTCTTACGGTAGACGCGCACTCTGCCTTCATCACGATGTAAACAAAATCTGGATTCATGAATCCGAAAAAAGGACGGTATTCCAACGAGTGTGTACACTCGCCCGATTAATACGGTTTACACGATGACGTTGCATTAAAACTCATCCGACGTAAGGACGTCGTCCGAGTTAATCGTTCTCCCGCAGACAATTACGAACAGTGTGCCCATTGATTCGGTCATTATGAAGCCCAGGTGTGTGAGCAGCAGTAACATTGGCAGTTTGGAATATGTGCGTGAAGTTAGCCGGAGTAGTCGGAACGGCCGCCTACTCCGGCTGATTTAACTAGCCGGAAAAGCCGGAACTCCGGATACTCGGTTGTATTAAATAACCAGCCGGAACAGTCGGAGTTCCGGCAACTCCGGTTTTATCAACCAGCCGGAACTGCTGTATTTCCTATAAAAAACATAATTCCGGCTATTCTGGTCATCATAAAGCTTAAACGACATGCATTTTGTGGAAATACATTGTCTCTACATTTTAATATTGGCTGGATTTTGATGATAAAACGGCAACTAGTGAGTCTCGTAGGTCTTGCACGAATACAGAGTCGAACCTGGTGGGAGCAATATTGTCGGCGCTACACATGTTTAACTCTTTTTTTAACTTAAACAGGACGGGTTCAAATTCGGGATATCGATCCACCATCAACCAGCCTGAACAGCCGGAGCTCCGCCAACTCAAGCTGTATTTACGGAAAGCTTGAACCATATGAATTATGTGCGAACGCATTGTTTTGTCACCTAGTGCGACTCGAAGCCAGATCGGGACATCCGTTGCAGGATAAACTCTCTAACTCGAACAGTTGCAAAGTCGGGACTTTGTTGGGAAAATCTCAACTCCGACCGTCGGCGCAAAACATGTCAGAATGTCGGCTAAACTCTTCACTCAAACATATCAAGTGCAAATTCTGGAAATCGTAACGAGAATCAATCCGCCGGAACTCCGGCTGTATTTATAATGGTGAGCCTGAACTGTCTATATGGATAAGCTTGAATCAGCTGAAGTATCTGGAAATTATCTGGAAATTGTCATCTTGTCTTGATCGTGTACTTCGTGCGACTCGGAGCCAAAGTCGGTCCAACTCCGGCTGGGGTTTGCAGTTAAAATCTTTAATTCGAACAGGACGGGTGCAAAGTCGTGTCTTAGTCAGTTTGGTGCATCAATGGGCCGCTGAATCCATCTATCTAGAAAAAGAGGAAGGCACAATCGATTATGGGAGCCACTCTGTCATAAATCCGGCTGGACGGATGCCAGTTAATCTCTCTAATTCGAGCAATATATAGCCGTAGTTAGGCTGTAAATTTGCCCAAAATGCCAACTTCATCTGAACATTGCAGCCAGCTGCCATACATCCAGGTGGAATCATGCTAGTGCGACTCGGTTTGAGCCGCTTTCACCTGGCATGCATGAATCAACCGTCAAATCCTTCTATCTCGAACAATAGGCACGCAAAAACAAGGGTGGGAGCCCCTCTGTCGGCCCACCTCCGGCTGGGCTGGCATAAATACTTCATCTGACTGAACATTGCAGCCAGCTACCATTTATCCGCATAGAACAAAGAGAGAGAGAGAGAGAGAGAGAGAGAGAGAGAGAGAGAGAGAGAGAGAGAGAGAGAGAGAGAGAGATGAATCAAATATCAATACACTATTGTAAATAGTGAATAAGTAAATACAACGTTCTATATAAGGGTTTCAAGACTCGTTACACAAACAGATTTACTGATAAGACGTTATATTATTAGGGTATAGGGCGAGTCTTCATATTACATTACTTACGTCAGTTGCCTTTTGTCCCGAGGATTTTACTATTAGTAGTCTGTGTTCGAATAGTTATAATGGTACAATGTATAAAATTGATTAATTATATAACTTTTGTATAATGAGTCATGAGTTTAGACTTTAATACCGATTTAGTCCTGGATATATTCTTGTTTCTGCAAGGTAAGAGTTTCTGCTTGATTCCCTAAACTAGATATAGAGCTTAACGTTTAGAATTGATAAGCAGGTGCAAGAGGTAATTATGTTCTGATATATATCTATTAATTAACGCTTCCCCACGTACAACAAATCAGCAGCAGACTACTTTGAAAACATATTGGTATACATGTGAAAAATGGCCATAAATTATAAAATAGATTTGAAAACAATGTGTAAAAAGGAGTCCGTTTGCCGGCTTGTTTTCAAAAGTTGTCTACTGCACAGGCGTCAGAAAGCGTCTGTATGAGGGTAAGGGTTTACGGGACTGATATAAAGCTTTTGAAGAACCTTCTGATCTCTCTAAAGGACATCCAATCTCCATGAAAAGTAATCAGATCATTAAATTCCATCAAATTTAGTTCAAGTTTGAAATTGTGTCACATTGGGCCGAAACTATGTAATTTTGTCAAATTGAACAGTATAGTTGATTAATTATATAACTTTTGTATAATGAGTCATGAGTTTAGACTTTAATACCGATTTAGTCCTGGATATATTCTTGTTTCTGCAAGGTAAGAGTTTCTGCTTGATTCCCTAAACTAGATATAGAGCTTAACGTTTAGAATTGATAAGCAGGTGCAAGAGGTAATTATGTTCTGATATATATCTATTAATTAACGCTTCCCCACGTACAACAAATCAGCAGCAGACTACTTTGAAAACATATTGGTATACATGTGAAAAATGGCCATAAATTATAAAATAGATTTGAAAACAATGTGTAAAAAGGAGTCCGTTTGCCGGCTTGTTTTCAAAAGTTGTCTACTGCACAGGCGTCAGAAAGCGTCTGTATGAGGGTAAGGGTTTACGGGACTGATATAAAGCTTTTGAAGAACCTTCTGATCTCTCTAAAGGACATCCAATCTCCATGAAAAGTAATCAGATCATTAAATTCCATCAAATTTAGTTCAAGTTTGAAATTGTGTCACATTGGGCCGAAACTATGTAATTTTGTCAAATTGAACAGTATAGTTGATTGTTTGGTATTTTACGCCGCTTTCAACATTTGTTCAGTTATATAAAGGCCTTTGCTGGGTAAGTTCCTTCCACTACACCACCGAGACGGTCTTAACAGTATAGGGACACCTCACATATTTTAAAACAGATTTGTGTTCTAGTAACTAGGCACAAGGTGGTCTATAAAATTCCCTGCGGCATGATATCTGAATTCAACAAATGAGCCGTCCAACCAGAATACCATCATTATGGACTCGTAGACAGACAGACAGACATAATTCTTCTTCGTTTTGTGAACATTTTGAAAAAGGATTTTTTTTCGGCGAAAGCTGACTAACGTGGGTTTTGACCTAGAGGTTAAACAAATGATCTAGATTGTAGACCAATCAAATGTTGTATTTAATGAATAATGTCGAAGAAATAAAGGAAATGAAACGTTTTGATTGGTTCATAGTTAGGTTGGTGATCCTGCGATAGGCACTAATAAGGTGAAGTTTTAAAATGAAATGTTCTGCATACTAACCTTTAATTGTTTTCCTTAAGAAATAAATTTCAGTGAAAAAAATCAGTGAAAACGTATGAAATATAATATTTAAGAGCAAATTATTAATTATTTTTGAAACATTTTAAGTTTTCTCAGCCTGGAATAACGGTATATCGCGCTAGTGTAATGGATGTTGACTTGGATTGTCAAGTGTAAGGCCTGTGGTTCGTTTCCCGGCAGACGCAAGCTTTTCTATTTCTCTGTCTCATTCATATCAAAACCAAAAAATATATATATGAACTAAAACATTTATAAAACAAATATTACATATTTAACGTTGTTGTTTTCTGTCATTATATTAAGTAAGACAAAATATCAAATAATATGCGCATGTTCCATTTCTTAGTGTTTTCTCATATTGATCGCCGTTTATCTTTTTTAAAGATATTTACGTTTCAACGTAATAAAGGTTTACAAAACAAATATTTCGGTTCAGATAGATAAATAAAAATATTGATAATAGATGTATATGCTTGAAATGTTAATCCAATGCATATTTACATATATATATATTGATTTAAAGTTCCTCTCGCACACGGGAGAGTAAATCCCCGTGTTTTTACTATAGGAGTTCCTCTGACCCTAAGCCGCTAAAAAAAAAAAAAGAAGGCCTTTACGGTCAGAGAAGTCTCGGATTACAACAAAGGTGGACACAGTTTTAGGGGTCACCTCGCATCAACTAATTTTTGGAAGGTGATTATTATGTAACAATCTCCTTCCTATGCGATTACCTGCTGACCCAAATGGAATATGCCCTATAACATTTATTTCTACAGAAACTTTTTTATACATACGCTAATCAATATAGTGCAATGAATTCAAAGTTAAATATACCTAATACTCTTTATTTATTTTCAAATTGAAAATGTATTTGCGTCTTTTAAATTGAATTTTATTTTAAGAAATACAAATATTTCTGCAGTAAACATTATTATGTATATTCCTACGCGCCACGCTTTTGTGAACAACACCGATACACCGTAGTTTAATGCATTAAATAATTGCAGACGCAACATTTGGAGTCCTGGGATAAATTTCTTATGTTTTGTCACAATGTTGTCGTTAGTTAGCTGGTAATTCACGAATGGTGTGTTCCCCCGAACGACTACTCGACTAAATAGTATAAGGGGGATTAGGGGGCATTCTAAATGGTAAATTACAGAATGATTATATAAAACAGATTGATTGATTGGGCTTGAACGCCGTTTTAAACAATTTTTCAGTCATATCACGGCGGCCAGTTCATCTATTCATGTGTTGTCGGGCTTTCTCACACACGTAGTCCACACACCATTCTTTCCAAGCAACTGGCTTCTTTTTCAAATAGACTGTTAGCCCATTGGTGAAAGATGAATGAAGCTTGCCACATTGACGGAAAGAATGTTGGCCGAGCTTGGATTCGAACTTACAACCGCTGGATTGACAGCCCGCGTCGATTCCGACTGATTTACCGGGGAAAAGGAGAAAGATGTGGAAATCACTTTTATAGCGTTATATGTTGTAACCCCAAGCCAGGAAAAGTTCCATTAATGTCATACCCCTGATAATTACCGCAAGGAAAAGAAAACCGAACTATTCCTAAATGTCGATAGCAGGTACTTTCGTTTTCGGTCCAGGTTGTTGTCCTTTTGGCGGATTCGCGAATATTTCAAACGAATAAACATACGTAAGGAGACAAAATTCACGATATTTTGGTATAGTTTGATAAAGAATGCATTAATGATTAATTCCGTACAATTTCATATATTTGTTCGAATACTTTGAAAGAAATGAGTTGAAGCGAGGCGACCCCCAAAACTAGTTGATATCTATGCATAGGGTCATATCTATTTGTAGAGGAGCTCGTCCCTTTGTTCAAACTTATTCTTTATTTCTTTCATAAATAATTTAGTTTTGATGTAAGACTTGTACATATGGATAACAGTGAGATTGAATTATTTCAGATAGGTGATATCAACAATAGGGAACCAACTGGTGCATCAATGTTCAACATATACATCGAAATGGCAGTGCCAGACACCAGGCCAACAGTAGCCAAGTACAGCGAAGTAAAACATTGACTTTTGGGATTATATGACCAATGTACAGAACATTGGAAAACAGTATAAAAGTTGAAATTGGAGCAAATAGCACACACAGATGACCCAATACAAGAGAGGTAAACATTCACTGTTATATGACCAACGAACAGAAAAAGAAGCAGGCTAGATATTTAAAATGGAGCAAACTATTGATGTCAAGGAGGTGGGTGACGCTTTAACATGTGACCAGTGTCTAGAGGCAGGGGAAATACTTGCAGCTGTTGGTTACTGCAAGGACTGTGCCGACTTTTTATGTGCATCTTGTTTCAAATTCCACCACCGTCCGAAACCATGGAAGAGTCATATTCTGTTGACGAAGGAAGATATGCCAATTGTTAAACTTCCTAAAAGTCCTACTGATAAAAATGAGGATGAAACTTGTCCTGACCATACAGGAAAGGCTGTTGAATATTACTGTGAAGCTGACAAAATGCTAGGTTGCAGTGTATGTATGACAATGGATCATAGACTTTGTGAAATAATACATCTGCCTAATGATTCTAAACGAGAATTGGACATGCCAGCTTATGAAGTTCTAAAGACTGACATACATACACTCATAAGTGAACTGCACGTATCGGCTACTCAAACTGAAGGTTTTAAAAAGCAAGCTGAAATGTTTGCAGAGGCAGCTGAAGAGGATGTTACAGCTTTTAGGAATGACTTGGTTTTTGAAATTGATATAATACGGAAAGCAACACTTGCTCATGTTGAGAAGATGAAAAACAACGACTTGAAATACCTTGATAAACTTTTAAAAGATTCTGGACAGATAGAGCATGCTTTGAAAGAGATGGAAACTAGTTTGTCAGAACAACATAAGAAACGTCATTTTGGGCGTATGTATGTCGCTGTGAATCAGGGTTCAGAAGCTGTTCTACAACGTAAACAAGAATTTGACAAGCTCAATAAAAATAATACAGGTATAATTCCTTACACTTTTCAGCCATCAGATACTTTTCTGGATCTATTTCGAAAAGAAACCATAACATTTGGCTGTTTCACAATCGCAAAATCCCTTTCGGAGTCAGAGGCCAATAAAGAAGAGGGGGGAACTGACAATCAATTGGAAACAATGGATGGTATCAGGTCCATGCCAGCTGAGACAACTGATCAGAAAAATGGGGAACCAGATCTCGGCGATGATTTAAGTTGTAAGGAAAGTGCAGACTTTGATGAGCCATTTGTAGATAGCTTGAAGTCACAAGTAGACAAAGATGGAATCACAACTCCCTACAAACTGCAGGATTTGCCTGTATGTAGTAGCGGGACACGTATTACAGATATTAATGTGAGAGATCACACGGATGAACAGATTTGTAGCATCACCGGCATGGCGAGGCTAAAGTCTTCAAGAATGGCTATTTGCGATTCTCAGAATTCCTGTGTAAAGATCATCGATACAAATATATCTGAGAACATATCCGAGACTAATATACTTTTAAAGATAAAACTGAACTCTCCACCGTATGAAGCTGCATTTACTGGTTATGAGCTGGCTATTACACAGCCATACATCGGGAAGATTTACTTGATTACTGTATCAGATGATCTTAAAAAGATCAAATCTGTAGGACAGATTACTGTTGGAGCAGATTGCAGGGGCATTGCTTATCGCGGAAAATATTTCTATGTTAGTTTCAACACTAATAGCTATAAGCCAGCAAGAATAGATGTGATTGATATATCAGGGCATGTTTTAAGAACATTTTCAGTAGTTGGTGGTGAAATATTTCATCACCCATGCCACATGGCAGTTACAGAGCTGCATCCATCACTTCATGTGTCTGATTGGCAGGTGGTGAATATAAACTTTAACGGACGTCTTATACACAAACATGGTGACATTGATTCCACCGAGCTGAAAGGTATTACTGTTGATAGAGATGGAAATATATATGTTTGTGATTGGGAACACGATAAGGTATATATAATATACAAAAGGTCTGCAATAAAACAGGTGTTTTTGGACAGCAAGCATGGCATTGTGAAACCTCACTCTATATTTGTGGATTATAAAATGGAGATAAATAGACAACTGTTAGTTGGTATGGATAAATCAGATGTAATTAAACTGTACAGTGCTGCATGGGTGTAATGGGATAGCGTGTTTCCTGTTACAGGGGTAACCAATACATTGTACCAATTACCCTACCTGGTATACTTTTCTTAGACATTTTCCACATACAACACAAACCGCAGATGTCACTGAAAACCTTTTGTCAAATTTAGCAAATATATTGAAAAAGTTAAATCTTTGAAAAAAGTTTAAAACAGTGTGCAATAGGAGAAATTGGTCATTATTGCGTTTATATCTGGGAATAGGTTTAAACTGACATTTTGAATTGATATTTTAGCAGGAATAAAACGATAATAGTTTGTATAAGAAGTTTGATTGATTGATTGGGGTTTAACGCCGTTTTTAACAATTTCTCAGTCATATCACGGCGGCCAGTTCACCTACTCATGCATTTCCTGGTTTTCTCACACCAGTACTCCACACAATAATCTTCCGAAGCAACTGGCTGCTTTTCCACATAGACTTAGCCCATTTGTGGAAGACGAATGACGCATGTCGCATTGACTTTTGTCAAACGTCGGAAAGGAAGTTGGACGAGCCGGGATTCGGACTCATAACCCCTGGATTGACAGCCCGCGTCGCTACCGGGACTCGGCTTGTATAAGGAGAGTGTGCTCTTTGTGGTCGATGTTGATCTGTGTAATACTAAGGCAACACGTCGATTGACATAAAGATAACCCTTATCCTGTGATATGCCTCTTTCAACAACATCTGTGAATGATCAAGTTAAACCTAGATCAGCTTATGCTTTTTCTCCTGAGTTTCATCCCCTGCAAAATGCGGATAGTATATTAGATTCGCATCGTATATACGTCCGTAGCCATAAATAAGGTTATGTTGGGTGGATTTGATAACAACTATATGCAAATGTTAACCTGAATT
Source organism: Serripes groenlandicus (assembly GCA_031761405.1). Lineage (NCBI taxonomy): Eukaryota > Metazoa > Mollusca > Bivalvia > Cardiida > Cardiidae > Serripes > Serripes groenlandicus. Next base: position 54,624,721 of record JASEVX010000001.1, read on the forward strand.
GGAAAAACAAGGCAAGTTTCACTATGATTCTGTCATGACACCAGAGTTATGTCCCAATATTGTATATGTTCTGGTCATCATGGTTTATATCACAATTACTCTCTAAACACTCCAGAGGCCACATTGTTGGTCTTCTGCTTCAAAAACCTTTCGAACTTAAAAATATGAATTTTGAACAAAGTGGGATAGGTAAAGAGAATGAGAGCCAGTCAAATTGCAGCATTCGCGATTTTTGAGTTGTTTGTGCCCAAACGTGTTATTTTTCGAAAATAAATCTGCATGAGATCAGGACCCTTTGCAAAGAAAAAGTCATTTTTCAAACACAATGTTTACAAACACAGTATCCGTGTAAGGATCAATGATGTATTGTTATCACTGATGTATACATGTACTAAGCTGATAATGTGTCTAGACTATTACTTCCGTTTAAACTTCGGTTAACAAGGATATTAAGCTTGTGTGAGAATGCACAACTAATTATATATACATATAATTGTTTGCTATATCTCGAAGAATATTTGAATATGTTCTCCATTTGCCACACTGTTTCAATTCAATAATCAATTTTTACTGATTGTCCTTTGTCATTTTTACCTAGTTATTTTCAAAATCTTCTTTTGGTGGGGGAAAGGGTTGGGGTTTTCAACCATCTTGTTAGATTGTGGTTTCCTTAATAATTTTATATTTAAAGTGTAATCTTTTTTGAAATCATTATCGGAAAAAATCGCTACTTCTCAAAACCTGAAAATTGGATTTTGAATTATTGATTGTGAGGAAAGAAGAATTTCCTTTTTAAAAGCAGCTTATATATGCCTGTCTTCGGACCTGATGTTTTATGGGAACAAGGGCAGTCTTCACTAAATTTGTCATCTTTGAGGAATGTTTTTCAAATCTTTACCAAACTTGGTCACGATGTTTACTGGGTTAACTTTGATCTTCAGACGTGCGAGAGTTATGATCACTTAATTATTGAAATTTTGCTTGATAAGCTTTATCAGCTCTCTTACTTAAGCAATAATTCTTACTTTTTGTCTGTATCAAACTTGACCACACTGGTTATGATGACACACGTGTTTAACTTTAACATGTTGGCTCTTTACAGAATTGTTGTCTTGATGATATTTAGGCTATGTTCGAATATGAGTCATGTTATGTCTTCTAAAACTTGGTCACTAGGCCAAACTTGGGGGAAATTTTGTTAACACCCTAGAGACCACATTTTTGACTTGAACATGTTTAGCGTTTGTCAGATTATTTTTGCTTGATGATAGATCGATATAGGTTTGTTTTAATATGGGTTTTATTGGCTCAAAAAGTATGTCAATTTGAGAATTTTGAGAAAAGTTATGTGAATGCCAGAATGTTTGTCTTAATGATAGTAAGCTTACGTTTTAAAATGGGTCATTTTTTGTCAAAGACTAAGTCAGATGGCTAATTAAAAATATATATCTGATGATCCTACTAGAGGCCACTCGAGACTGATGAGATTTACTCAAATTGTTTGCCTTGATGATGTCTACGCTAAGTTTAAATATTGGTCATCTCAGGTTAAAAACTAGGTCATTAGAACACAATATAGAGCCATATGGGTACTCAGATGAGCGCTTCAGGCCACCATTGAGAAACTTGTTCTTTTACATGGAAATATAGAAAGAATTTAATTACTAATCTTTGACCTGAATTGATTAGCTTTCTTTGCTCTCAAACTTGAAAATCTTCTCCAAAGTGGGTCACAATGACTCAGCCAAGTTGGATTTTAGCCATGTCGCCTCACTCACTCAAGTTCTTTCCCACCTGCAGACGCATTTAGATGCAATAGCAGCAGACGACGTTTGGAAACATTGTTGCCGAAGGTGAAATTGCTCACAATGTTTTCAATTGTTTACCTACAATTATAGAGATTTTCCTTATTTTTGAGTATATGTTTTCAAAGTCGTCTGCTTAAGATTTGTTGTATGTGGAAAAGGGTTAACAGTTTTAAAACATGTATATTGTGACAGCTTGTCACTCTTGTTCTACAACATTTTAAAAAGTCGTCTGCATAAAGCTGGCTGATTCAGGTTAAGGGTTGAGCATTTTATGATGAGAAACATCAAAAATGACTACCAGAATTACATACAGAAATGTATTTAGAAGACAAATGTACATAGCTCTTTAAAACCTTTAAGTTTTCTTATCTTCATGATAGTATTATTCTTCAATGGCATTAACCCTTTCCCAATAGCAGTTTCATTATTAAGCTTCTGCATCAAATGCATTTTCAAAATATTGTGGCAAACGGAGAATTGCTCACCATGAACCATTTCTCCTTTTGCCACAATGATTCCAACTCTATTCTATAATTACACTTTCATTTATAGATTTACATATGTTTGCCTGGTCATTTCCAAAGTGATCTGCTGCAGATTTGTTCTATGTCGGATAGGGCTTATGAGAATTGCTTAATATATGGGAGACAATAATCTTTAAAATTGTATCATAATTCTGCTTATAGGATTTATAGAAATATCCCTGCTGTCAATAGCGTAAATACAGGTCATCTTTTTGTCTAATACATGTATACATTATATTAGAATAACTTTCTTTTACTGATAAGTACATGTAAACATCACTCGTAAATCTAGGTTTCAATATGTGATACATTTGGGTGCATACGAGTACATTAATTACTGTACAAAGCATAACATTGAGTATAAATACGCACTCAAAATATGCATAAGAACATATCATCATTTGAAATGAAACTTAAGTTTTTATATTTTACGTTATCGTGTAACATTGAAATGTATATCTCTTGTTATCCGATATGTACATCAAAGGTTGTCTGTGTGACAAAGTGCGATAGCAGTCATAATCAAACATATACATGTACTTATGTAATAAGTGTTAGCCCTAGTAATCAAGTTTATGTGTGAGTCACGTTGATTATGCGAATGTGTGAGAGTGTCATGTGCAGGAAATTTATTTCCATAATACTGATGTTGTATGTCATATTATATGCATATATTGCTTGTGTTTGCACTTTGTATTTATTAGTTAAATTAGTTTAAATATAACAGTTCTGTTCTGTTCTATTATAAAAATGTATCAAATGTGTATGTGCGTGAAGTTAGCCGGAGTAGCCGGAACAGCCGGAATAGCCGGAACTCCGGCTACTCCGGCTGTATCAACCAGCCGGAACAGCCGGAGTTCCGGCTACTCCGGCTGCATTAACCAGCCGGAATAGCTGGAGTTTCGGCTACTCCGGCTGTATAAACCGGCCGGATAAGCTGTATTTCCTATTACTTCGACTGTACTTACCAGCCGAATATCATCATTCCGGCAACTCCGGCTGTATTAACCAGCCGGAACTCAGGCTTCTCCGGCTGTATAAACCAGCCGAAACAGCTGGAACTCCGTCTACACCGACTGTATTTACCAGCCGGTAAAGTCGGAACTCCAGCTACGTCGGCTGTATTAACCAGTCGGAACAGCCGGAACTCCGACAACTTCGACTGTATTAACCAGGCGGAACTTCGACTGTATTAACCAGCCGGAACAGGCGGAACTCCGGCTGTATAAACCAGCCGGAACAGGCTGAACTCCGGCTGTATAAACCAGCAGGAACAAGCGTAACTCCGGCTGTATAAACCAGCCAGAACAGGCTGAACTCCGGCTGTATAAACCAGCAGGAACAGGCGTAACTCCGGCTGTATAAACCAGCCGGAACAGGCGGAATTCCGGATGTATAAGGAAGCCGGAACAGGCGGAACTCCGGCTGTATAAACCAGCCGGATTAGGCGGAACTCCGGCTGTATAAACCAGGCGGAACAGGCGGAACTCCGGCTGTATAAACCAGCCGGAACAGGCGGAACTACGGCCGTATAAACCAGCCGGAACAGGCGGAGCTACGGCTGTATAAACCAGACGGAACAGGCGGAACTCCGGCTGTATAAACCAGCCGGAACAGGCGGAACTCCGGCTGTATAAACCAGCCGGAACAGGCGGAACTACGGCTGTATAAACCAGCCGGAACAGGCGGAACTCCGGCTGTATAAACCAGCCGTAACAGGCGGAACAGATGGAACTCCCTTTACACCGACCGTATTAACAAACCGGAACTCCAGCTGCGTCGGCTGTATTAACCAGCCGGAACAGAGGGAATTCCAGTAACACAAGCTGTATTAACCAGCCGAAACAAGCGGAACTCCGGGAACTCCGACTGTATTAACCATGCATGCTTCAATCCACCGTCCAATCCATCTATCTCGAGCAATAGGCACGCCAAAACGAAGGTAGGAGCCACTCTGTCGGCCCAACTTCGAAAACTCTGTGTTTTGCAGCCGGCTGCGATACATCCGGGTGGAATCCGGCTAGCGTGTCTGGGAGCCAGAGTGTGTCACTTTCATTTGACATATATGTCAGGATGACAGTTAAACTCTCTTATTTCCAGCCGGATTTAGCCGGAGTTAGCCGGAGTTGGACTGCCAAAACACCAACTTTATGTGAACGTTGCAGCCAGCTGCGATAAATCCGGGCGGAATCCGGCTAGTGCAACTCCAGCCAGAGTGAGGCACTTTCACCTGACACATGTCACGATGCCAGTTAAGCTTTCTAATTCGAACAGGACGGGTGCAAAGTCGGGAATATGTCGGGAAATACCAACTCCGGCTGGGTTTTGCAGCCGGCTGTGATACATCAGGGTGGAATCCGGCTAGCGTTTCTGGGAGCCAGAGTGTTTCACTTTCACATGTCACGATGCCAGTTAAGCTTTCTAATTCGAACAGGACGGGTGCAAAGTCGGGAATATATCGGGAAATACCAACTCCGGCTGGGTTTTGCAGCCGGCTGCGATAAATCCGGGTGGAATCCGGCTAGTGCGACTCGGAGCCAGACTGAGGCGCTTTCACCTGCCATGCTTCAATCCACCGTCCAATCCATCTATCTCGAACAATAGGCACGCCAAAACGAGGGTGAGACCACTCTGTCGGCCCAACTTCGGCTGTGTTTTGCAGCCGGCTGCGATACATCCGGGTGGAATCCGGCTAGCGTGTCTGGGAGCCAGCGTGTGTCACTTTCATTTGACATATATGTCAGGATGCCAGTTAAACTCTCTAATTTCCAGCCGGAGTTAGCCGGAGTTAGCCGGAGTTGGACTGCCAAAACGCCAACTTCATGTGAACGTTGCAGCCAGCTGCGATAAATCCGGGCGGAATGCGGCTAGTGCAACTCGAGCCAGAGTGAGGCACTTTCACCTGACACATGTCACGATGCCAGTTAAGCTTTCTAATTCGAACAGGACGGGTGCAAAGTCGGGAATATGTCGGGAAATCCCAACTCCGGCTGGGTTTTGCAGTCGGCTGCGATACATCCGGGTTGAATCCGGCTAGCGTTTCTGGGAGCCAGAGTGTTTCACTTTCACCTGACATATATGTCAGGATGCCAGTTAAACTCTCGAATATCCAGCAATTTCCAGCCGGAGTTAGCCGGAGTTGGGCTGCCAAAACGCCAACTTCATGTGAACATTGCAGCCAGCTGCGATAAATCCGGGCGGAATCCGGCTAGTGCTTCTCGGAGCCAGAGTGAGGCACTTTCAGCTGACACATGTCACGATGCCAGTTAAGCTCTCTAATTCGAACAGGACGGGTGCAAAATCGGGAATATGTCGGGAAATCCCAACTCCAGCTGTGCATGGCAGCCGGCTGACGGAACTTGGCGAAACCGGATGTCATGCAACAGAAAGTCAGTTTGCGGCGCTTTCACCTGGCATGCTTCAATCCACCGTCCAATCCATCTATCTCGAGCAATAGGCACGCCAAAACGAGGGTGGGAGCCACTCTGTCGGCCCAACTCCGTCGGCCCAACATATGCCAGGATGCCAGTTAAACTCTCTAATATCGAGCAATATACAGCCGGAGTTGGGCTGTAGACTTTGCCAAAATGCCAACTTCACCTGAACATGGCAGCCAGCTGCGATAAATCCGGGTGGAATGCGGCTAGTGCGACTCGGAGCCAGACTGAGGCGCTTTGACCTGGCATGCTTCAATCCACCTATCTATCTATTTCTATCTCGAAAATACTAAGCTTCCTCATCCAGATAAAATCTCCACATGGAACGTCGACCATAGTAATAACAGACTTGTGGAGATTTATTTTCAGTCGCTCAATAAGAGCATTCAGCAGTAAAAGTGGACGCTAAAAGACACAACATAATAAAGTTAGGACGATCGTATTGTTTATCTGAATATGGCGGATCAGGCCCGATATCCACCAACCTTTCAAAATGGTATTCGAGTTTGAATTCTAAATACGCACAGCGAACATCTTTCGAGAATATATTCATGTCTGTAGTTAGGATTTTAGGTAAAGTGTTAACTCCAAACACAAACATGTTTTGGTGGTTTACTGTCGCCGAGACTGCAACAGCTTCTGAAGCCCCAAAATACAATCCCAATAAAATGTCTTTATAAGTACGTATTACACACTTGATATTATGTCAGCTGTTACTAAAATAAATTGAGACATTGCATCATGCGTTTTTTTATTTTAGTAACATTGACCTTTACCTCAGGAGCCCCAAAACAATTCCATTATATATCTTCTTAAACAATTACTATAAGCATAATATGGTGACATTATGCCAAACTATAACTGAAAAGAATGAACATACTATCGTTTAACTATTGTTTACAACTGTGACCTTGACCTTGACCTCAGGAGCCCTTAAACACTATCCCATTAATGATATTCATAAATACTTATTATAAACTGGGAATACGTATTAGTAGTCCCTGTTATGACATAATGGTTACATACTGTCGTCTTATAATACAGATATTGAATATATCAACATAAATACTACCTATATAAATTTGGTTGCATAATGTTCGCTGTTAATACAATAGTGTGTGTCATTGGTGAGTTTGACATTTTCTAAGTTAAGAAGGTGCACTAATCCAGTACATGGCGGGGTTTTCTAAATAGTAAAACTCTTCCTTCATTCTCTTGTATATTTGATAGTGAACAAGTATTCCAAGTTTCAAAGTGATAGCTTAACCCCCGACCACGTGGACGATCAAGTGACGACAATAGCTCGCTTGTTTATGGTTGTTTTTTAATCAGAGGAGCTTAACTTTGAATAGCTTTGAAATCGAACACAATGTTGACACCGTGTCTGGGGATGTTCATGAGTTCGTTTAAACTTTAAATATAGAAATTTGATAATACGAACATCGGCTTGGCCATATAAGTTCTACAGAGTCTTTCAGCGTGCGTTTACGCCTTGATGACAAGGAAAATGCTGATCAGGTTTATTGGAATGCAGGCTGATCTGTATTTTTTCTGGTGGCGCATTCTCAAAGGACGGTTTTGTGTGACTCGGCTTAGTTAATATGGTAGGTTCTTGGCCTCACATGATTCATTTAGTGGAGCTGTTTGACTAATGCCCGCTTAACGCATCTTTAAACAACATTTACTACGCCGCCATGCAAAATGGTAAGTTAAATTTGCGAACAACGAATTAACCCTTTACCATATACGACAAATATGCAGCAGACGACTTTAAAAACATACCCGAAAACATTTAGAAACTCCCTTTAAATGAAGGTACAATAACTGAATAGAGTTGAACATATGGTGACAAATGGAGAAATTGCTCGTTTTGAACAATTTCTTCTTTTGTCGTCATGTTTACAAAAAGCCGTCTATATGAGGAAAAGGGTTAAAAGATCACCCCTGCACTTTCGTTAAGTCTAATCTAGAACTGTATTTAATGAACAATGCAATAGTAACAATGACAAATGCTGGACTATGAGAGTAAAATCCCTATGAGATGATCTTGGTTTTGGTAATGTTTGGAATCAGTTTGACAAAAATGTAAATTATCTACCTTTATTCTAACAGCGATTTAAAGAATAATTTATTCAAAGTTGGAATACTTCCTTGCATACTTCTTCGAAATTTGATTACTATAAGAAATTTAAAACAATATTTTGTTTTGAAAAATACATTTATCTTATTCAAAATGATACTCTAAGAAAACAATTAAGTTCTTTTAAATTATGTTCGCATTTATTAAATATGGAAATGGGGAGATGTTCTAGTATTGACAGATGTAATTGTATTTGTAATGTAAGTAATAGTAACCAAGTGGAATCGGAATATCATTTTTTACTTTGCTGTCCCTTTTATTCTTCTCTATTTGAACTAATTATTTTGGAAAATTACCATGGCCGAATGTTCAACTTTTTGTCAATATGCTGTCTTCTTATCAGAACAAAATGATATTTAAAATTGCCAAGTATTTACGAGATGCATTTAATCTCCGTAATGAACAATTACAGTATGCTATTACAACATGATATACTGCAAGTTAATATTATACCAGGTTGTTATATATGATCATAAAATCGAATTATCAGTCTTATTGTAATATTTGTACGTATTGTTTGTATGTTTTGTATGTTTTCTTTTTTTGTTTGCCATATGTGTTCACTGTTTAATTTTGTATTTGCCAAAGGCGTGTAAATGCTGAATTTGCCGAATAAAATTGAATTGAATTGAATCAATTTGACGATTTATACCTCCGACGATTTGACTTAGACCCGTTTAAGACAATTTCATTCTTATGATCATTACACGCATCAATAATTCTATTGTCACCCGCCATTGTTTTTTTGTTTTTTTGTTTTTTTTGTAGTCCCCGGAAGTGGATTATTCATAATCAGGGACGTAACCAATGATTTACTACGATACGTAACCTAGTTGTGGGATACGTCTTATAGAGCTAGCTTTTATAGTGACGTTGTAGAGTGTTCGCTTACGGAAAAAAAGGTTTCGAGTTCGAAATCTGTTCGGGTCGGACTATTTTTACATATTAAGATTGTCATTATTTTCACCACAATATTTTTTAAATATGTGTGTGAATGCAAATTATTATAGAGCAAGTTGTTTGTTTGAGTGAAACAGCTAACGTAACAATTTTCAAAACAAACATTTAAATACAATGTAAAATTGCATCAAACTATCGAAATAGACCACTTGAAACAGGTTTGAAAACATTGGGAGTGAAAAGGAGATTAAACTATATCAGGTAACTTTGATTATGTTAAGACATATGAATGTTTTTGTAAATATGATGAAAAGAGTTAATCCTATTTCATGTTATATATACTTTTATACGCATATGCAGCAGATGCCACAGTGAGAATTTGCTTACTATGTTTAATTTCTTTCTTTGCCACACAGTTTTAATTGTTTTCAATATTTTACTTTGTTACTTCCTTAAAGAATTAGGTGACGTCAAAATGAAGTTGCAGTAAGACCTCTATTCGCCCGACGTGGCTTAGAATTGTTTTGTTACTAATCTGTAAACATCTCAGCGCTGCCCAGGATAAGACGTCTTATATTAAAAACGTTTAAAAAGATAAATGTTTCGTCAGATGCCAAAATAACATTACTAAAATTAACGTAATGTAAATGCATATCACCGTTTTCAACACTTTGTTTAATCATATCACGATGAACAGTTCACAACCTCATATGTTTTTCACGCATTTGACTTCGTTTATACATTGACTGTTAGTCCATTTGTGAAAGACGAAGGGAGCGTGTCACAGTGACGTTTTGTCAAATGTAGGAAAGAATGTTTGATGAGTTGGAGGTTTGAACTGAAAACTCCTAGATTGACAGACCGACGTGATACCGACTTAGCTACAGAGGGGGACAACAATTAATACAAACATTGTTACAACAAAAAAACAACAACAACATAGAACACAAACAAGACATTAAACGATACGGATAGTATTTGTTTAAAACCAGTACAAAGTATGTAACTATTCCATACGTTATGTAGAAATAGTACGACATGTTTGTAAAACATATCATAATGTTCAAGCAGTACGCTGTTCAAGTTTGGATTCAAACCGAATAGTGCTTCAACATACTCCTTACTATTCAAAGAATACATAAAGACAATTAATCAGAATATGCTCTATCATACTTGTTTCAATATCGCTATTTCCACACCGCAAGCAATGTGAGAAGTCCGTGCATGCCGTGTGTGCAATTATTTGAGCAATAGAAAAGCAAGCAAGTAGCATATTTGGATTACGTTAAGCGTAGTCCCACAGTGGATTTGCAGAGAACAGAGGCTGTAGTTTTCTGTATAAAAAAAACCTGCCGTGAGGACGTTCTAACACTCCATTCTTGTATATAGTAGTTTCGAACCTTTATACTAATACAATGTTTCCAAAAACATCTGCTTGGAAAATCGCCATATGCTAAAAAGTTCTCCAATCTATTGCAAATATTATATTTATGCATCAAAGAAATAACGTCTAAAATAAAACCCGAAATCGGGAGACCTATTCTTAAACAAACTAAGATGTAATACAACACGTGAACATGATATGGCCTGAGGATATTTTCTCCATCATATTAAACGCGTTCAAAATCGTCTATAGCATATAGCCGTGTCTTAACTACGAAGTAGAGGTAAGTTATTTTGTGTATATGTTTGTATTCATTTTACCTAGCTACGTCTTTAGAGTATCTGTTTCATAGATAGTCAATATTTATATAGCTATGTGTTTGTATAAGGGGGGATCTTGCTATAAAGCTATTTTTTATAGTGACGTCGTAGAGTGTTCACTTACGAGACAAAATGTTCCGAGTTCGAACCCTCTTCGGATCGGACTATTTCAGCTGGGTTACCTATTAAGATTGTCATTCTTTTCATCACAATATTTTTAAATATGTGTGTGTGAATGCAAATGATTATAGAACAAGTTGTTTGTTTGAGTGAGACAGCTAACGTAACAATTTTTAAAACAAACATTTAAATACAATGTAAAAATGGTATCGAACTATCGAAATATACCACTTGAAACAAGTTTAAAAACATTGTATGAAAAAGACAGGTAACTTTGATTATGTTAAGGCATATGAATGTTTTTGTAAATATTACGAAAAAGGGTTAAGCATATTTCATGCTATATATACTTTTTTTGTATGCACTGAGATACCAATGAATGCACCTGTTATCCCTCCGTTATTTACATTAGCCATTGATAACAATTTACCCTTGTTAAATGTAGTAAAACTTTTTTAAACAACAAAAATAAAATATTTCAATGTAGTAAAACGACCAACGTTAAGAAACTAATTAGAATGAATGAACACACTTACATAAGTTGTTTAAAATTCAGAAGCGTATCTCTTTCAATAATAATACAACAGATACGTATCAGAAAGGGAAAGGTGTCATTTACTGTTATATTTGAAATAAGTGAATTATATGTTTGAAAAGTACCACCGATAATACGATATTTTTAAAATAACGGTTTTTAACGGTATATATTCCCAACCTATATAAGAGGAGACTTAATCTTCATCAGAATATTTGTCTTTAAATAACCGGAACTTGGTACACACTGCTGTGATCATATGATATGATAATGACGAGACTATAATGGTGATGATGATGATGATAATGAGTATCAGGAAAAGGAAGAGCAATAGGAGGACGTGGAGGAGAAAGAGGAGGAGGATGAAGGAGGAGGAGAAAGAGGATGAGGAGCAGAAGCAGGATGAGAAAGAAAATGAGGATGGGTAGCTCCTTCATACATAATCATCTGCTAAATGAAATCATCTTTTAATTTAATCTAATAACTGATGTGGATCTTTATTTTTCAGATATTACACAATGAAAGTGCCTTGCCAACCTTGTTCAAATTTAATCTACGTAGAATGCAGAAAATGCTCTACTGTTTTGAACTATATCGGTCAAAAACACGCGTGTTCCGATAATGACGAAGGCTTCTACGATGACCATAAAGGATCAATATTAATTTACTCGCTATGCGAAATAAAGTTTATAAGAGATTCAGATGAAACGAACAGAAGTAATGACAAGGCTAATCATGCAGTGTAAAGTATGCGGTAAAAGCATTAGCAACGACTACAACTTGAAGCGTCACAAAAAGAAAATACACGGAGATGATTTCAATATACGCGGAACTCAGACATTAGAGAACATTCGAAAAACTCATGATGCACAGACACCGGTGGGAGCTCTAAATGCGACGACAGCTCCAGAATACACTCCAACGGAGCATATGTTTGTTTTATCGGACATGCATCACTTACAAAAACACGTCAAAGCGTGGTGCCCAATGAAACGAAACACGGAGGCGAGCTTCGATGGCATAGATATAGTATCCGAGAACGATGATGCTGAGGAAGCTTCGGACGACAAAGGTACGGAAGAAGTATCCGATGACGGAGCTAGCGGCGATACAGAGGTATTTAATCCAGTGGTCGAAAAGTGGAAGAGACATTTCGCCCTGATGTCGGCAGGCAAATTACGACCCAATCACAATGGTCACTATGTCTCGAAAAATGTACAAGGCGGTGGAAAATCTCGGGAACCAAAGATAGAATTCGTCACGCGGCTTGCTCAAGATATCAACATGGCTAAATCCGAACTCAAAGGTATGACTAAGAAAAAGGGGGCGAAAGAGGTATTTAATCCCGAGGTCGAAAAGTGGAAGAGACATTTCGCCCTGATGGCGGCAGGCAAATTACGATCCAATCACAATGGTCACTATATCGTGGTACATGTACAAGTCGGTGGGAAATCTCGAGAACCGAAGTTAGAATTCGTCACGCGGCTGGCTCAAGATATCGAAATGGCTAAATCCGAACTCAAAAGTATGACTAAGAAAACGGGGAGGAACATGGCGAAAAGACGACGAGCGTATAAAAGCCGAAAGGACTTTTTGATGAGACCGCAGTTTTCCTGGTTATAAGTGAGGTCATTGCAGTTCATGTACATCAATGTTATAACTAGTGTACATTATGCGTTTCTATCTGTATTATTTTTCATACGTGTATTTTGAAATGTTAACTCAATAATAAAAGTACTTAGGCCCCCGGAACCTCTACTGAGCAGGACAGAGTGAGAATTACGGAAGTAGCTACGGTTAAAGTAAAACCCTAATGCCATTTTTGGGCCAGGCTGACGTTATCAAGAATCAAAGCGCCGATGGCACAGTAGTGGCGATCGGGTAGAAAATACTGCAAAGTAACAAGCAGTATCTCGTTGTAGGCCTTGCGATTTTCAATATATATAGGCATATACGATAATGCTCGATCTCCAACTCAACTCGGCTACACTTTCAGCATCGATTTCTAATTGACGTTATAACGTGCAGACGTGTTTAGCTTACAAGTACACTGCATGACATCGTGCCCTGTAAGTATTATCATCTAGACGCTATTATATATTGCAGACAATTACAAAATAAAGCGTTTATAATATTGAGATTTAAGAACAATCAATAACAGTCTCATGAGCTATTTATAGAACCTTTTAGAATTTCCAGACGCTTCTACTGCGTCATTGAGGTGTTTTGAGTATCGTGTGAGTTATAGTACGCGCAATGATATATATTATCTGCCCAAACATGAATAAAGATAATATTTACATAATTTAACTCTACGTAGATATTATCTCAATAAATCTCAAATCTTAGTATCAATCCGGTACCAAAGTAGCACTGACATGAGTATTATTAATCGTGTCTCTGCATCACTGATGGAACTATATACTTGGCGGTTTAACGGATGTATGTTAATTGGTTTGCAGTAAGGAATAAAAAGTCAACGGGCTTTTAAAAAACTGACTATGCAATTTTTTTTTTCGTTGTTGTTGTTGTTGTTTCTTTTAGCATTTGACAATCGCCTCAAAAATGACGCAGTGTATCGTTACAACCGCTTCGTCATCAAAACGTACGCCGTGCCTCAGGGACAGTTTGCGTTTATCACGGTCGACGTGTTTCAAGGTGAGGTACTTCAACGACGTTGATCTGGTAGAGTCGTCGGCATTGCACAGTTCTTACGTTAAGAACCCGTTCAATTTTCGACATTTTGACATTTTGACTGCAATTTTTAAACAAGAGGCCCATGAGGGCCTATGCTCTACTGGCATTGATCTGGCTTGTTTCAAAAGGAACCAATATGTCATCAATATTCAAATACCATCTAAGTTTGGCGAAGATCAGATAGTAAATGGAAGCTCTATTGTGTTCACAAGCTGTATTGTAGCAATTTTGACAATTTCAAGGGCCATAATCCAGCCATGCATGGGTAGATCTGGTTGTTTTTTTTAGAAAGGAACCGAGCTCTCATGGATATCTAACTACTGTAGACTGTATCGTGTTAACAAGCACTTTTATAGCAATTTTGACCATTTCAAGGGCCATAATCCAGTCATGCATTGGCGGATCTGGCTGGTTTTCGAAAGGAACCGAGCTCTCATGGATATCTAACTACTGAAGACTGTATCGTGTTAACAAGCTCTTTTATAGCAATTTTGACCATTTCAAGGGCCATAATCCAGTCATGCATGGGGGGATCTGGCTGGTTTTCGAAGACTGTATCGTGTTAACAAGAAATTGTTTACGGACGGACGCACGCACGCACGCACGCACGACAGACGAATCGCCACGACATAAGCCCTTCTGGCCTTTGGCCAGTAGAGCTAAAAAAAGAAAAAACCAATGATGATTCATTCTATTTACTACATATTACAGTATAATTTTAGAAACTGTAACAGAAATGTTAACCCATCTTTGCAATAGGCATGGCCGTAACATGACCCGTTCTATTATTTGTAAATGCAGCATGTCATCGCTTGGCGATTTGGGACGTTCTTATTTAATAGACCACAAGGTGTCATCGGTTCCCATAGAGTTATTAAGTTGTCTCTGCTTTCTTTCGTTATGAATACTTCGCTGTTTCACGATTTCGTACGATTTCTAAAATTCATTGGATTCGTACCCGGTTTTTCATGTTTCGTTCGAGATGAACGATTCGTACCAACTGGTTTTCGCTCTTTGCTCTTGGGGAACTGACATTTTCTTTTGTTTATTAATTAAAGTGACATTACAAAAAAATAAAACAGACTTAATAATTCCTGCTATATGTTGACTATTCATGTGAACCTTCATAATGCTCAATCTTGATCATAAATATCTTCTTTCTTTTTTTTTTTTTAATTACTTCGTATTTCTTGTTTAATACTCCCGTTTTTGCTATCGTACCTCTGCTAAACTGGAAGGATAATATACTTCCCCTTCTCCTTTCAAAGCTTGTGTCACACTTAACTTATAGCTAGAGGCAATAAAACTTAATATATATGTTAATATTTATAAAAAAAATTTTATCTAATGGATCTAGTTAGAGGATTTAAAACAGTTTATTGGTAACAAAAAATGAGAAACTTCAGCTTGTATTACACATTATAGTTGCAGTGAATGTTAAGCAAACCTTAAACCAAATGTTTTTAGGACTAAACTTGTCATTTCACGACTAATCTTCACATGCTGAATATCACAATAAAACGTTTAATCCCTACGTCAATATTGACCATTTTTTGCTCTTGGTTTATATAGGCTATGATAACCAGATGAGCAATATAGGCACATCTTGGCCTTCTTGTTTAAAATAAAGGGACATTAGGCCTTATTATTCGAAATATTTACATCCTGTCTGCTTGCACAGATTATTTAAATATACTGAACTGCATCTGCTTCCTTTAAGCCATGCTTCATAATCATGCGCGGCGTTTAATTCTTCTTGTAATTAGGTTGTAACGGTTCAAAGGGGGTTGACTGTTCGTCGACGAAGAATCCCGCGTAATTATGACGCTAGCAGACACGTCACCTTTAAATAATGAACGGTCAACAAAAAGAAACTATCATCAAAAGGGGATCCTGTAGTCAAAAAAACAATTTGGTGGTGTTCTTGCCGAGGACGAATTACCTAAAAAGGTGAACCGTCGACCTAGAATGTAAGTAGTCAACACTGACAACAGAAGAAAGCCCGGGACCCATTGGATAGTTTTTCACTTTCCTAAAAAAGGACCTGCTTAGTTCTTTGATTCCTGTGGACATTCGCCGGAATAAATCTTCAAATCTTCAAAACTGTTTTACTAAAAAAGACGGACCACATTTTTGTTATAATAGCATTAGAGTTCAACCTCACGGTACTGATTCTTGCGGT
>JASEVX010000001.1:55919946-56268334 GCA_031761405.1 Serripes groenlandicus
CTGTGTCATGTTGGAGTTGCTTCCCCGAAAATATTGTTTTCTAATAAGTTTATGTTGAAGAACGATTTCCTCAGGTTTAAGCCTATTTGATACTATGGTTTTTAACTTGTGACCGTCTAAAAAACATAGAAAATAAGATTCTGGTAGATCAAAACAGCCTCTGTGGAAAAGCCTGCATTATAATTGCGGTCTTTCTCGTGATGTGACGGGCATGTCTGTATCAAAAGTATATGCATCTCCAAACGGAAAACGGAATCGTTACGCCTAGAAATCCTTTCAAAACAGGGCACTAGGTTGGGTGGTCATAATTTTGGCTGTCCCGGAAAGTTCACGAAAAATCATCACATGTATAAAATACTTGGAAGATAGGCTGGAGCTAGTTTCCCTTATTTATAGCCATATTCATTCATCCTTTCCCATATACAACCAATCTGCAGCCGATGACTTTGGACAAACCTCTGCGAAAATCTCTATGAATTAAGGTAAAGTTACTGGAAAAAGTTGAAAATGTTGTGGCAAAAGGAGAAATTGCTCGTTTTGAGCAATTTTCCTTTTGTCACAATGTTTTCAAAAGTTGTCTTCTGCAGAGGCTTCAGAAAGCGTCTATATGTGGGAAAAGGGTTAATACAAAATTTAATATTCTTTCTGTTATCATTTCACAGTGTACATGTTCTTCAAGTGAGCTTATACAAAGGTCTTTCAATCTTTTTGACAGGTCGAAAAAACATCTCTTGTAGGAGATAATCCTAGCTTCACATATATATATACCTAATGTGCAAACTTTAAAAAACTTCTGAATTTATTGAACTGATTGCAAAATTTCACTAAAATGTTTTCTAGTGACCATTTAAAAAAAGTATCATCTGGATGGGTTGAAAGACATGACAATTAGGTGGCAGGCTTTTAAGTGTCCTTTTTATGTCCATATTTCCAGGGAAGGAGATTGCTGTATTTGAAAACATTCTCCTCTGATAATTTCACAGAAATGTTCCTCTGGTATTCCTCTACAAAGGTTAAATTGTTAAGTCAGCTTATTTGGGGGATAAAAGTAATATCTTTTTTACATTGAATGAATTTAATTGTTTACTTCGTTTAAGCAATTTCTCCTTTTCTGTTGACGTCTGCATGAACCTGTTGTCTGCATCAGTGAAAAGGTTAACTACTTTATGGATATAACCAGATTGTATGAATGTTCGTGCATGGAAATAATAACATTCTGGAAAAGACATTATCACAACCAATATTATATAGTTATTTTTACACACTCCATTGTGGCAAGCATGAACAGGTACGAGATATCATTAGTTAACCCTTTCCCTCATATAGACGCTTTCTGACGCCTCTGCAGCAGACGGCGTTTTGAAAACATAGTGACAAAAGAAGAAATTGCTCAAAACGAGCAATTTCTCCTTTTGCCACAATGTTTTCCACTTTTAGTCATAGGTTATCCATTCAATTATGGAGATTTTCTATGTTTTGACAAAATATGTTCAAAGTCGTCTGCTGCAGAATTGTCGTATGAGGGAAAGGGTTAAGACTTTCTGACATACAGACACAATTTGAGGCATCTTCAACTAATGACTTTTGAAAACAATGTATATGAGAAAAAGGAGAAATTGCTTATAGTGAATTAAATTTCTCCTTTTGACACCATATTTTCTTTTCTTAAATCATATTTTCATTTAAGATTTTTTTCCATATCTTTCCCTCTCTGTAAGTTTAAAAAGTAGTTTGATGTTCTATGTGGGAAAAGGTTGAAACCTTCAATATATTTAACCATTTCCCACATTAAACAATTCCGCAGCAGACAACATGAAAACATTTATGCAAAACTATATTTTCTTTTGCCACATGATAGTTGTAGATGTGTGAACATTGCATCCATAGGAAAAAAGGCCCTAGAGTTCAATCAGAGGCTTAGATGAGTCTTTGAGTTATTTTTTCTGTATTATCTCCCATCAGTCATTGCTACTAAACATCAAGAAGTTGATACATACAGGGTCGATCCAAAAGCAATAAGATCTTTGTTAAATAATTTTATACAATTCACTCTTTACAAAATGAACCTGATTTTATCAAAATTCCGCATTTCTTTTACATATATGAATTTATTTTGTTGACAAATAATAATTCTGTGAGAATACATATCTGGATGTCATTTATCAGGAAAATTTGAGAACCGGACATGAATTTGAAGGAACAGATTTTTTGTTCTTTATTCATTCTCTTTTAATACGGAAATTCGTGTTCTGGATCCGAACAAAAACAATTGTATCATTTGTCTTGAAGTTAAAAGGTTTTTTATGCCCCCACGGAATCTCCGATTCGGGGGGCATATAGTTTTTGGCCTGTCTGTCTGTCTGCACAAAAAAAACTTTAACCTTGGCCATTACTTTTGAACCATAACAGGTACGGCTACCATATTTCACATGTGTATTCCTTGTGACATGACTTTTCTGTCAGTACCAACATTTTTGACCTTGCGACCTTGACCTTTGACCTAGATGTTGCCATTCTCGAAAAAAACTTTAACCTTGGCCATTACTTTTGAACCATAACAGGTACGGCTACCATATTTCACATGTGTATTCCTTGTGACATGACCTTTCTGTCAGTACCAACATTTTTGACCTTGCGACCTTGACCTTTGACCTAGATGTAGTTTTTGGCCTGTCTGCACGAAAAAAACTTTAACCTTGGCCATTACTTTTGAACCATAACAGATACGGCTACCATATTTCACATGTGTATTCCTTGTGACATGACCTTTCTGTCAGTACCAACATTTTTGACCTTGCGACCTTGACCTTTGACCTAGATGTTGCCATTCTCGAAAAAAACTTTAACCTTGACCACTACTTTTGAACCATAACAGGTACGGCTACCATATTTCACATGTGTATTCCTTGTGACATGACCTTTCTGTCAGTACCAACATTTTTGACCTGGCGACCTTGACCTTTGACCTAGATGCCATTGGGGGGCATCAGTGTTTCACAAACACATCTTGTTTTTTTTTTCAACTGTCAGTTAGTCCGGTTTATACTGATTGGGTAAATCTTGTGGCGTGAAAATTGGAGGTATGGTTCTTGTTATAGAGTTTAAAACATTAAAGGAAAGAGAGAAGTTGCTCCATAATGATAAATTTTTCCTTTTCATGCTATGTTTTCATAGTCATTTGCTGCGAATGTCTCGACTATCATTAGTATCAGATTACATGTCGAGCCCTAGCTGGTAGCTCAGTTGATAGCGCAATATTGCAAAATTGTTACTCCGGAAGTTTCGACTTTTGGTCATTTTCCTCGGGTAACAAAAAAAAGTTACCGTCACCATTTGAAGAGAATCAAGTTAGTTTGACATCGTGAATAAATCTCTTAATAATAGTTAAATTTCTCTCTTTTCATCAATGTTTCTAGTGTCCATTGCCAAAAGACCTTCTAGAACCACTGTTCAACAAAATGCGTAATATATGGTTTATATTAAATGACAATTCTCATGAGGTTAAACAACACTTGAACTGTTGCTGACTGCGTGACTGCTGAGCAACTCCACTTAATTATCATTTCGAAAGATAATCTTGGTTTTGTCTACGTTCTGATATAATTTTACTATCTAGCAGTTATTCATTTCACAATTGATGTAATTTTGTATGTGACAATCTTGTATGTTGCTAAGCAACTTTACTTTTATGATGGTAATCACGGAGCATTAACATTTAGCCCTTGTAGCTAGACAACATGTTTCACCAAAAAATGCCCTTTTTTAAAAAAATACGGTGTGGCCCATCTATGCCTCAAATAGTATCTATGACAATGGTTTATCATTAAACTAAACCTCTATGACAATGGTTTATCATTAAACTAAACCACTATGACAATGATTTATCATTAAACTAAACCTCTATGACAATGATTTATCATTAAACTAAACCTCTATGACAATGATTTATCATTAAACTAAACCACTATGACAATGATTTATCATTAAACTAAACCTCTATGACAATGGTTTATCATTAAACTAAACCTCTATGACAATGGTTTATCATTAAACTAAAACTATGTCAATATGCAAAATATTAAGTCACCATAAAGTAAAGCATTAGCAAATATACATACCAGATAAAAATGTTATCAATGTGTATCCATTTATACAAAAGTTACCAATAAAGTCATACTACTTTTGGATCAACCCTCGTACTTTTTCTAGATCTTTTCAATGTCATCTGCTACATATTTGAGGTCTGTGGGATAGGAACTCTATTTTCTTTATATATCGAGTACCAACAACATAATGCTACAATGAGGGATAAGAGAGACGGACCAGTTAACTACCAACTTATCTTAGCCACAGATTAACCCTTTCCAACCTTTTTTTTTTTTCAGTCAACATACCCGTAACAGTCGTCATTTAAAGGGATTTTCTATATTTTTGTCCACAGGTTTCCAAAGTCGTCTGCTGCAGATTTGTTGTATGTGGGAAAGGGTTAAAAAGGAAAAGGCAGTTATTCATTTCACAATTGATGTAATTTTGTATGTGACAATCTTGTATGTTGCTAAGCAACTTTACTTTTATGATGGTAATCACGGAGCATTAACATTTAGCCCTTGTAGCTAGACAACATGTTTCACCAAAAAATGCCCTTTTTAAAAAAAATACGGTGTGGCCCATCTATGCCTCAAATAGTATCTATGACAATGGTTTATCATTAAACTAAACCTCTATGACAATGGTTTATCATTAAACTAAACCACTATGACAATGATTTATCATTAAACTAAACCTCTATGACAATGGTTTATCATTAAACTAAACCACTATGACAATGATTTATCATTAAACTAAACCTCTATGACAATGGTTTATCATTAAACTAAACCTCTATGACAATGGTTTATCATTAAACTAAACCTCTATGACAATGGTTTATCATTAAACTAAAACTATGTCAATATGCAAAATATTAAGTCACCATAAAGTAAAGCATTAGCAAATATACATACCAGATAAAAATGTTATCAATGTGTATCCATTTATACAAAAGTTACCAATAAAGTCATACCACTTTTGGATCAACCCTCGTACTTTTTCTAGATCTTTTCAATGTCATCTGCTACATATTTGAGGTCTGTGGGATAGGAACTCTATTTTCTTTATATATCGAGTACCAACAACATAATGCTACAATGAGGGATAAGAGAGACGGACCAGTTAACTACCAACTTATCTTAGCCACAGATTAACCCTTTCCAACCTTTTTTTTTTTTCAGTCAACATACCGTCGTCATTTAAAGGGATTTTCTATATTTTTGTCCACAGGTTTCCAAAGTCGTCTGCTGCAGATTTGTTGTATGTGGGAAAGAGTTAAAAAGGAAATACAATGTATATTTTTACCTCCATGCATGATGATCGAGGCAGCTGTCTGGGGTAGTTAATAAACTAAATGAACTTCATGTTAGAATGGATATGAGTACAGATTAGAAATCCCATGGATGCCTTTACCATTTCCCACATACAGTAGCTTCTGATGCCTCTGCAGCAGACGACTATGAAAACATTGGGACAAAGGGAGAAATTGCCCATAATGAGCAATTTCACCTTTTGCCACATTGTTTACAGTTTAATACAATAATTAACCCTTTCACAATTATGCAGCAGACAGCTTTGAACATATTTTGTCAAAAAAAAAAATCTTTATAGTTGAATGGATAACCTATGACTAAAAGTGGAAAACATTGTGGCAAAAGGAGAAATTGCTTGATTTGACAATTTCCTCTTTTGTCACTATGTTTTCAGAAAGCCTCTATATGAGGGAAAGGTTTAATTAAGCTGTCATTTATAGAGATTTTTCATATTTTTGTTTAAATGTTTTCAGTGTCTTTTGCTGCAGATTGCAGATTTGTATGTGGGAAAAGGTTATATAAACCCCTTTTTGACGGACTTGAGTTGGCATATCAGATATGAACTGTATCTAGCAGTTTGGGATTTTAATGCCACTATGTGCAGTGAAGACTCAGGACAGCCTGTGTGCACTGTACAGTCCCCCAATTATTTCAATATAAGTCTCTATGATATATGAATATATATTAAGTTACATAAGAATATTGTTTACAAAATGCCTAACCCTTTCAAACCTACAGATGCATTATGTTGCTTTCTAAAGAAATATTTAGGGAGATTTTTTTATATCTGTTAACCCTTTCCCTCATACGACAATTCTGCAGCAGACGGCTTTGAACATATTTTGACAAAAAATAGAAAATCTCTATAATTGAATGGATAACCTATGACTTAAAGTGGAAAACATGGTGGCAAAAATAGAAATTGCTCATTTTGAGCAATTTCTTCTTTAGTCAGTATGTTTTCAAAAAGCCGTCTGCTGCAGAGGCGTCAGAAAGCGTCTATATGAGGGAAAGGGTTAAACTGTAAGTTCAGTCTAAATGTAGATTTGAAAACATCGTGGAAAAAGTAAAACTTGGTTAAAACAAACAATTTCTCTTTTTCCCACCATATTATCATCAAAATCAAAAGTTGTCTGTATCAGGTAAAGGTATAACCATGCCTGTCAGTTATCACTTTCCCACATACAACATATCTGCAGCAGGCGACTTTGAAAACAATGAGGCAAAATCATAGAAAATCTCCATAAAAGAGTTGAAACATTGTGGCAAAAGGAGAAATTGTGTCTACATGTGGGAAACAGTTAACCATGCCTTTGTATGGAACAGTTAAATGGCTGGAAATGCCAACATGCTACCAATGCCAACAACACTCTTCTGAATCAAAGCGCCAATGGCACTGTAATGGCGATCGTATGGAAAATCCTGCAAAGTAACAAGCAGTATATCGGTGTAGGGCTTGCGATTTTCAATAATAGTGCACTCTGGTGCGGGTAAATTTAAGAATGTATCAACCCTGCATCTTTTGACAGTAGAATAATGTTTGTTTGCCAGAATGTTGTCTTGGTGATTTTTTAGTTACGTTCTGAAACTGGTCATGATGTGTTCAAAATTAGGCCATTCCAAATTTATGAAAAATCTAGTTGGTACTCGATAGACTACCGTTTTAGCTCATTAGAATGGCTTTTTGTAATCTAAATTGTTCGGGTAATCACATGTTCATCACCAGGTCGCTAGGCCATATTAAGATAAAATAGTTTGTACACTTTAGAAATGGCAAAATTATCAAGAATGGAGAGAAAACAGTATCCATTAGTTTGGTGTTTGTTTCAATGATGTCCGATATTAAACAGGTCTGTTCAATTTAGTCCCTTCACATTGCATGATTGAGGGTTGTCAGAGACATATAAACACAATGTATTTATATGTCTGAGGTTGTTAAACTGCTTCGAAAAATTTGAGTGTAATAACAAACACAAAAAATGCACAAAAAGCGCAAATTCACTATTTGCCAAACTGTTCAATTTATAAAAATATAGGAATATATTATAATGCTTGATCTCCAAGCTAAAATTAGGCTACACTTTCAGCATGGATTGCTAATTGACTCTAGAACGTGCAGACGTGTATACATAACGTGTGTACACACTGACATCGTGTGTCCTTTAAACCTTTGTAAACCAGTCTTATCATCTAGACGCTTTCATATATTTAAACAACTACAAAATAAAGCGTTTATAATATTGAGATTTAAGAACACCAGTCTCGCGAGCTATTTATAGAACCTTTTGGAATTTCCAGATTTGAGTATCATCAGAGTTATTTGCAAGGCAGATAGAACGTGCAATGATATTTATTATCTGCCCAATGACAAAGATAATATTATCATATTTTAACACTATGTAGGTAATGTCTTGATAAAACTCAAATATTAGTAACATCAGAGTTATTTGCAAGGCAGATAGAACGTGCAATGATATTTATTATCTGCCCAATGACAAAGATAATATTATCATATTTTAACACTATGTAGGTAATGTCTTGATAAAACTCAAATATTAGTAACAATCCGGTACCAAAGTAGCACTGACATAATTATTATTAATCGCGTCTCTGCATCAATGATGGAACTATAACGGATGTGAGTAAATTGGTTTGCAGTAAGGAAAATAAATATCAACGGGCTTTTCAAAACCAACTATGTAAATATTTTTTGTTGTTGTTGTTTCTGTTGGCATTGGGCAATTGTCAAACCAATCGCCACAAAAACTGCATCAAAGTACTGATAGCTCTAGAACTACTAGAATTGAAACCTTGATTTGCGGCCCATTCCCACACAGAATCGATCTGCATTAGACGACGACTCATAAAAATAAGGAAAAATCTCTTTAACCCTTTCCCTCATATAGACGCTTTCTGACGCCTCTGCAGCAGACAACTTTTTGAAAACATAGTGACAAACGAAGAAATTGCTCAAAATGAGCAATTTCTCCTTTTGCCACAATGTTTTCCACTTTTAGTCATAGGTTATCCATTCAATTATAGAGATTTTCTATTTTTTCACAAAATATGTTTTAAGACGTCTGCTGCATAATTGTTGTATGAGGGATCATGGTTAAATAAAAAAATATATATTATTATTGAATAGAGTTGAAAACATTGTGGCTAAAGGAGAAATTGCTCATATTTTCAAGGGTCAAAATTTGTCTGCCAGTGAGAAAAGGCTAAAGAATAATGTAACCTTACATAACATGTTTATGATAGCTCCCAGTCAGTAACGAATCCTGGCTCAAACATTCATTCTATCCCAATGATTCATGCTTACCAACCCTCCAGATTCAATCGTGAGTCTCACAATTTGAAGGGCGTAACCCCACTCCCACGATCGTGAGGGAGAAACTCACGATTTTCGAAAATTCGAACATTTAAAAAAAAAAAAAAAAAATCAAATCATGAGGATAAATGTACTGAAAATTACTACAATCATTTTCTAACATCAACTTTTTAACATATTGTCACTGATAAAAGGCCCTTTCTTTCAACAAGTTCAAAACAATGTGTGTAGCTCAACTAAATGATTAATACATGTATGTATATTTCTTCTCCATGTGTCTTTATTCCATTGGTACCCGTGTTTTTCATTCAAAAGTATGTCTATAAATTAAAATGTTGTTAATATATATTAAATATTGAAAGTATTGTACATGTATCCCTGCATAGTTATCTTAATTCCGTTCTATTGTGAACATTTCTACCGTTAAATTCATGGCGCTGAAAATCTCCCCCTTCAAACCCCAATCCCCCACTTTGAGATTATGAAACTCCCCCTTGAGGATGAGAAAAGGTTGGTAAGCATGATGATTGACAAAAGAAGTTGTGATAAGTGTCATTCATCTACCTCATTATCAGCTTGAAAGTCTATGTGGGAAGTTAGCCAATTGTCTAACCCTTTCCCTCATGTAGACGCTTTCTGACGCCTCTGCAGCAGACTGCTTTTCGAAAACATATTGACAAAAGAAGAAATTGCTCAAAACGAGCAATTTCTCCTTTTGCCGCAATGTTTTCCACTTTTAGTCGTAGGTTAGCCATTCAATTATAGAGATTATCTATTTTTTCACAAAATATGTTCGAAGTCGTCAGCTGCAGAATTTTTTTTGTATGAGGGAATTGTCTAAGAAGAATGTTGGGTGTAATGCTAGAGTCAGAAAGTCGGGAAACCCATGAGCACCTACGTGAACTTGGCTGTGAACTGGGCCACCTAGATATAAAAGATATGATATTGAATCGCCTTTCACTACGATGGATCAATCAATCATGATACATGACATTGGGATCGATGCATCAATTCATGTATTATAAATTGAGACCGTTTGGCCTGTACTGAGCTTCATTATAGCCTCTGGATTAAATCAGTGATGAAATATTAAGTTACATTGGGATTCATAGTAAAATATTCAGAGTCATTCTGCTTCCAAAATATGATGGCCTGAGAATTTTACATGCCACCATGACAATGGTGATACTTTGAATTCTGTTTTCTAAACTTGTTTATGCAGAACAAATGTAAGAAGTTGTTTCCCTTTTGTTGGACTTAATTGTCCCATAAGGTGGCAGGGGACCCCTAAATTTGAAACTTTTCAGTTTGTCCGGACCAATAAATGTTATTTGAGAAATTCTCCAAAACAGCATCCATCACAATGTCAAAACTATATCTCAATATATGGCATAGAACAATTTTTCAAAATCATGTAACATTTTAGCAACTCAATAGAACTGAACACAATTTCAAACCCTGTGTATTCTATCCCACCTACCCAAAATGAGGGCTAAAATGACACCATTTTAGCAGATTTTCTAATCATGTCCTTACTTCCTGGAAACATGCAAAAGAAAATTGAAGCACACATACTTAATAATCAAGCAATGCATAACCAGGAAATGTATGCAAAATACCATGTCATCAGTATTCTTCTAGTAGAAAAACTTATTTGAAATACCTGAATTTTCGTCACACAACAGTCTCAACTGATATTGAGATTGACCTCCCCTTGGAAAGCTCTTCAACATGATATGAGCAAATGTTATACAAATGTTCGTATTTTCTCCACATTTTGTATGCATCAATTGATAGAAGTCAATATTTGCCAAATCCGAATGTGTCCCCTGCCACCTAAGAGGCACCATAAGCAGATGTGTATAAAAAGGAAGACTCTCAGTGATTATAATACACCATGCAAACAGCTTAAAAAGGGGACTTTAGTGTACTCACAGAATAAGCTTGTGCAGGCAATCTTTTTACAAATTCTATCATAGATAGTGTAAAAGACAAAAAATAGAAAACTTGTATGGAGGCCATGTTTTTGATATGAGAGATATGTGATCAACTCATAATAATATGATATTACTCCTGGAGTTGAGATAAAGTCTTTGTACCTCTTGCCTTGGCTGTCTAGCTGTCTGCATGTCTGTATCAAAACCTTCAATATTGGCCATACCTTTTTATGCCCCCGGAATCACCGATTTGGTGGGCATCTAGTTTTTGGCCTGTCTGCACGTCTGTCTGTCTGTCTGTCTGTCTGCACTAAAAAAACTTTAACCTTGACCACTTCTTTTGAACCATAACAGGTACGGCTACCATATTTCACATGTGTATACCTTGTGACATGACCTTTCTGTCAGTACCAAAATTGTTCACCTTGCTACCTTGACCTTTGACCTAGATGTTGCCATTCTCGAAAAAACCTTTAACCTTGACCACTACTTTTGAACCATAACAGGTACGGCTACCATATTTCACATGTGTATACCTTGTGACATAACCTTTCTGTCAGTACCAAAATTGTTGACCTTGTGACCTTGACCTTTGACCTAGATGTTGCCATTCTCGAAAAAAACTTTTAACCTTGGCCATTACTTTTGAACCAAAACAGGTACGGCTACCATATTTCACATGTGTATTCCTTGTGACATGACCTTTCTGTCAGTACCAACATTTTTGACCTTGCGACCTTGACCTTTGACCTAGATGTTGCCATTCTAAAAAAAAAAATTAACCTTGACCACTACTTTGGAACCATAACAGGTAAGGCTAGCATATTTCACATGTGTATACCTTCTGACATGACCTTTTCTGTCAGTACCAACATTTTTCACCTTGCGACCTTGACCTTTGACCTAGATGTTGCCATTCTCGATAACAACTTTAACCTTCACCACTACTTTTGAACCATAACAGGTACGGCTACCATATTTCACATGTGTATACCTTGTGACATGACCTTTCTGTCAGTACCAACATTTTTCACCTTGCGACCTTGACCTTTGACCTAGATGTTGCCATTCTCGATAAAAACTTTAACCTTCACCACTACTTTTGAACCATAACAGGTATGGCTACCATATTTCACATGTGTATACCTTGTGACATGACCCTTCTGTCAGTACCAAAATTTTTCACCTTGACCTTTGACCTAGATGTTGCCATTCTCGAAAAAAAACTTTAACCTTGACCACTACTTTTGAACCATAACAGGTACGGCTACCATATTTCACATGTGTATTCCTTGTGACATGACCTTTCTGTCAGTACCAATATTTTTCACCTGGCGACCTTTACCTTTGACCTAGATGTTGCCATTCGGGGGCATCAGTGTTTCACAAACACATCTTGTTGCTTCTTGCGTTGCTTTCATATTCACACCTGTGTTTTCGTTGTGACAAGGACGTTTCTAGTTATACCAAATTGTGTTACCTTGACCTTGACCTTTAACCTACGGCTAGAAAACTTTGTCACCATCAAAGGGCATTCATTAGTGTTTCACAAACACATCTGATTTTTTTCCTTCACTTTTTAATTGGGCATTAAAGTTACCTTTCTGTGTAAAGGGGAGGGCACAGGGGAAACAGCCATCTTAACACATACAACTGCTAAAATCTCTATAAATGAACAGAACATTTTGTTATAGAGTTGAAAACATTGTCACAGTGATGATAACAGGAAATTGCTTGTTTTGAGCAATTTCCCCTTTTGTCACAATGTTTTCAAAATTCAGAGGCGTCAGAAAGCGTTTATATGTAGGAAAAGGTTAATCAGGGAATGACCAGGTGAAACAGGGATAACCTTTTACCATCATATGTGATGCACCCCATGGTGATTTCCATTATAATCATTAATTGTAATGGTATTATTGGAAATAGCGCACCCTTGGAGAAAACTTATTTTAGTTTGCAATTATAACGGAACAATTTATGGAATCGATTCAGATTTACCAGAGAGTAAATATTTCCTTTTTCCAAATTCATTTAAAGGGATTTAGCATATTTTCACTGGCTTCTTGCTATTGTAAATAGTCTTGCTGACAAAAATAAAAACAACAACATTACCACAACAATTACTTTATAATTGATACAAGGTCTTAACCCTTTCCCTCATATAGACGCTTTCTGACGCCTCTGCAGCAGACGGCTTTTTGAAAACATAGTGACAAAAGAAGAAATTGCACAAAACATGCAATTTCTCCTTTTGCCACAATGTTTTCCACTTTTCGTCATAGGTTATCCATTCAATTATAGAGATTTTCCATTTTTTGACAAAATGTGTTCAAAGTCGTCTGCTGCAGAATTGTCGTTTGAGTGAAAGGGTTAAAACTGTCATAACTATGTTTAACTCTTTGCCACATGCAACAAATCAGCAGCACACACGTTTTGAAAACACCTTGGCAAAAATGTTAAAAAAAAAAATCAATAAATGAGTTTTTAATTATTAAATAGAGTTGAAAACATTGTGGCAAAAGGTGAAATTTCAAATATTTTAATGATATTTTGTTGGTAGCAGCTTAATAAGGAGATCTTAGGCGGCTGAGTTTAAATTTTTATATGACTGGTGCTATGTAAAAGGACCCGGCCGGGTAGCTCAATTGGTAGCGTATCTGACTCGTGATCTGGAGGTCACGGGTTCGATACCCAGTTGCGGCGACATTCTTTCGGGCGATGTTTTCCATTGCCTCTCACCTCTGATCTATGTGAGAAAGTAGTCAGTGGCTTCGAAAGAATGTTGTGTAAGTACTGGTGTGGGAAAGCCAGGAAAACATGGGTAGGTGCACTGACCGCCGTGATATGACCAAAGCTGTTGAAAGCGGCGTTAAACTCCAAACAAACAAAACAAAGCTATGTAAAAGCCAACTTAAACTGAAATTATATCATGTGTGGAAAAAGACTTGACTGCGCATTCAGATGCTTAACGACATATTTCTCTCTTGCTTTACATACGTTTCTATGACTAATTGGCAAACAGTGCAGACACAAATAAAACTGCACTGATATACTCACTTTTCTGTATCTACATTGATCGCAAATGTCTTATTGATGACTTTTGGCAGACTATCAATTATGCATTTCTATTATTTTCAGTAGTTATTTGAAAATTTGGTGTAACTCTTATGGTTTCCACACATTTACTTTGCCATTCAATGAATTTTGGTAGGAAGTTATGTTAATACAAGATACAGATTAAAGATTAAATAACATTTCATTCCTTTTGGATTATTCTTAGTTCAAGAACAATTATTGTTTGCCTTTGGACTTCGTAAATCTCGTAGATTTAAATATAGTTTGTGCAATTAAGCTTTTTTCTGCCATCAGGACATTATTGTCGTTCCAACATGTTACTCATCTATATGTAGTACAAGTTTGGGGGGTTTCCATATGGGTTTTGGAAACATTATTGAAAAAGGGGAAATAAGTAAATTCTCATTTCCACCCGCTATATTTTCACCTCTTTATCAAAATTATACTCCCTATTATCCATTTGTCACAACTTTGGCTCATGAGCAGACATTGAAATAAAGATCAGATTGTGAGAATGGATGTCTATTTAATCTAAAGGAGTACCTACCAAAAGTGTCAGAATAAATGAACCAGTAGTACTGGTAATTACCTAGGAAATGCCATGATATATTTTTCGGAACAATTGTAGTAGGCAGCATATTTTAAGACCATACAAACAAACAA
The DNA here is from genome assembly GCA_031761405.1 of Serripes groenlandicus. Classification (NCBI taxonomy): domain Eukaryota; kingdom Metazoa; phylum Mollusca; class Bivalvia; order Cardiida; family Cardiidae; genus Serripes; species Serripes groenlandicus. The sequence continues at coordinate 55,934,355 of JASEVX010000001.1, forward strand.
ACCTACCAAAATACATAGAGTCATTCTGTTATGCTATTTGAAATCGATTTGTCAATCTGATGTTTTAACCATTTCCTACATATGACATATCTGCATCAAACTCAGATTAATAGACCAAAGTATGATTATTTGATAGGGTTGAAAACATTGAGACAAAAGGAGCAATTGCTCATTATGAGCAATTTCTCCTTTTGTCACAATGTTTTCAGGAGGAGTCGGCTACGAATAAGTCAAAATGCATCTCTAAGTTGGAAAGAGTTAAAAACTTCTGACCTTTCCACAGTCACATAAATGACAAAATAGCCATTCTACCAAAAGAAAAATCCATTTACTGTATTAATCATTCCATCTACGATGTCTCTCACCAAATATGGAAATCGGACACAAATCTGTGTTATTCCAATTAGGAAGTTAGAAACTCTATCTACGGCTCCAGATATGTGAAGAATGTGACATTTGAGTCTGTTGCGTCTGGCAATTTGGGGTCTTATTGACTGTTACAAAATGGGATCATATAAATCTAAAGTGGTATGAAACTATGTTATGTCCTAAACTTGCATCCAGGACTTGCACCCTTTACCTCATATAGACGCTTTCTGATGCCTCTGCAGCAGACAGCTTTTTGAAAACATAGGGACAAAAGAAGAAATTGCTCCTTTTGCCACACAGCCAGTTGCTTGGGAAGATTGTTGTGTGGAGTACTGGTGTGCGAAAACCAGGAAACACATGAGTAGGTGAACTGGCCGCCGTGATATGACTGAGAAATTGTTTAAAACGGCGTTAAACCCCAATCAATCAATCAATCAATTTCTGATGCAGCTGCAGCAGACAGCTTTTTGAAAACATAGTAACGCAAGAAGAAATTGCTCAAAACGAGCAATTTCTCCTTTTGCCACAATGTTTTCCACCTTTAGTCATAGGTTATCAATTATAGAGATTTTCTATTTTTTGACAAAATATGTTCAAAGTTGTCTGCTGCAGAATTGTCGTATGTGGGAAAGGGTTATTACTTACATGTAGACCTCCTGGTAAAGTTTTTGGTGTGCATGTGCACTGAGACTCGCCCAAGTCTTCACTGTACACTTAAGCATTATTTCTCCAAAAGGCTAGATGCTGCTCACATATGTTACCAGGCTATAAATCTAATATTTGGTGTAAGAAAATAGTAGATTATATTAGGTACTTTGAAAATTCTAAAATTATTATATATGGCCTCAAGTTACACATGCACAAAATGAGCCTATGCATGGGATAATGTATAAGTTGGCTTGTGTGACCAATGTAGATCCAGATAAGCCTGTGCATTCACAGTCTGAGCAAGATCTTTACTGTTCACATTATCACTTAGTACCCAAGCTTGTAAGATGTTTCTGTCAATCAACTGTTGTAGATTCTGATAAGACAGAGCAGATGAAAAGGCTGATCTAAACATACTGTTCAGAAATGCCAACTTGTTCATCTTCTCATGCACTGTGAGTGGTTCAAATTGTCTATTTCAAACTATTACTGGGATGAGAATAATTGTCACTTATAGGTGACTTATAGTTATGATAAGTTCCACATACAGCAAATATTACAGGAAACAACTTTGAAACATCTTAGCAAAAATGTGAAATAACTCTATTTATGAAAGTTTGATTATTGAATAAGATTTGAAAACATTGTGGCAAAATATGAAAATACTCATTATGAACAATTTCTTCTTTTGCCACAATGTTTTCTGGAGAGGCACCAGAAAGAGTCTATATGCCGGAAATGTTTAAATGAGATATGTATATAGACATCTCATTTGTATCTTATAATGCCTCTAGATTCTCAATTAATAAGGCCCTTTCCCATATGGTACTAAATTAATCTGTAGTAGATACAGTACTTTGAAATTATCTGGATTATAAGAAATGTGGAAAATCTCCAAAAATGAAATCTTAATTATTAAGTAGAGTTGAAAATATTGTGGTAAAAGGATAAATACTACAATTCTTCTTTTGCTACAATGCATTCAAAAATTGTCTGTTGCAGATGTGTCAGAACGCGTCTACATAAGGGAAAAGGTTAAATGATATATATATATATTATAGCCGGCTCATCTATATAATGCCTCTAAATTATCAATTTATTTAATCCTTTCCCTAAACTTTGAACAAAATAAGTCTGCAGCAGACTTCTTTAAAAAGATATCCAGGTAAAAATATGGACTGTAAATAAAATTAAAGAGATTGGAAACACTATGGCAGTTAACCATTTCCCATATATAGATGCTTACTGATGCCTCTGCAGCAGATGACTTTTGAAAACATGTTGGCAAAAGGAGAAATTGCTCAAAGCGAGCAATTTCTCCATTTGCCAACATACTTTCAACTTTTTTCAGTAAATATACCTTCATTTATAGGTATTTTCTATAATTTTGTCCACATGTTTCCAAAGTCATCTGCTGCAGATTTGTTGTATGTGGGAAAGGGTTAAAGAAAATGTTTACTTCCTTTTACACTATTTTTAAAAGCTGATAGCTGCAGGTGCCTGCATGTGGGAAAAGGTTGATAGAAATCAGACATTATTCTATACCACTGAAGTGTTTATATTATCCGACACCAATATCTTAGGTCCTGTAACAAGGCAATGATAAAAATGCTGATATCCGGGCTGTAAGGCTAATGAACCCAACTTGTTCCTGGGAGTTGCGTCATATAGATTAGATTGTTTTTCACTGAATATTGTGCAATCAATGAAGACTTGAGAGCACCTGCAATTCACACTCTCCCACAAGAACATTGCCCTTTATAATTTATATAAGGCCTAGATATATCTTCTTTAATAAAACTAAAATTAGAGACAATGCAGGTATTTCTTGAGAAACACAGTGATGATGTCTAAATGTCATTTAACCCTTTTCTCATACCAGATGACATTGAAAACATCTGGACAAAAGTATGGAAAATCTCTATAAGTAAAAGTGTTATTATTGAATAAATATAAAAACATGGTGACAAAATGAAAAATTACTCCAATTTCTCCTTTTGTTACAATGTTTTTAAAAGTTGTTTACTGCACATACATCAGAATAAGTTGGAAAGGGTTAACTTGATTTTTTTTCCCCATGTCTTTTGTTAGATAGAATGGATGGAACTCAGTGACGAAAATAAACAACCTACTTGTTGGCAAAAATTGGATTTTTTTTTAGTTCCTATAGGGCACTCTGGGTTATATATATGTCAGTGGGTGATGGAAGTCACTGAAGGAGAGAACAAATTTGTTGCTCTCGGAGAATGTACCAGTTGGCACTTAATGACTGGGTAAAGTGGACAAAAGTTACATCCATTTACCTGGTTAGACTTTACACCTTAACCCTTAACCTTTTCCCTCATATAGACGCTTCTTGACGCCTCTGCAGCAGACAGCTTTTTGTAAACATTGTGGTGAAAATGAACAACCTAATTGTTGGCAAAAATTTGATTATTTTTAGTTCCTATAGGGCACTCTGGGTTATATATATGTCAGTGGGTGATGGAAGTCGACTGAAGGAGAGAACAAATTTGTTGCTCTCGGAGATTGTACCAGTTGGCATTTAATGACTGGGTAAAGCGGACAAAAGTTACATCCATTTACCTGGTTAGACTTTACACCTTAACCCTTAACCTTTTCCCTCATATAGACGCTTCTTGATGCCTCTGCAGCAGACAGCTTTTTGTAAACATTGTGGCAAAAGGAGAATTTGCTCAAAGCAAGCAATTTCTCCATATTCCACAATGTGTTCAACTTTTTGCAGTAATTATACCTTCATTTATAGAGATATTTCGGGATTTTGCCAACATAGTTTCAAAGTCGTCGAGCAAATGACAAAACTATGACTTTCTTAACCTCGGAAATTGGTGGTCTGATTTCAAGATAACTGGGAAGAGATGTTCCTCAAGTGACCAACTACATAATTGTTCATCCATATTGATGGTTCTTGCAATACATGGTCACAAAGTGAGTTATTGTGATTGCCCTTTATCCAGCTTGTTGTCCCTTTTCTGTTTATCATCACTTTCTTCTCTATAACCAGCTTGGGAAGAAACTTCAATCGCAAGGATCCTCGCAATGTCATCACAAACATTTTTCAGAACTCTGGTTTACATGGCAACCAAAAGTAAAAAACACTTCCAAAATTTTGTAGAAATTATCTGTGCTCTATCAGATTCCTTAAATTGATCCAAAAACCATGGCCAACAGGGGGTGGCTGTTTAGCCCTACATGTTCAAGGATTTTAGTGAAAATATTTGTTTAGAAATGTTCCTTGAGAGAACCTCTATCGGATTCATTCAAGCCATGTTGATTAGTCAAAAAACATGGCTGCAAGGGGGCATTTCTCTAATATGGCTATAGTGAAAACATTCTTCTCCTCCAAAAGTATCTGGTTGATTTGCAAGTGCTTTTGTAGAAATTTACTTGAATGAACCTTAACAATACTACTTGAAGCCATGTTGATTGGTCGAAAAAGATGGCCCTCAGGGAGTGGGGCTGTTTTGCCTTTTATGGCTATAAAAATAACTTGTCTCCTCTGAAAGTTTCTGACCAATTTGCAAATAATTTTGTAGAAATGTTTCTTGGGTGATCCTCTATGAAATTACTTCAAGCCATGATGATTGGTGGAAAAACAAAATGAATAATTATGGTTGGCATGACAAATCACATTGCATTACTCAGGTGAGCATATAAAAAACCTGTGATCTCACACAAGAATCTAACCAAAGGGTGAGCCAATGGTTGCTTTAATTTAAATCAAGTCGAATTAACTGCTGCCCTTTCTCTAATGGAATTAACATTTCAAAACTTTTCTCCGGATTTCTTTAAATCCCTTTCCCTCATACGACAATTCTGCAGCAGAGGACTTTGTACATATTTTGTAAAAAAAGTGGAAAACATTGTGGCAAAAGGATAAGTTGCTTGTTTTGAGCAATTTCTTCTTTTGTCACTATGTTTTCAAAAAGCCATCTGCTGCAGAGGCGTCAGAAAGCATCTATATGAGGGAAAGGGTTAAATATTGATTCACTTAACACACAGCCACCATTTTCAATATTATTGTTAGAACATAATTTTATTTCTTAATTGAAGAATGTTCTCCTTTTATTTATGAGCATTGAAAACGTAAATATACCTGATTTGAAAATAAATCTGTGTCTGAAAGGATTCCAGAGGTCCAGATAAGGAAGGGCACACAGCTCACTTCCCCACAATATTTCTTGTATTACCAAATGAAACCATATGATGTGAGTTCCCAAAAGAAGCAATACATTGAGAAGATTCTTTTGAGTACTCACATCATTGAGTCAAATAATGACTTTAGAACATGCAAAACGCCCTTCATCTAGAGCTTAAAGGATTCAAAGACTACTGATTGATTTTAAGCTGAAAGATCAAATGTAATTGGGCTTGTGTAGTAAAGATCGATATCGGGTTGCAATAAATAGGTTAATTTTTATCCTTTAGTAAACGATTATTTAAAATCACTCATCTGCAGAGAATGCAAAGGGTATTATTGATTGATTTGATTTCTAATACTAATCTTTTCAAACTTAATTCAAAACACCTTTTCAAACAGAAAACAGAAAGCCTTGAATGTCCTCATTTCATGACTCCTGAAGATTTAAATGAATTTCCTTGAGGACCGTTTACTCTCAGTTTTGTAGAAAACACTGCTTTATGTTGTGAAATGTCGCCAAATATTTTGTGTCCACTTTTAAACATTAACAACAAATCAGTTTTTCTCATCAAAGTTTAATAACTTCATAATTGTCTGTCTCTTATACTTTGCATTGTCAACATTTACCTTGTGAACACTACTGACCACATTTCACAACCAATCTTCTTGAAAGTTCATACAAACATCTTTCTCTATGAAAGATCAAAACTATGGTTGTTGCAGCATTTATCTCTATAAAATCTTGTGTGAATTTTGGAACTTTGTTGTCCAAAACTAGGTCACTAGGTCAATACTCAGGTGAGGCTTCGGGGCCATCGGGTAGCTGTGACCTGCAGATGTGCAGTAAAGAAGAACCATAACTAGAGCATTCTTATTTTCGGCTAAATTTCTTTTCAAGAAAAGCTTAATATAGAAAGGACTAAAAGACTAAGTGATGCTGGATAATAACAAAAAGTACCAATACAAATGTTTTCCAAACTAGCCCGTTGGAGGGTATGGCAATAATGGACACACTGTCAGATTGTACCAGTTTAAGGACACAGAGCTGTGTAAGAACAGTAAAGTTATCTCTCTTCTCTAGTGAGGTTGTGTGAATGGACACACTGTCAGATTGTACCAGTTTAAGGACACAGAGCTGTGTAAGAACAGTAAAGTTATCTCTCTTCTCTAGTGAGGTTGTGTGAGGATCTATTTTGTGTAATATTTTATTGGAAAAATAAGTTTTCTTTGGATGAACATTTTGTGATAACTGACTATCGGGTAATAACACTCACTATTTTTCATAATAAATATATTATGTGAAGGGAAATAATTTTCACTTGTCTGTCAGAAACTTATATTAGTACTATTACATGTAGTATTAACCCTTTCCCTCATACAACAATTCTGCAGCAGACGACTTTGAACGTATTTTGTCAAAACATAGAAAATATCCATAATTGAATGGATAACCTATGACAAAAAGTGGAAAACATGGTGGCAAAAGAAGAAATTGCACGTTTTGTGCAATTTCTTCTTTTGTCACTATGTTTTCAAAAAGCCGTCTGCTGCAGAGGCGTCAGAAAACGTCTATATGAGCGAAAGGGTTAAACCACATATAGACATTTTCTGATGCCTCTGCAGCAGCCGTCTTTTGCCACAATGCTTTCAACCCTATTCAATAATTACACTTTCATAAATATCCAAATTTTTGACCTGATAATTTCAAAGTCATCTGCTACAGATTTGTTATATGTGGGAAAGGGTTAGCAGTTGCATCAATTTAATTTACATGATAATTTTAGACTTGCCTACTTTGAGAATATCTGAAAAAGAAAAAATGTAACATCTTGAAATTGGATACCAAATAACAATGGTACTTCAGTGTTTACACAATCTGATTTTGGAATGCCAATTGAAGAAACCTAATAATGAGGAAATCAGTTCAACAGCTTTACAGGAAATTTTGGGTAAAACATCCATATCAGTAGGAAAATCAAGGTACAGATATTAACTTTACCTTTATATATGCAGCAAGCCATATTGACATCATATAGGTAAAATTATGAAAACATTAAGGCAAACAAAGAAATTGGTTGTTTTGGTCACAATGTTTTTCAAAGTCGTCTACAGCAAATGTGTCTGCAAGTAGGAAAGAGTTGTCCTATTTTATGTTTTTAGCTCACCTGAGCCATAGGCTCAGAGTGAGCTATTGTGACCGGTCTTTGTCTTTCGTCGTCAACATTAAGCTTCAAATGACATCAACTCCTAAATGTTGGCCAATTGTTATAAAACTTTACAGGGATGTTCCTTGTGTGATCCCCTTTCAAATTTGTTGAAGGAATTGAATTCAATGCAGAACTCTAGTTGCTATGGCAATGGAAAGAAAAAAATAAAAAAAACATTTGTCCAAAAGTAATGGCCTGAATTAAAAATTCTTTGACAGAGATGATCCTTGGGTCACCCTCTACAAAGATTGTTCAAATTATTTCAATTCGTTGAAAAACATGGCCCCAAGGGAGCAGAGCCTATTTAGCTCACCTGGTGAGCTATTGTGATCCCATTTTGTCGTTTTCTGATGCTACATTTTGCATCCAATCTTCATGAAAGATTATTTTAACTCATCTCCATCAAATCTTGGATAAGTTCTAAACTGGGCCATATTCATGAGGTCAAAAACTAGGTCACTAGGTCAAAGTAGAGGAACATTTTGTTAACACTCTGTAGGCCACATTTTTAACTGGATCATGTTTAAACTTTATCAGAATGTTTGTCTTGATAATATGTAGGCCAAGTTTGGATATGGGTCATGTTGGGTCCAAAATAATAATTTGAGACTGTCATGTGTTTTACATTAGAAATCTCATTACATAACTCAGGTGAGCGATCCAGGGCCATCATTGCCCTCTTTCTTTACTTTTTCTCAAAAGGTGCAAATGCTAGGACTTTCAAACTTTGATCATAACTACACATTGTATGTTGTTGCTGATGACTGTAGCCTATTTTCTTTGTGAAACACACATGTGTTTTTTTGAATTTTGAGAATTGGACATTTCTCTCTTGCACACACTTTTGGCATTGTCTTATACATCTGTATTGATAGACCAAGCGGGCGACAGCGAGACATTACACGTAATTCCTGTTTTGACATTTGTGACGAACACACTCAAGGATGATTTTGGTTGAGCATCACTCAATGATTGAACAATGGCTTTTCATGAGTATTTCAAGTTCTGTAAAGCTTTCTCACTAACAACAAAACTGCAGCAGACGACTTTGAAAACATATCGGCAAAACTATCCAAATTCTCTATAAATAAAAGAACAAGTATCAAATGAAGTTGAAAACATTGTGGCAAAAGGCAAAATTGCTCATGGTGAGCAATTTCTTCTTTTGCCACAATATTTTCAATAGTTGTCTGCTGCAGAGGCGTCAGAAAACGTCTTGTTAAATTGAACAGCTGCCAACAAAAAAATGGAAGAAAGTCTTCACAAATAAATTAACATATAGTTGAAAACAGGAAGCAGCCAAGCCCCTTTCAAATGCAGATGCTTTAGGAAATGTCTGCAGTAGATGACTTATGAAAACATTGTGGCAAACAGAGATCTCCTTATGCCTCAATGTTTTTAGCTCGTATTTTACAATTATATCTTATTTTAATAGAGACTGTTCATATTTTTGCCAAGTCATCTGCTGAAAATTCTGCCTTTGTTGGATATTTTGGTGTTAAGGGAAGCAACTTTAATATTACTAATGGAAAAGATCCCAGTTGTTTCCCCTTCACAATTTCCCAGAAATAGAATTATAGGACTCTTTCATGTAGAAATCAATTGTCTTTATTTGTTAACCCTTTCCATCATACATACACATGTGATGCCTCTACAGCAGATGACATAAGAACAAATTGTGGCAAAAGGAGAAATTGCTTATAATGAGTAATTTCTCATTTTGTCACAATGTTTTCATCTCTATTCAATAACTTCAATTGCACTTTCAATGTTGTTTCCAATTTGTTTGTCTCAATAACATTGTGAGAAATGGGTAAATTGCTCATAATAAACAATTTCTCCTTTTGCCACAATGTTTTCAACTCTATTCTATGCTGAAATCTGCATTTATTGAGATTTTCTACAATTTTTGCCTACATGTTTTCAAAGTCTTCTGCTTAAATGTTGCTGTTTGTGGGAAAGGGTTAATCCTTATGTTATAATATAAAGAATAAATATAATTCCTGGATAGATTTTTAAAAAAAAGAAAATTAAACATTTCGCACCAAAATCTTTATCAATCTCTTTTTAGTGAGGAAGAGGGTGAGAGATACCTGATGTTAGAAGAACACAAACATGCCAACATAAAAGATGACAATGCTGTTGTAACACTCCCCGACAACCATCATCCAACCCTGATCTTCCGCAGAGAAGTGAAGTCCACTTCCGGACCTACTATTATAGAACTTGAGGAGAAAAACCTTACAAAGACTGCTTGTTTGAATGGTGAACTGGACAATCCTAGCAATTTACCGAGTGAAAAAAGTGATGATCAAAAAATGCCAGAAAAGTTTTTACATATCCCAGACTATCCGAAACATCAACAGAATGGCTTCTTTACTGAAGGAGATAATACCAAAGCAAGCATGGAACAAGTCTACTCAGAGATTACCAAAAGGGACCTACTCGGCAAACAGTCTTTACCCCAAGACATTGCAATTTATAAAGGTAATGTTTGATAGTTTCCATCATTCAGACGCTTTCTGACACCTTTGAAAACTTTTTGACTTTTGAAAATATTGTGGTAAAAGGAGAAATTGCTCAGTTATTCAATTAGTTTAAACATATTTTATTACCAAAATAACATACATATTTGTACATAGTTTAACAATTATATAAAGGCAAAAGGGTCTGGCCACAAGTTCTCTCAACTTAGGTAAGGCATTCCCTCAATTAGTGCAGAACTGTTAGAATAAGAACTTCACCGTTTGATTTTCAGTCAATGAGCCGCTGTATATATGTTTAATCATTTCAAACTTATAATATCTAGTTTAAAATCTGCAGCACACTACTTTATAAAAATTATTCATTAGTCTTGAAAACATATTGGTAAAAGCAAAAGATTGTACATTATGAACAACTTCTACTTGTGCCACAACGTTTTCAAACGTCACCTGCTGCAGATGTGGAAAATTCGCCTATATTTTGGAAAGGGTTAATGAAAATATAATTTTTGAATTAAGTTGGAAAAACAGTGGGACAAAAGTCATCCTCTGCAGATATCTCTTTAAAAAATATATTCGAGTCTAAATGATATTGAATTTGTGTCCAGTCCGCTTGCGGTGAGCTTGACATAGCAGTCACAATAGCGGTTAGTTGTGAGTACAATGGTCCATGAGTCTGTGCGCCCGTCTGTCTGAACCTTGTCCGGCCTGCATCTTAACCATGCATCATTATAAGGATTTCTAAGAAACTTGGCACAAAGGTTCATCATGATGAAGTGTTGTGTCACACACAATACCCAGGCCTGTACCTTAAAGGTCAAGGTCACACTTAGATGTCAAAGATCAAAATGAGACACCGTGCATCATTTCCTAGTTACTGGGAACATATGTTCACCATGATGAGGTGACCCAGGCCAGTACCTCAATGGACAAGGTCACACTTAGAAGTCAATGAAATAGGAAATGTTTGATAGGACTACCTTGTCCAGCCCTAATCTCAACCATGCATCATAGGATTTCCAAGTAACTGAACACACATGTACACCATGATCAGAAAGCGTGTCAAATGAAGACACAGTTCTGTACATGGAAGGTCAAGGTCACAAATGTTGACAATTGATTGTTTGACTTGGAGACAACACTTTCATTTAAACTTAAGTGTTTGACATTTACGGAAAGACGAAGAAATGCGGTTTGATCTGTAAAAATTCTTCAAATTGAAGGAGAGGAATTGAATAATTCTATTTGCGACGAAATAACATTTGTTAATGTTATATTTATCAATGAGTTATATAATTTTTAGTTATTAGTACTGTATTAGTACTGTGGTATTAGCAGAAACCATCCTACATTAAATATACATTTTGACATTTTACAACCTTAGTTAACTAGGCCCTTAATCAACTGCTTTCAGGTCAACTCTTTGTTAGTCTGTGTTGCAATTGCATGTAGGAGCACTATGTCTGTGACAAAACCTTTGGATTGGGCTCAACATATTGCCTGCGGGCATCTAGTTTTTAGATCACCTGAGCCAAGGCTCAAGGGGAACTATTCTGATCACTCTCTGTCCATTTTACTTTAAACATCATCTCCTCCTTAACCATAGAATCAATTTCAACAAAAACTCCACAGGAATGTTCCTTTGGTAGCCTTCTTTCAAAATTGTTCAAAGATTTAAATTCCATTGAGAACTTTGGCTGCTGCGGCATCAGAAAGGAGGCAAAATGTCCAAACTTCAAAAATATTTTTCTCTAAATCTTCTTGTCAGATTCCAATATAATGTAGTAGAAATGTTCCTTGGGTGACCCTCTACAAGAATTGTTCAATCCATACTGATTGGTTGAAAAACATGGCAGTCAGGTAGCATCAGAAAAGGGGCAAATTGACAAAATTAGAAAATTCCATTTTTTAGCTCGACTTTTGAAAAAAACGAGAGCTATTGTCCTGACCCTGGCGTGGTCGGCGGCGTCGGCGATGACGTGTTCGTCCGGTTAAGGTTTTTTGTTTAGCTCATTTTTTTTTTTCTTTCTGTTTTCTCCCTATCAGTCGAGCGTTTGTGCCGTACGCGGTGCTCTTGTTAAAGTGCTTGTCTGATTTTAAGAAAATTGAATAGGAATCTTACTTCAGTGATCCTCTACTTAATTTGTTCAAGCCGTATTGATTGGTTTCAAAATCATAGCAACCAGGCGTCATCACAAAAGGGGTAAATTGAACTTTAAGCTACAAATCACAACTCCTACCATTCCACTGGAGCAAATTAAACTTAACTTCATAGGAATGTTCCTTTGTTGGTCGGTCCTCATTTAAAATTGTTCAAAGACTTACATTCTGTGTAGAACTTTGGTTGCTGTGGCATCAGAAAGTGAGAACAAATACCCAAACTTTAAAATCCTTTTCCTCCATAATCTGTTTATCTGATTCCAAGATAATTTGGTAGAAATGTTCTTTGAGTGACCCTCTACAAATACTGTTCAAGCCATATTGATTTTGTTCAAAAACAGGTCAGCAAAGGGGCATCAGGAAAGGCGCAAAACAACAAAACTTTATAATTCCATTCTTATTAAAGATATAAATGGCCTTGACTGATAAGCCATTTTACTATTTCTTTAACAGTGTCCACTCCTTGCAGTTTCATTTGCACTCCTGATCAAATTTTCCCAGATATTTGTAGTTAAATATTTGCTACTAATTTACTATCACTCAGGTGATCGATTTAGGGCCATCTTGGCCCTCTTGTTTAAAGATGTATACTGCACATGCTTAGATATGTGGGAAAGGGTTAACACAATCTTTTACAGACAACATTTATGCCTTGCATCTACTTTCTCTTGTGAATTCTCTATTAAATAGCTTACAATTACACATTCACGAAGTATCTGTATCGTAAAAGTTAGTGAATGGACTCAATTTTGTCTAAAGATGGTTTTGGTCCACCTCGCTTACTTTTTTGGCTGCATTTTGAAGCAATATCTGTACTTGTATGGGAATATAGATCACCAAATCTTGTTGTGCACCTTACCTTGGGCATGATTTTGGCATTTGCTCAGTAATACCAGAGTTTAAATTACATGTATTTTTATTCTTTGAAACTTTTATTTTTTCAGGTAGAAATGGTGAATCCCTTCCTGTTCACAGCATAGACAGCTTGTGCAATACAATGCAACCAAATCAGAATATACTTGCAATAAATGAAATTTCACCAAAAGGACTTGCAAGAGATACAGCATGTCTTGAGGACAGATTAAATAACTTTTTCCAAGACAGTTGCCATAGTAACAGCTCTCACACTGAAGATTGCGGCTACGAAAGTGCAACAAGCCCAGCTTCTTCAAATAAGAACCCTCAAGTTGTGTCACCTTATGCTTCCGATATTGGATCTGAAAGGGGATACAATGTAGACATGGTGTCAGATCAGGGAGCCATGACGACTATTGATCCGTGCAATTCTGCTATAATTAAGAATTGTGATTTTGGTGTAGGTTATTCTGTAGACTATGACCAGATCAACAACATGCAGATGTTAGATGAAAAATCTTCTGACATTCCAGATGCTGAAAATATTCTGGATGAAATATTGAAGTCTTTCAACAAGCCTCCATGCAGCCTGGACGAGAACATAGCAGTTGTGTTCTCTACCATTGAGAATTTAACACAACAAAACTATCAGACTCTGACAAGTACAGTTAAAAGTCCAAACATTCTCACTGAGAATAAAAAAGTGATAACTGGTGAAGCAAACACTAATGCTCATCCTAAATCAGACAAATCATTCTTAAGGCACATTTTAACAATACCAGAAAATAAAATTCCAAAACAGCCAGTTTCAATCCCAGAATGTGACACAAAAACTGCTAAAGTGCAACCTGTCTGTAAGAAAAATAAAAGAGTTATTCCCAAAGTAAGTGTATCTGGTGCAACTCCAACTCATGGCATGACATCGGGAGAAAGATTGGTTAACTCTATGATTCAAAAGTCGCTCATGCAAAGGGCAAATGGAGAGCAAATTGGCCTGTGTCAAGGTCAAGTAATAGGTGAAAGTAAAACAGCTTGCCAAGGTCAAAATGCCCAACTTCCAGATGATATTTCGGACTTTGCATTGCAGTATATGGAAACTGAAATTGATGGTGATTCTAGTACAGATTTCTCTGACATATCCAATGATGTTCTTATGGACACATCAGAGTGTGAGCTTACTAAAGATCTGTTATCAGAACTTGAACATCAGTGTCAACCTCGGCTGAATGATGCACAGGTTAATAGTATGCCTATAAGTAAGAATGGACAATTTCAGTATAACCCTGGTCATAATGGAAATTTGAAAGGTATTAATTCAGGATTTCCACCAAATACAGTGAATTTCCGTTGCCATAGTAATACTTCAACATCATCACATGATCATTTGTATGTTCAAAGCAATAGCAGATCTCATCATCTTTCCGATAATACAAGTGCTATGTGTAATTGGAAAAGTAATAGCAGATCTCATCATCTTTCCGATAATAAAAGTGTTATGTGTAATAGGAAGTGTGGCAAAGGTCTTTTGTCATACGCTGATTCCCAAACACAGACTTCCAAACCAATATCAGAACTTGAAAAGCACCTCCGTGGTACAGATCAGACTGACTTTGTGGTAGGTGCGGGTGAAAACAGAAGTACCAACGGAAAATCTTCATCCCTCCTTCAAAAACTGTTAACAGGAGAGCTAAGTAAGGATTCATACAGACGGATGGAGCAGAGTAGAGTTCCAAGATGGCAAGGCTTAAAACCAAACTGAAAACTGTTTCCATCATACAGACAGCAATGTGAAACTTCTGCAGTAGACAACTTTGAAAACACATGTATCAAAACTGTTCCTAAAACCGTTTCAAAGAAAAAAAGACGGGTATTGTGATACCCTTGGCGGCATCAAACACTGTTTAACATTTTCAAATGAAACTTATTATACATGTTCCAAGGAACAATACACATGTCTATACAAAGTCACATAACTCTGGCTTTAAAAATTATTCAGAAATGCCCCTTTTTCAACTTAGAAAAATGCAGACGAGCGTTGGCATTCGCTTGGGGCGCCTAGGAATAAAGTTCAGGGTGATCTATTTTGAGCATCTGGTGTCTAGCCCCATTTATACATCTGTACACATTTTCCTTCAAACATTTTCTTCTAAAATAACAAACAGTTTCAAAATTATTTCGCAGGATTGTTCCGTAAGTGGTCCTTTTTCGTCATTCCATGAAAAACTGTGGTTGCCATCGTAATGAAAAGAAAAAGCTTTAAAAATCTTGTCTCAATTTGCAATTAATTTGGCATGCATGGTGACCCTCTAATATGATTGCTCAAGTTATTCCGTTCCATTGAAATACATGACTAGATCACCAGCGAGCTCTGACTAGATTCCTTATATATATAGTAAAACCTTTGGAGATCTTCTTGTCCGAAAATACTCGCCTGATTTGAAAATGATTTGATACAAATTTTCACTTATTAACTCTGCAAAGAATGTTCACATTATTTTGAATTGTTAACAAATCATGGTTGTATGTATTGTAACAGTAAAAACCTATTTGCCGAAAAAGGCCCATATCCAAGAGGCACATATTTTACATAGGAAATACATTGCATATTTATATATTTAACCCTTTCTGTACTGCAGACGCATTTTGTCGCAATAACAGCAGGCGACTTTTGAAAACATTGTGGTCAAAGGTGAAATTGCTCTTGATGATTAATTTCTCCTTTGGCCACAATGTTTTCAACTTTATCTATCAATCAAGCTATCTTTTATGGAGATTTTTCAGGTTTTTGTCACTATGTTTTTAAAGTTGTCTACTGCAGATTTGTTGTATGTGGGAAAGGGTTAATGAAGCTGAAGGTCATCAATACAAACCTAGATCACACCATAGTTCATTCCGTAAATACTTCCAAAACTGTCCAATAACATGATCCTCTTGTTTAAAAATTCTAAGCATTTTGTTTCGGTTGGGGAACTTTGTTTTTACACAAATATTTCTAGTTTTAAATATGTTTTCTCTTTGTAAATGTCAAGAAATGCTGAATCAGTTCATCTTTTTCAGATGTAGAAAAATAGAAACAGACTTTTATTAACAATTTCTATTTTTCTCACAATAGAATAATCCTTTCCCACTTGTAGACGTGTTTAGAGATATCTGCAGCAAACTGCCTTTGAAAACATCGTGAAAAAAGTCTTAACCCTTTCCCTCATACGACATTTCTGCAGCAGACGACTTTGAACGTATTTTGTCAAAACATGGAAAATCCCCATAATTGAATGGATAACCTATGCATGTCTAAAAGTGAAAAACATTGTGGCAAAAGGAGAAATTGCACGTTTTGTGCAATTTCTTCTTTTGTCACAGGAATCCGCTGTGGTCGAGTGGTTAGCGTCGGGGATTTCAAAACCGGGTGTCCCGGGTTCGATCCCCAGTCGCGGCAATTCGGTCATGGTGGAGTGCCCTTGGGCAAGGCACATTTTCTAGCCTAGTACTGGTTTATTCACCCAGGGAACATGAATAATAAAATTTAAATGCGCGCTAAATGACCTTAGCTGTCGATGCGCCATAAAACAATATACATTCATTCATTCTTTTGTCACTATGTTTTCAAAAAGCCGTCTGCTGCAGAGGCGTCAGAAAGCGTCTATATGTGGTAAAGGGTTAATGCTCATAAGGAGTATTTTCTCTGTTTGCCACTATGTTTTCAACTCTTTTCAATAAATTTTTCTTCATAATAAGAGATCTTCCACATTTTTATGCAAAGGGGCTTTTAAATTCATCTGCTGCAGATTTGCTGTATGCGGAATAGGGTTAATAGTGTTCAGAAATGATAATTTCATGTGACCATTTTGACATTCTTTTCTTTTCATATTTTAATTTGTTCCTAAATGCACAGACATCGTTTGAAATTACTCCCTCAGCTTCAATATTTCAATAATTATACTTTCATTTATCAATAATTCAAACTTGAAAATCGAGGGCTTGGCGTGAAACGGTTGTAACTAAAAACCTATTTTGAAAACCCTGGTTTAGGGGCAATTTTGACCCCTTTGTAAACAATGCAAATTTAGGTGCCATTGCTCAGAACGAGCAATGGCACCTAAATTTACATTGTTTACCAAGAAAAATGATTTAACACTTATTAAGACTTTATAGTGAGGTGATTAACCTTGGTAAAAAAATACCAATTTTAGTTACAACCGTTTCACGCCAAGCCCTCAAAATATTGTGCAAAGCTACGAAGACGTGTTGCTCTGCAGATCAATTTGTATTAAAAATAGCCTCTTATATTTAACCCTTTCCCACATACAACAATTCTGCAGCAGACGACTTTGAACTTATTTTGTCAAAAAAATAGAAAATCTCTATAATTGAAACGATAACCTATGACTAAAAGTGGAAAACGTTGTGGTAAAAGGAGAAAAAGCTTGTTTTGAGCAATTTCTTCTTTTTCCACTATGTTTTCAAAAATCTGTGTCTATATGAGAGAAAGGTTTGTTTTACAGAGGTATTTGCACTCCAGAGAGGTTTTACTGTCTGTTTCTGAAGTTGTCTGCTTCGGGGTCTTCCCTTTCCCAAATAAACCAAACTGCAGCAGATGATTTTAAAATCATCTCAGGACAAATAGGGGAATATCTCTAATTTTATAAATAAAACATTGAAAGTACGGTGGCAATAGGAGAAGTTGCTCCTTAACCCTTTCCCTCATACGACAATTCTGCAGCAGTCGACTTTGAACGTATTTTGTCAAAAAATAGAAAATCTCTATAATTGAATGGATAACCTATGACAAAAAGTGGAAAACATTGTGGCAAAAGGAGAAATTTCACGTTTTGTGCAATTTCTTCTTTTGTCACTATGTTTTCAAAAAGCTGTATGCTGCAGAGGCGTCAGAAAGCGTCTATATGAGGGAAAGGGTTAAGAGAAATCTCTTCTTTTGTCACAAAGTCAATGTTTTTAAAAGGTGTCTGTTGTAGAATCTGCCAGAACTAATATGATGGAAATGATGGAAAGGGTTTAACCCCATTGTCTTTTTCGGTAGCTGATTAGATTTATATGGATAGTTTGCCTTTTTGTTAGATCACCTGAGCCAATTTTAGGCTCACAGTGATCTATTCTGATCACTCTCTGTCCGTCGTCGTATACCTTTAGCTTTAAAAGAATCCACAAAACCAATTTCAACAAAACTTCACAGGAATGTTCCTTTTGTGATCCTTCTACTAATTATTCAAAGAAAGGGGGGAAAATGTCCAATCTTAAAAATTCTTCGGATTCCAATAATTTTTGATAGAAATGTTTCTTGGGTGACCTTCTATAAAAATTGTCCAAGCTATATTGAATGGTTGAAAAACAGGACAGAAAAGGGGCATAATGACAAAATTTTAATATTACATTCTTATGCAATGTGCTGGTCTGATTTCAAGATAATTGCATAGAAATGTTCCTTCAGTGACCCTCTACATATTTTCAAGCAATAATGATTGGTTGAAAAACGTAGCATACAATTGTGACATCAGAAAAGGGGTAAAATGATCTTTTAGCTTCAATTGACATCTCCTTATCCATTGGACCAATTTCAACCAAACTGAAAATGAATGTTACTTTGGGGTCATCTTAAAAATTGTTCAATGATATAAATTATATATAGAACATTGGTTGCTGTGGTATCAGAAAGGGAGAACAACGGCAAACTTTAAAATTCCTCTTATCCGATTCCAAGATAATTTGGTAGAAATAGTCCTTCTGTTACCCTCTACAAAAATTGTTCAAGCCATATTGCTTGATTGAAAAACATGGCCGCCAGGCATCAGAAAAGGGGAAAAATGAACTTTTAGCTTCAAACAACCTCTCCTCCTAAACCAATGGACTGACAGATCAGATATCAACCAGGATTTATTTTTCACAGGAATGTTCCTGTGATGGTCCTTTTTCAAATTGTTACAAGTTGTAATGCGGTATTACAAATGTCCTTTACTGATTACCTGTTTCGTTTACAGTTCATTCCCACGATGATCAAATTTTCCCCCTTTTAAGTAGAAGCATTTACTACTATACTATCACTCAGGTGATCGTTTTAGGGCCATCTTGGCCCTCTTTTTTCATTATTGATAAATTTGTATTTTGGTGCAAATCAGTTGTTACAACTAACAAGTATCTTGTTTTAAATGATACATATTACCACTGCTTTAGAAAATTTCTTGAATAGTGGTTCAAATATCTGTATAAAAGATTAAAATGGATAAAAAGATAAATGTAATATTTCCTTTTCCTATAATTATTTGAAAAAAAGTTTTGTGTTGCTGCATTTAAAAAAATAAAGAAGCTTTGTTTGATAAGCAGCAATATCGGCATACATTCTCACATTTCTACTGACTTTTAAATAAGTATTCAGGTGATGAAGAATCTGTGAAAAGAGAAACTTGTTTTTATTGGGAAAGAAACGTTTGTAACGGCTATCATGAGAAACTTTTAATGATGGGAGAATTATCACATTTTCCCCAAATCTCATCTAAAATCATCTATGAGTGTCATATTTCAACAAAATATAAAATTGATCAATTCTGCAGATTGGTAAACTTAAATCGAAATTGCATCGTTCTGCTGCATATTAAATTTCAACTTTCTAACTTGTCAATTTCTCATGACATCATTGAATCACATTTGTGATGTAAAATCTTGATGTTGAAAGGACCGGAAGTTCATCCCCATTCATATTAACCCTTTCCCTCATCTAGATGCTTTCTGACGCCTCTGCAACAGACGGCTTTTTGAAAACAGTGACAAAAGAATAAAATTGCTCAAAACAGGCAATTTCTCCTTTTGCCACAATGTTTTCCACTTTTAGTCATAGGTTATCCATTCAATTATAGAGATTTCCTATTGTTTGACAAAATATGTTCAAAGTCGTCTGCTGCAGAATTGTTGTATGAGGGAAAGATGCTCAGTACACTCAGGGACGTAGATAAGACCTGGTACACTGGCTTGGCATTTAGAATTATTGTCACTGCATGGTGTGTGTTTTTGTCATGCAACGAGAATAAGAGAAATTGAGAAAATGAGAGAAATAGAACATGAGCACAATTATACAATTTAATGAAAGTAAGCCAATCTGCATTATTTAATGGATTTTCATTGATAATCGTATAGAAAATGTTTTGTAAAGATTTTCCAAATGTTGAGTCCACTGCTTCAGAATCAGTTCTATAGGGTAATACTGTGGATCTTGCACATACATGACTGTACCGCTACTTTTTTAAAGGTTTTGTTTTGATTGAATGGTGTTTTATGCCATTCTCAACAATATTTCAGTAATATATGTACTTTGTTTACTGGGTAAATTACCAGCACTGGTGATATGTGTTATCCCAACACCGATGCATCAGGCGTTATGCTATCACTCCAACCCTGAAACGGCAAAGAGGGCAGCCATAAATACCATTTTTAAAGTCTTCGATAATACTTGGACAGGCTGTCGCTTCAATCCCTACACCACTTCACCACGAAGAGATTATATTAAACGCTTTCCCATATTCAACAAATCTGTAGCAAACTACTTTGAAAACTAATTGGCAAGGTTTGTAAACTGTCTTTACACGAAAACAGCAATTATTGAATAAAGTGGAGAACATTGTGGCAAATGGAGAAATTGCTCATCATTAACAATTCTTCCTTTTGTCATAATGTTTTCAAAAACCGTCTGCTGCTGATGCGTCTGTATGTGGGAAAGGGGGAGAGTTAAAAGGTCTCTCATGATGTTAAGTCTCAAATCTAAATAAGCTAGATGTACATGACTATTGTAAATGTGATTATATTTACCAAACAATTATTTTTCGTCAACAATATATGTAAAGGTGCTGAACTCCAGATTATAGATAGTATAGTCATGTTTTAAAACTGTTCAAAAGTTGTCTTAAAATATTAGAATCATAAATCTGGGATTAAATTCAAGTAATAATCTCACTTTCCAGTACAATAAACATCTAAATATTGATCGTGCTATGCTTCATTTTTACTGGGTAGACATACCCAGTAATCCAATGTGATTACATTTTCACGACTTTCAATTGACTGTCGTTCAACATTTACTGCCAAAATAGTTTTGAACTATGTATATTTACTGTGTTGTCACGATTAGCAATATTTGCTGAAGTTTCAACATTTCAAAATTTTGATCTCCACCTGGAGTTCAGCACCTTTAACCCTTTCTCTCATATAGATGCTTTCTGATGCCTTTCAGATGGCTTTTTGAAAACATAGTGACAAAAGAAGAAATTGCTCAAAACGAGCAATTTCTCCTTTTGCCACAATGTTTTCCACTTTTAGTCATAGGTTATTCATTCAATTATAGAGATTATCTTTTGACAAAACATGTTAAAGTCGTCTGCTGCAGATACTGTGACCCAAAAATCAAGAGAAAGTCTTTTCCGTTATATCACAACAGCCAGTTCTCATAACCATGCGTTTCCAGGCTTTTTATGCCAGCACTTCACACAACATTCTTATCAGGCAACTGGCAACAGTCACACTATATTAGTTCAGTTGATGAATTAGGCCAGTCACATTGACTTTTGTAAATCTTTGGAAATAATCAACATGCCAAATCGAACTTCAATTAATGTTTTACTACAATTTCGTTGAAAGATGCTTCTTTCAGAAAAAGCTCTGCTCAATCTGCATGATCAATTTCTGTTATTATCGAATGTGTTACAATTTTGGATGAACGTGCGTATGTTTTAATTAGTACATTGACATTGTATTGAATATATATTTAGTGTGTTTTGTTTAATAGATATACCCCTGTATATAAACCCCCACTGTTGATGATATTCATAGTGTCTGATATGTGATAAAATTACGTTATTAAAGATCTAAGTTTGTAAATATGATTTTGTTTGATTTTTAGCGTATGTACAATTATTCCGGTCCGCATGGTAGGTTCAATCGAAAAGAGATGAATTTTCACTGAAAATAATTCTTCTTAAATCACAAAGCCAATATTCTCCAGTGAACAGATTCACAGGTGATGACTTTAATCCTTTCCCACATACAAAAAATCTGCTGCAGACCAACATCAAAAATATGGAAAGTGTCTATAAATAAAAGTATACTTATTGAATAGAATTGAAAGCATTGTGGCAAAAGCATGCCCATTATGAGCATTTACTTCTTTTGCCACAATTTTTATCTCACCAAAGCACAAAGTGCTCAATGTGAGTTTTTGTTATCGCCTTTTGTCTGTCGTTAATGTCTTCGACTAAAAAGACTTGGGATATGATTCGGAAAAAATAATGGGAAAGGTTCTTCATCCGTTAACTATCTTTCTCTTGATAATGAGGCCATCAACACCCCTCTTGACATCGCAGATACTCTAGCTGATACTTTTGCAAAAAGATCTTCTGAGAATTACTCTGAAAAATTCCCGAAGTTAAAAGCCAGAGAGAAGAAGAAAAAACTTAACTTTAAGTCCAAAAATCTTGAGCGGTATAACAAACTGTTTTCCTTAAAAGAACTCCAAAATCCATTATCAATTTCTTAAGCATTTACCCTTCACTTCTCTTTCTGTTTTATTGGATTTTTTTAATGATGTATGGCAGTCTGGTGAATTTCCTTCGTCTAGGCGCGAGAGGCTATTGTTATACCTATCCCAAAACCGGGCAAAGACACCTCTAATCCTAGCAACTATCGTTCCATTGCTTTAACTAGCTGAATCTGCAAAACATTAGAAAGAATGGTTAATGACCGACTTGTATGGTTCCTAGAATCAAACAATCTTATTGTCAATGTTCAATGCGGCTTTATTAATAAGCAACATCTTTGATCTTGAAAGCGCTTATGATACAACTTGGAAATATGGTATTTTAAAGGATCTCCATGACTTTGGTCTTAGAGGCCGTCTACCTCTATTCATTGCTGCATTTTTGGATGAACGCCTCTTTCGTGTTCCTGTTGGTAACACCCTATCAGGTGCTCATGAGCAGGAAATGGGTGTTCCTCAAGGTTGCATTTTATCTTTCACATTATTCAGAGTGAAAATGAATTATATTGTTAAAACTATCAACCCAGGGGTTGAATGCTCCCATTATGTAAATGATTTTGTTATTTGTTTTCGTTCAAGACATTATTGAACGTCAACTTCAACAATGCTTGAATAAACTTCAAATATGGTCCGACGAAAATGGTTTTTTTCCAAGACCAAAACCAAATGCATGCACTTCTGTAATAAACGTGGTTTCCACCTAGACCCAGATCTTCATATGAATAAATGTCGCATTGAAGTTGTACCAGAGTTTAAGTTTCTTGGTGTAATCTTTGTAGCCCATTATGACTGGGGAGCTGATAGGAAAGTACTATTACGTTTGTATCGCTCTCTTTTTCGTTCTAAACTTGAGTATGGCTCTATTGTTTATGGTTCTGCTCGCAAATCTTACATTCAGTTGCTTGATCCCATACATAATCAAGGTCTTCGCCTTGCCCTTGGAGCTTGTATAACCTCTCCAGTTAACAGTCTTTATGCTGAAGCTAATGAACCTTTCCTCTCTTCTAGAAGGCAGAAACTTGCCCTTCAGTATGTACTGAAATTAAAATCCAACCCTTCTAACCCTACTTACAAAACTGTCTTTCAGCCTCAATTCAAGCCCATTTTTCTTAAAAAACCAAATGCAATATCTCCCCTTGGTATCCGCATGGAGCCATGTCTTGAATATCTTCATGTGGATATGAAGTCTATTGCAAAATATCAAGTCCCCAGATATAGCTCCTTTGACACTTAAAACTGCGGAATTTCGTTTTGATCTCGCTGCTCATAAAAAGTCTGAAACTGAGACATGTATTTCAAGCCAAATTTCATTAAATTAAAAAGTTTTACTTTGCTTTTAAGCCAATTTACACAGACGGCTCTAAAGGCGATGACTCGGTAGCATCTGCCGCCGTATGTGGTGAAATCTCTCATTCATAATAAATCTTCTATTTTCTCTGCAGAGTTGAAGGCTATTGATCTTGCACTTGACATAGCTGAAGAATCACATCTGACCCGCTTTATTATTTTCTCTGACTCACTTTCTTCTTTTTACAGGCCCTTTACAATCCGAAGTTAGAGGATCTTCTTGTTTGCGAATTGCTTCAACGAATTTCATCCCTATTGGTTGCCTAGTCATTTAGGCATTACAGGTAACAAGAAGGCGGATGAAATGCAAAGTCCGCATTATCTTTACCAATTTCAGATTTTAAGGTTCCACATACTGATTTTAAACCTACCATTTTTAAATATATCCAATCTTCTTTGCAAACCAAATGGGATGCTGATGTTTTTAACAAGCTTTATTCTGTCAAACCTATCCTTGGCGAGTGGAACCCCGTTTACAGGTCTATTCGTCGAGAAGAGGTTATTATAGCTCGTTGCCGAATTGGGCACTCTAGACTTACACATTCTTGGCTCTTTATAAAGGATGATGCACCTGCATGTATACCTTGCTCTGTAAGCTATACCATTCAGCACATTTTAATTGATTGCACTGACTTTGCACCAATTCGTATTATTACTAATTATTACAGTGTTGATAGTCTTAAAACACTATTCGACACTGTCCCAATAAATGCAATAATTTCTTTCTTAAAGGAGATTGCACTTTACAATAAGCTGTGTATCTGTCTACATATATATATACTTCTATTTATATAACATTCATTTCATTCCCATTACATAGATTTTAGTCATAATACATTATACATTCATTCAGTATTCATTTTTCGTACAACAAATTTCGTATTATATTCACCCCTATTTATATTACATCATACTTCTCCATTACCTAGAACTTGTTTCTATATATTCAATTTTAAATAATACTACATGTACTACTTAATTTTAATGCGCGCTAAATGACCTTAGCTGTCGATGCGCCATAAAACACTATACATTCATTCATTCTGTCGTTAATGTCGTTCGTTGTTTGTCCGTCGTCAAGAATTTGCTTGTTAACACTCTTGAGGCTATCATCATCTAATCTTCATGAAACTTATTCAGTTATTTAGGGAGAGTTCGAATATGGGTCATGTGGGCTCAAAAACTACGGTAGGTCACTAGGCCAAATTAAAGGAAAATCTTTTAACACTCTGGAAGCAGCCTTTTTTGCTTGAGCATGTTGAACCTTTGTCAGAATATTTGCCTGGATGATATCTAGGCTAAGTTTGAATATGTGTCAGGTCCGGTCAAAAACTAGGTCACTAGGTCAAATTGTAGAAAAATCTTGGTAATATTATAGAGAACGTATTTTTTACTTGAGCCAAGTTCGAATATGGGTCATGTGGAGGTCAAAAACTAGAGCACTACGTGTAGGTCAAATTGAAGGAAAATCTTGTTAACACTCTGAAACCGCGTTTTTGGCTTGAGCATGTTGAATTTTTGTCGGAATGTTTGTCTTGATGATATCTAGGCTAAGTTCGAATATGGATCAGGTCATGTTGAGTCAAAAACTGGTTTACTAGGCACAATTGAAGGAAAATCTTGTTAACACTCTTGAAGCAGTGTTCTTGACTCTAGCATGTTGAAACTTTACCAGAATGTTTGTCTTGATGATATCTAAGCAAAGCTCGAATATGGTCCGGTCAAAAATTAGGCCAAATTAAAAAAAAATCTTATTAACACTCAAGAAACCTCATTTCTGACTTGAACACGTTGAAATTTTGTCAGAATATTTGTCTTGATGATAACAAGACTAAGGTTGAATATCAGTTACTAGGTCACTAGGAAAATATTGAGACAAATCATATTTTAAAACACCCTAGAGACCACATTTTTTCTCAAATGTTCCTTCGGTGACCCTCTACTTACATGTTTTTAATGTCAGAAAGCGTCGGTTAAACATCACTTTACAATATTAACCGGAGAAACATTTTTTGAATGTCCTACATCCTAATTTCTTTCAGCAAAGGGGTTCAAACAGCTATGGCTTTTCTCGAACTACAATTATCAATGTGTGTGGTATCAATAATTCCAATAGTGTATAATATATTCGTATTATAACATACATTGTTTAGTAAAATGTTTTACATGTATCCCAAAATACGGCAAGAAGGAAGAGAGAAAGTCATTGTGTCCCTTTATTTAGAATGCATGGTATAACGATGAATGTAACCGCTCGATCGCTGTCAATGTTTACACATATTTAGAGAGGTCTTTCCCTCATACGTCAATTCTGCAGCAGACGACTTTGAACATATTTTGTCAACAAATAGAAAATCTCTATAATTGAATGGATAACCTATGACAAAAAGTGGAAAACATTGTGGCAAAAGGAGAAATTGCACGTTTTGTGCAATTTCTTCTTTTGTCACTATGTTTTCAAAAGCCATCTGCTGCAGAGGCGTCAGAAAGCGTCTACATGAGGGAAAGGGTTAACTTCTTTATAAACCTTTTCATCCAAACAACAAATATGCAGCAGACGTCTTTATTAGATCTGGAAACATTCAGAAGATATCCGTAAATGAAAGTAGGCTATATTTATTGCACTGAGTTGAAAACATTGTGCCGAAGGAGAAATTGATAATTCTTCCTTTTGTCACAATTTTTACAAAGTTCTTCTGTTGCAATGCGTAGGAATGCGGATGCAGGCGGGAACATGTTAAGATAGATTGTGAATAATTATACAAGGAGCAAGAAGCGGCACACATCCTTTCGATAGCAACAACAAGAGATCTGAATTGAATGAAATTCTATAAGCATTCAGTAAGAAATACTCAAGCAAAGTCAAACCAGAAAAATTGTGGGAAAGGGTCAAAAACAAAAATTAGTATATCCTGTTTGTTCCTATAGCATTTTGCAAATAATCCGGTCCACTGTTTTGGTGAAGCATTATACTATAAAGCGCTATGCTCACAGTGCAACTTGATTCTACGACCATTCACGATGTGCTGCATCCGAATGATTAACATGTATGCGTCGACGGACAATCAATTTTAGACTTGTGTATTAAAACAAGATTATCGTGCTATTCTTTTATCAATGAGGAAGAGAACTTGAACAGGAGTCGAACTGATGTCCCCTTTCATCTAAAACTATACCATTCTCGTGGCAATTTCGGCGAGTTATAACTGCACTTGTGGAAACCGTGACAGTGTGACCTGGCTTGTACGCCTAACATCTGATTACCGTATATTCCAGACACATATAAATACATCTGCATCTACATCTACATCCCACGAGAAAACCAACATTGTGGACCTGAATAAGCTCAAGCATGCCGCGCAGGCTAACCCGGACAGACACTTTTCGCCTCCTGTGGATTTTCTGTTTCAGCAATCATTACTCTATACCTTTATCCCCCTGAGACGGAATGTGTCGGCCCGGATTAGACTGCGCAGGCTGATCTAGGTCGATACATTACGCAGAGTCCATAATTTTGGTTTTCTCGTGGAAAGGCTCATATATATATATATATACATAAACATAAAGACAAACATAAAGACATAAATACAGATAGATATACACTCAGATAGACATAAATTCAGAGACACATGAATACATGCAGACATACATACTGATAATGACGACACGATGATAGACATACATGATGATAGGCATACATAGACATATATACTTACAAACGCATAGACAGATACTTAGCTTAGTTTACCGAAATATAGTAATACAGAATGATAGAGACAACACGATGATAGACATACATGATGATATGCAATACATAAACAGATAGACATACAAATACATAGACAGATAGACTTATAAACGCATAGGCAAATACACATACAGATTGCCTACTGCATGGATGTACATGCATACAGACAAACAGGCATATTGACAGTTACACCAACATATTGACGGAGAGAAAGACGGACATACATATACACATAAACATAAAGACATAAATACAGATAGAGATACACTCAGAAATAAATAAATTCAGAAACACATGAATACATGCAGAAACACATACATAATGATAGAGACACGATGATAGACATACAGGATGCTAGGCATACATAGACAGATAGACATACAAATACATAGACAGCTAGACTTATAAACGCATAGGCAGATACACATACAGATTGATCATGCATACAGACAAACAGGCATATTAACAGTTACCCCCAACAGATTGACGGAGAGATAGACGGACATGCATGTAAACATAAACATAAAGACATAAATACAGATAGATATACACTTAGATAGACATAAATTCAGAGACACAAGATTAAGAAGAAGAAGACAGACAGACAGACAGTTTAAATTGTTCTAATGTTTGTGGATTTAAATATTCTTATTTTCTTATTTCTACATGTGCAACGAAATATTGCGGCTTCTCTTTGACGCTTTGCGTCAACCATTCGTCTTGTAATACATGGGTATGGAACGCCTTTACTGTCTTACTATGTTGTATTGTATTATACGCAGTATATTTTCATGTATACGATGTACATATTTCATTTGACGTGGTGCATTTTGCATAATAACCATTATATAGTGTGCAAACAACGTCATATGCATTTACAAACAACATTATATGCAGTCTATTCTTCAATACGTGTGGTGGTACTTTGATTATATGCGGTGGTTTAAACTTTATGATCATACTTTCCGGCATTCTCCGGAATTATTTCCGGAAATTACCGAGCATGACAGATAGGTTTGAACATTAACACCGTCTAATCCATTTAAAAAGGCCTTGTGGAACAATCTTTATGAAAAGTGTACACATTTTCTAAAAAGACGAGATGCAGAATGTCGTCAATGCTAACGATCTCTGATTCCTGAAGCAGACAACTCTTGAAATCATTATGGCAAAAGGATAAATTGCTCATCTTGAGAAATTTCTCCATTTGTCACAATGCGTTCAACCAACCCCTCTTCAATAATTATACTTTCATTTATTAAGATTTTCTATAGTTTTGCCTTAACGTCATCTGATGCATGCTTGTTGTTTTACGGAAAATATTTAAAAATGTGTTTAGGGTACCACTTTATGTTTCCTCATAAAAACAACTTTAAATTCCTCAGCAGCTTCTTGAAATTAGAGAAATAACATGAAAAGTGATTTACATGATATAATCGATTTTGATTTTGGGAAAAGGCATAACTTCGTTTCTGAACAGTGTAGGTTCAAATCAGCCGGCATATTTGCTCTGTCTTATCATAATCCTCACAAGTTGACTGAAGCTTCTAATAAGCATATGTTAGTTAGTACATGTCATATTCTACTCCTATAACATAAGACTCAGTTGACAAGCACTCGACCTTGTGAGAGGTCATATATTATTGGACTAGTAATATTTAGACTTTAGACTTTAGATTTTGATCAGACTGCAAATCATGCCGAATGAACAGACCAATCTCGTCTAGAGCGGATTTCAGAGCAGACGACGACATTCTGCCCCTCGTGTATTCAGAAAATGTGTACACATATATTTATAAATTATTCAAGCGCTTTTTTTGAAATTGAGTAAACGGTGTAAATGTAATATATATCTGTCTGCTGACTCGGTATTTTCCAGATAAATAATTACGGAGCATGCCGGAAAGTATGATCATCCTAATGAAAAATGCACCGCATATAAAGCTGTTTACGCCATGTAATTAGTATGGACCGAACATATTGCCAAATGGATTGCGTACTATGATTGTTTATGAACACTTACATAATAATTCACCAGGTATAAAGATACATGCAGGCACTTCATATATTAAAACATACATCGCATATATTGACCAACATACAACGTATAACTGAAAAGTACTGCATACACAAACAAATACACCACATATAATGTCATTTGTACTGCATAGTATATAGTTTGTATTGCACATGACGTTGTTTGTACAACGTATAATGGTTATTCTACTGTTTTAACACTATTTTGCACTGCATATTATTCAATAATCACCACACATAATAGAAAAGGCACTGCATATCATGAATAATGTACCACGTCAAATGAAATATGTACCTCATATGCGTGAAAATGTACTGCGTATAATATAATACAACATACTAAGACAGTAAAGGCGTTCCATACATGGGTATACAATTCGTTTGGGTGAAGGCGTGCAAGTACTTACCAGCTTAAAGCATGAACCCTTGCTTTTCTGTGTTTTAAGTTTTTCGGCAATTTAATACAACTTATTAAGTCAGGCAATGTAGCTCAATCGGTAACGACGCGGGCTGTAAATGCAGGGGTTGTGAGCTCGAACCCCAGCAAGGCTAACATTATTTCCGACGTTTGACAACAGTCACTGTCACATGCGTCATTCGTCTTCCACCCAAAGGCTAACAGTATGGAAAAGCTGCCAGTTATTTGTTAAGTATATTGTGTGAAGAACTGGTATGAGAAAGCCAGGAAAAACTGACCGTCTTGATATGATTGTAAATTAGTTTTAAAAAAAGGCGTTAAACCCAATTAAGCAATCATTCTTCTTATTTAAACTAAACTAACATTACAAATAATGCACACTAGGACGAGTCTGTGCGTTCATGCAGGCTCTTCGTGGTCTACATTTTTCGCTACTGATGTATCAATATTTAATTAAGATAAGTCCATACACATGCAATAACTTGTCAACTATAAGGGTTTGTGATATCATTCTAGAAATCTAGACCGCCTTGGTGAAGTAGTAATAGAGCGTTCGCCTCGGATGCGGGATTGAAGGGTTAGCTTTACGACTCACTGGCTGGTGTCAAAATAAATGGACAAGTAGTACGTACTGGTAACTTACCCAGGAAACTGTTGAAAGCGGCGTTAAACACTAAACAATCCAGAAATCTAGGGATACAAGAATATTAAACTAGATAGGAGACTGTCCCTGAAATAGGCATCCTCGGTACCCAGGCTATTCATAATATATATGATCATATATTTTATGAATAGCCTGGGTACCGAGGATGTGCACTAGTGTACATCCTGGTCTTTTAGAACAGTATATAATCTGACCAGTTTGAGCATCCGCACATTCTGATTTAGATCTACACTTTGGCAAAGTACTAACAAAAGCTTTTGAACCTTCTGATGAGTTGTGAAGATTTTGATCAAGGTGAACAGATACAAAGACTGATCTGAACATGACTATTCACAAATTCAAACTTGCATGGACAGGCTCTTATAATCATAGTGTTGTGTTTGACTTTTATGTCGGTTTTGACGCGTGCTGTCAATCCAGGGGTTGTGAGTTCGAACCCCAGCTCGGCCAATATACTTCACGACGTTTGACAATGGTCATTGTGACAAGCGTCATTCGTCTTCCACCAATGGCCTATCAGTCTATGTGGAAAAGCAGCCTGTTGCTTGGAAGGAATGCTGATGTACTGGTGTGAGAAAGCAAAGAAACATATGAGTAGGTGAACTGGCAGCACCCCAATCAATAAATCAATTGACTTTTATGGACTTCATTAGTGGTAATCAAACTTTGTACAATTGACACTGAATCGGTTTTTTATTCACCTGTATTTTTGTTCTATGATTTTCAAAAAGCGTTTTTCTGCAGGTCATCACATCAATATATGCACGAGGACAGGTCTGGCTAAAGTAAGAGTAGACCCTCCCACGTGCCAAGATCTCTCTCTCTCTCTCTCTCTCTCTCTCTCTCTCTCTCTCTCTCTCTCTCTCTCTCTCTCTCTCTCTCTCTCTCTCTCTATATCCTCTCTCTCTCTCTATATATATATATATATATCCCCTCTCTCTCTCTCTCTCTCTCTCTCTCTCTCTCTCTCTCTCTCTCTCTCTCTCTCTCTCTCCCTCCCTCCCTCTCCCTCTCCTCTCTCTCTCTCTCTCTCTCTCTCTCGCTCTCTCTCTCTCTCTCTCTCAATTAATAGTTTAATAACTCTTTAACCGTTTACAACAACTCTGAGTAGGCAACTGAAACATCTAGCTTAATGCAAATTCATAAATGCTAGTATCAGTATAGTGTCAGAAACATTTTGAAACGATCACATTGCTCCGATTGATGGCAAATGTTTGCTTTTACCACAATGCTTTCAATCGTTGACTACTGCAGATGCTTCTTCATCTAGAAAAGGGTCATGAGCTTCAGACGTCATATAAGGGGAAGGGTTGAAAACAACTCACTATTTTCGGAGTTCTCTTTCGAGGTGTTGACCACATTTTCTATTATCGCCACTAACACATGCATGCTTTTATCGAGTGACTGACCACGTGCCGCCTTAAATTGAACACTCAACACGTATTTCATGACACACATGTATACATATATGTTGTTATGTGTGTGATTGTAAGATTGTAAGGACAAGATGGATGTCTTTTGTGAATAAAATCTATCTTTTAGATTTCGGGGGTTGATTTTACACTCGGGTGGCTAACTTGAATTCCTATTCATGTATGTATGTCTTACTGTCTTCCTTTCGTTCGTTGTTTGTTTCTTTCTTTCTTGAGTTATGCAAGTTATGTTTAATAGATAGGCTTTTATCAAGATGCCCAACACGTAAGCTTGATATATAAATATCATACAGTATTTGGATGGCTGCTATCATTTATCAGAAATATTTTAAGCTGTACGTATCTGAATTTGGTTGAACCAGGGACACTATAATATAAATGAATGTTTATATATACTGGCAGGTTATACCTGTTTAGCTCGACTTTTCGAAGAAAATGCTAGCTATACTACTGTAGTGATTATGGACCTGGTACCAGTCTACTATATAGATATGCATCACTGACCATAAGGGGAGATAACCCGTCTCTCCCACCACATGATTAGGCAGTTCTAAACCGGTTCTCTTAGGGTGCAGACTGACAAAGAGTGACGGACAAGAAGAGAACAACACATACCCTGACGGTCTTTTAAGACCACACACACATGACAGAGACAAGCGGACATCAGGCAAGACACTTTACTACTCGCCCCGGCGTCGGCGTTGGTGTCACACCTTGGTTAAGGTTTTTGTACCAATTCCCTTTTTTGTCAAATCCATTACAGATATTGCTTTGAAACTTACAACACTTATTCACCATCATTATCTCCATCATTATCTCCATCAACAGACAAGAGTACATAACTCTGTCGAGATATTTGTAAGAATTATAGCCCCCTTTTTACTAAGAATTTTGGTTAAGTTTTTTGTACCAATTCACTTTTTTAGCTCTACTGGCCAAAGGCCAGAAGGGCTTATGTCGTGGCGATTTGTCCGTCGCGCGTCACTGCGTGCGTCCGTGCGTGCGTCCCTCCGTAAAAACTTTCTTGTTAACACGATACATTCTTCATATCCATGAGAGCTCGGTTCCTTTTGAAAACCAGCCAGATCCGCCCATGCATGACTGGATTATGGCCCTTGAAATGGTCAAAATTGCTATAAAAGAACTTGTTAACACGATACAGTCTTCACTTTGATTGTATCTCAACCAAACTTATACAGTAGTTAGATATCCATGAGAACTCGGTTCCTGTCGAAAACCAGCATCAGATCCGCCCATGCATGACTGGATTATGGCCCTTGAAATGGTCAAAATTGCTATAAAAGAGCTTGTTAACACGATATAGTATTCTGATCTTATCTCGATCAAACTTATACAGTAGTTAGATATCAATGAGAGCTTGATTCCTTTCAAAAACCAGCCAGATCTGCCCATGCATGACTGGATTATGGCCCTTGAAATTGTCATAATTGCTATGATAGACCTTATTAACACGATACAGTCGTTATTTTTTATTGTATCTCAATCAAACTTATACAATAATTAGATATTCATGAGAGCTCAGTTCCTTTCCAAAACAAGCCAGATCCACCCCATGCATGACTGAATTATGGCCCTTGAAATTGTCAAAATTGCTATAATAGGGCTTGTTAATATGAAACAGTCCTTATTTTTTATTGTATCTCAATCAAACTTATACAGTAGTTAGATATCCATGAGAGTTTGGTTCATTTCTAAAAAACAGCCAGATCTACCCATGCATGGCTGGATTATGGCCCTTGAAATTGTCAAAACTGCTACAATAAAGCTTCCATTTACTATCTGATCTTCACCAAACTTAGATGGTATTTGAATATTGATGACATATTGGTTCCTTTTGAAACAAGCCAGATCAATGCCAGTAGAGCATAGGCCCTCATGGGCCTCTTGTTTACAAAATATATTCAAAGTCGTCTGCTGCAGAATTGTCGTATGAGGGAAAGGGTTAATATCGTGTTCGGTAAACGGTTAAAACTGCTTGAAACCAGCAAGCTCTTTCCATCTTATGAATTTAACCCTTTCCCTCATACAACAATTCGGCAGCAGACGACTTCAGCAGACGACTTTGAACATATTTTGTCAAAAAATAGAAAATCTCTTTAATTGAACGGATAACCTATGACTTAAAGTGAAAAAACATTGTGACAAAAGGAGAAGTTGCTTGTTTTGAGCAATTTCTTCTTTTGTCACTATATTTTCAAAATGCTGTCTGCCTTAGAGGTGTTCAGAAAGCGTCTATATGAGGGAAAGGGTTTTTGACTTTTGAAAACATTTTAGCTTAAGGTGAAATTGCTCATCATGAGCAATTACACCTTTTGCAACAATGTTTTCAACTCTATTCTTAAATTATAACCTTTAATATAAGGGGATTTTCCATATTCTTTCTCCAGATGTTTACAAAGTATTCTGCTGCAGATGTGTTGTTTGTTGGAAAGGGATTAAAATTGTGTCGCTATCAAAGCTGAGAATCAAAACAGTATGTCTGTCATGTAAGGATAAAAGGTCATATTTGTAAACCCAAGCATGGAGTCTGGGACTTGATGACAGAGTTTTTGTCAACATTTTTATTATTCACTAAATCTGTATGCATTTAAATCAACAAATTTACATGATACATTCAGATTTGTTACCCTTTCCAAAATCTGCAGCAGAAGACTGACTTCAACGCAAGTTCATATAATCTGAATCATAACACTGATGCCCCCGAATGGCAACATCTAGGTCAAAGGTCAAGGTCGCCAGGTGAAAATTGTTATGGTTCAAAAGTAATGGCCAAGGTTAAAGTTTTTTTCGAGAATGGCAACATCTAGGTCAAAGGTCAAGGTCGCAAGGTCAAAAATGTTGGTACTGACAGAAAGGTCATGTCATAAGGAATACACATGTGAAATATGGTAGCCGTACCTGTTATGGTTCAAAAGTAGTGGTCAAGGTTAAAGTTTTTTTCATGCAGACAGACAGACGTGCAGACATGCAGACGTGCAGACAGGCCAAAAACTATATGCCCACCGAATCTATGATTCCGGGGGCATAAAAATCTTTATAAACAAAAGTATAGCAGTTACTATTGAATCAAGTTGAAAAACGTTGTGACAAACTTTGAAATTGTTGATTATTAGGTGGTTAAAATTCATCAGCTACGATGAGTCAAACTGTGTATTTATGTGGAAAAGTGTTTATTTTCACTAGATATTATTATGTTACTGTCTATTTAATTGAATAAGAAGAAATCTGCGATTACCTTATCCCTTTCTGACGCCTTTGCAGCAAACAACTTTTAAAACCAATGTGACAAAAGGAGAAATTGCTCAATACGAGCAATTTCTCCTTTTGCCACAATTTGTTCAACTCTTTTTCAGTTATTATACCTACTTTGAAAGAGATTTTCTGCATTTTCCTCTAGATACTTTCAAAGTTTGTTGTATGTGGGAAAGGGAGATAATTTAAATTTGGGAAATCATATACTAAAATAAATGATTTATACTTTCAGGTGCAGATACTTAAAACTGAGCTGCTGATACAAAAAGATTGCTTTTTGGATAAAAAACGTTTTCTCCGACTTCTTAGCATTTCTCAAGGTTAAAACGAAAAGAACATGTCAATGATTCCAAAATTAAATGGAAGCTGAAAAGTATATATATGCAGGAAATATAAGCGGAATAGGTTAACGAACGGAAAAAAAGAATCCCCAAGTGAATGAATTACAGACAAGACACAACTTCTGTTCGATGACAAGAGATAGAGACAATCATGATACTTTTCGACATAACTTAGACCGGATGTTATCGGATTTTACCATGACAACTGGCTACCCTAGCAACAGGCTGCTTTTCATTCTTTCCATGGTGACTTCAGTTTCAACACGATGTCTTGTGGACAGACCAGGTATGTTTGTTGCCATAGAAACAGATCTCTTGTGAAGTGCTCTTTTCATACAATGTCAATGTTTACTTGACATGTCGGCAGACTCTTCTGCTATGAATGCACCTTGGGTCAACTCTATATCAGTCTTGCAATTGTATGGAAGAGCACTTAATAATGTCTCTGACAGAACCTTTGGAGCGGGCTTGGAATGTTGCCTGTGGGCATCTTGTTCCTATTATTGTCAAGATAATTTCAAGGTCGTCGGCTGCAGATTTGTTGTAGGTGGGAAACATTTAAACTCTAGTTTAAAGAATCCTCTCAAGAAAACAGTTCTTTTAACCCTTTTCCACATCTATATGACCCTCTGCAGCAAACAACTTTTAAAATTATTGTGACTAGAAGAAGAAATTGCTCAAAACAAGCAATTTCTCCTTTTGCCACAGTGTTTTCAACTTTAGTAAGTAATTCAACTCTCATTTATCAGGACTTTTAACTTGAGCATGTTGAAACTTCATCAGAATGTTTGTCTTATGATATGTAGGTCAAGATCGAATATGGGGTCATGTTGGGTTAAAAAGTAGGTCACTAGGTCAAATTGAAGGAAAATTTTGTTAACACTACTCTAGAGGCTGCAATTTTTGTTTCAGCTGTTAGAAATGTTGTCAGAATGTTTTCTTCATCATATGGAGGTCAAGTTTGAATATAAGTCATATTGGGTCAGAAACTAGGTCACTAGGCCACATTGAAGGCAAATCTTGCTAACACTCTGGAGGCTGCAGTTTTAAATTTGAGCATCTTGAAACTTTATCAGGATGTTTGTCTTGATTTTATGTAGGTCAAGTTTGAATATGGGTCATGTTGGGTCAACAAGTAGGTAACCAGGTCAAATTGGAGGAAAATCTTGCTAACACTCTGGAGGCCACATTTCTAACTTGAGCATGTTGAAACTATCAGAATATTTGTCTTGATGATATGTAATCAAGAACGAATATGGGTCATGTTGGGTTAAAAAGTAGGTCGCTAGGTCAAATCGAAAGAAAATCTTGTTTACACTCTAGGGCCGCAGGTTGAAATGTGTTCAGAATGTTTGTCTTGATGATATGTAAGTCAAGTTAGAATATGGGTCATATTGTGTTAGAAACTAGGTCACTAGGTCAAATTGAAGGGAAAATCTTGTTAACAACTTTTTTCTGTTTTCTCCCTATCAGTCGAGCGTCAGTGCCGTATGCAGTGCTCTTGTAAACTGGAGCATGTTGAAACTTTATCAGAATGTTTGTCTTGATGATATGTAGTCAAGAACGAATATGGGTCATGTTGGGTCAAAAAGTAGGTCACTAGGTCAAATTGAAAGAAAATCTTGTTTACACACTAGGGTCAAAAAAGGATTCAACACTCTCCCACATACAACGAATCTGCAGCAGATGACATTGAAAACATCTAGACAGAAATATAGAAAATCTATATAAATGAAAGGATCATAATAAACAAATAGAGTTGAAAACATTGTAGCAAAAGGAGTAATGGCTCATTATGTTTTCAAAAGTTGTCTGCTGCACAAAGGGTCAGAAGTGGGAAAGGTTTTACTAGAGTTTAGATGTACCATCTGGTAAAAAATATGGCAATCCTCTATAAATCAAAGTTTGAATAGATTTGAAAATATTGTGACAAAGGAAGAAATTGCTCATCTGCGCGGTGGGACATGAAGTACACCCTTAATCTAGAATCCGCAGTGGTAGTGTGGTTAGCATCGTGGATTTCGTAACCGGGTGTCCCAGGTATGATCCCCAGTCGTGGCACCACGGTCATGGTGGAGTGCCCTTGGACAAGGCACGTTTTCTAGCCTAGTACTCGTTTGTTTACCCAGGGATCATGAATAAGTGAACTGTCGCCGTGATATAACTGAAATAATGTTGAAAGCAGCGTAAAACCCCAATAAATAAATACACCCTTTATCTGTAGCTCTGAGCCAAAATTGCAGTACTTTTATAATTGACAGTAACTATTTTGTTTTCCCAAACAGAAGTCCAATACAAACGGCATCTCTTCTACAATGGGGAGAGCATCCCGATTATTCTGGAAAACTCCACGAGGGCCTCATGAGTTATATGTCTGAGTGAGTACTCACACATATGGTTTGGAGGTCGGATAAGGTATTCAAATATTTTGCCACAAACATCAAACCTGCAAACCTTGAAAACATCTAGGCAAACATATAAAAACTCTCTTTAAATGAAAGAACAATTATTGAATAAAATTTAAAACATTGTGGCAAGCAAAGGGAGTATTTTCTTCTTTTGCCACAAGGTTTCCAAACGTTATCTGCTGTAGATGCGTCAAACCGTGTCTGTAGGTTGGAAACGGTTAATTAATTAAGTACATGATTAAATGTGCCCCTTATCTAGAGATTAATGAATGTCTGTATTCATGTGGCGTTGTTCCAATTGGACTGACTTTTTGTCAAAATATATTAAATCTCTATAATTGAATGGATAACCTATGACTAAAAGTGGAAAACATTGTGACAAAAGGAAAGTTTTGTGCAATTTCTCTTCTTTTGTTACAATGTTTTCAAAAAGCCATCTGCTGCAGAGGCGTCAGAAAGCGTCTATATGAGGGAAAGGGTTAACTACTCAGATTTCATCAGGTTGATTACATAAAATCAGCATGTTTTGGTTTAATGGGGTTGGACCTAGACCATTTAAATATCTGTCTAATCCATTACCTTAAATGATAAAGCCTCACACAGGGTAACATTGACCCATACATACAAACGATATGAAACAGACGACTTTGAAAATATCTTGGTTAAAGTATGGAAGATCTCTATAAATGAAAGAATAATTTATTGAAATGCTGTTGAAAACATTGTGATTAATTAAGGAAGAAAATTCTCTTTGCGAGTAATTTTGCCCTTTTGTCACCATGTTGTTCAAATTCGTCCTCTACACACTTATCAAATTGAGCCTGCAAGTGGGAAAAGTTTGATCACATGATATTAGTATGTTTTGGTTTAAAGAATTGACTTACACCATATAAATATCTAGCTGTCTTACTTTAGTATAAACATATTTATTATCCCCCGCCTATGAAATAGGGAGGGGGATATTGAAATGGCGTTGTCCGTCCGTCCGTCCGTCCGTCCTTCCTTCCGTCCTTCCTTCCGTCCTTCCGTCCGTCACCTGCATTTTCTCAGTAACTAGCTGGTAGAATTTCATGAAACTTAAAATAAATATGAACCACTATACTGGGATGATGCCCGTCCAATTTTATTTTTGATTCGTCAATTTTCCTTGGAGTTATTGCCCTTGATATTTTGAAAAATCTACGTTTTCAGCCATTTCTCAGTAACTAGCGGGTAGAATTTCATGAAACTTAAAATAAATATGAACCACTATACTGGGATGATGCCTGTTCATTTTTCATTTGGATTAGTCTCAATTTTTCAAAATATCTTGTGAACGAATGGTCAGATATTATTGAAACTTGGAACATAGATAGATGGCACTGTGCAGTTGTACAACATGCAAGAATTATAACTCTGGGCCACTTTTTTGCAAAGTTATCTCCCCCTTTTCATTTTTTTAATAATTGGGTGATTAGAACTTGTATAACTCGATAACGAAAAGCGATAGAGACTTGAAATTTAGTACAAATGTTCCCAATCAAGTGATACTACTTTCTCATGTTTATTTGAGCATGACCGAATACTCTCTTCTGATTGGTCGATTTTTCGGACTTGTATAACTCACAAACGACTAGTGATAGAGACTTGAAACTTAGTACATGTGTTTCTAATCAAGTAGTACTACTTTCTCAAGTGAATTAGCGCATGACCGAATACTCGTTTCTGATTGGTCGATTTTTCGGACATGTATAACTCAAAAACGGCAAGTGATAGAGACTTGAAACTTAGTACAAGTGTTCCCAATCAAGTGATACTACTTTCTCATGTGTATTTGCACATGGCCGATTACTCGCTTCTGATTGGTTGATTTTTCGGACTTGTATAACTCAAAAACGACAAGTGATAGTGACTTGAAACTCAGTACATGTGTTCCTAATCAAGTAGTTCTACTTTCTCAAGTGTATTAGCGCATGACCAAATACTCTGGGCCATTGTGTTATCTGCCCTTGTTCAATAAAATGGCAAGGTAATCGTTCGTAACTGTTGCTACAGTTACAATCTCTAGTTCTTATTATTCTTCTTCTTCTTCTTAACTTTTGTTTGTCCAGAGCAGAACTCGGAAACTACTTGATGTAATTGATTGAAACTTGGAACATAGATAGATGGCAATGTGAAGTTGTGCACCTTGCAAGAATTATAACTCTGGGCCACTTTGTTGCAAAGTTATCTGCCCTTGTTCAATATTTTAATAGTGTAAACTTTGTCCAGAGCAGAACTCAGAAACTACTTGAAGGAATTTCTTGAAACTTGGAACATAGATAGATGGCAATGTGAAGTTGTGCACCTTGCAATAATTATGAGTTATCTCCCCCTTGTTCAATATTTTAATAGTGTAAACTTTGTCCAGAGCAGAACTCAGAAACTACTTGAAGGAATGTATTGAAACTTGGAATATAGATAGATGGCAATGTGAAGTTGTGCACCTTGCAAGAATTATGAGTTATCTCCCCCCTTGTTCAATATTTTAATAGTGTAAACTTTGTCCAGAGCAGAACTCAGAAACTACTTGAAGGAATTAATTGAAACTTGGAATTTAGATAGATGGCAATGTGAAGCTGTGCACCTTGCAATAATTATGAGTTATCTCCCCTTGTTCAATATTTTAAGAGTGTAAACTTTCTCCAGAGCAGAACTAAGAAAGTACTTAAAGGAATTTATTGAAACTTGGAATATAGACAGATGGCAATGTGAAGTTGTGCACCTTGCAAGAATTATAACTCTGGGCTACTTCGTTGCAAAGTTATCTCCCCTTGTTCAATATTTTAATAGTCATTGACAAACTGCAATGGGGAGACATATGTTTTTTCATAAAAACAACCTTTCTAGTTTTTTTTAGAGTTACTGCCCCTGATTTATTAAAAAATCCACGCCTACAGTTATTTCTCAGTAACTAGCTGCTAGAATTTGATGAAACTTGAATGTGATATGAACCAACATCCTGCAATGAACTTCTGAATAAATATGGTATCAAATCATTTACATTTATTATAACACTGTCTGATACATAATTATCCATGCATTTTAGTTCCACTTTAAGAAGAGTAAAGATATCTATTGTATTTGTGTCACTGTTGGTTTAAGAAGCAAAACCTAGTATTCACATTTTTCCTGTGTTATTTAAGA
The DNA here is from genome assembly GCA_031761405.1 of Serripes groenlandicus. Taxonomy (NCBI): domain Eukaryota; kingdom Metazoa; phylum Mollusca; class Bivalvia; order Cardiida; family Cardiidae; genus Serripes; species Serripes groenlandicus. The sequence continues at coordinate 55,975,605 of JASEVX010000001.1, forward strand.
AATAACAAATGACACCCCTTTAGTTTTGTAATATTGATTATTAACCCCTTTCACCGCATAAATACTCTGTTGAAAATAGTGCAGTTCCAGATAAGACGCCGCTTTTAAAGGTGGCGTCTTATCTTGGACTGCACTATTTTGCAATAATTGGATGTTCCCGAGTAAGCAGTTTCGGAAAATACAGTTTTATTTAATCGTCCCTCTGATTTATTTCGTTAAAATATTTTATCATAAAGTAATCCCAATCGATATTTTATAATTTGGCGCGGAACGGGATAAACCAGTATCATAACTTTATTCTTTCCCCTTGATCTTGTGCGAAGAAGTTGAAATTTAAAGGTCAATTGCACATTAAACATAAAGACCTTCATGCACAAACAAGCCATCGTTGGCGGGGGATATCTTTTCACTGAAAATGCTTGTTTAATATGGACTCCTAACAAGCTTGCAGCTTATTAATATACTATTCAGGCTTGATTACTCCTTCCTTGAGTTTGAACCTCAGCTTTGCCAACATTCTTTCCAAAGTTTGATAATGCGACAAGACTTAAGCATTTTCAATCAATGGACTCAGTCTATTTTGGAATGCACCCAGTTGCTTTGAAAGTCTGCTGTGTGGAGTACTGGTGTTAGCAAGCCAGGAGTAGGTGAATTGGGCACCATGATATGGCTGATTTTTTTTTGAAAAGAGCTTTCAACTCCAATCAATCCTTGTTCCTTGAGACTTATTCTTTTCCCACATACATGTACAGCCTTTCTGCAGAACACTACTTTAAAACCAACTCTGCAAAGTTTTCAATAAACGCAAATTTTGATGTATCTCCAGTAGATCTAGATGACTTTTGAAAACAAAATATATTTCTCCATTTGCCAAAATGTTTTGGTCTCTATTCAATAATTACATTCACTTTTATGGAGTGCTTCCATAGGTTTGCTTCTTACATTTTTCAAAGTTGTGTGCCGCATATTCTGTATGAGGGAAAGGAATCATAGAGCGTAAGACCTCCATATAGGTATATATTTCTGTCTATACCTTATTTACATATATATAAACTTATCTGGAAACAAGATTTGAAGAATTCATGAACTGAACATGCTTAACGCTTTCCATTCTTACAAATCTGCAGCTGACGACTTTGAAAACATTAAGTCAAAAATGGGGAAACCCTCTATTAATTTAAGAACAATTATTGAATTAAGTTGAAAACATTATGTCAAAATGATGAGCAATTTATCCATTTGCCATTAATTTTCAAGAGATTCCGTTTGCTGTTAAAGCATTAGAAATGGTCTTTATTTGTGGAAAAGGGTTAACCTTTTTTTCTCTTGACTAAATTGTTTAGCAGATATATATTTTGAAATATGTCAGCAGAAATAAAGCAATAACATGAATGTTGGGAGAATTATTTTAAAACAGAGGTCATATTAATATGGGAAAATAAGTGGTTCACTTAAAATATTGGAAACCGCCTCATATCAGTGGTGTAGTTGTAGAGCGTCCACCTCGGGGGAGGGAGGTTCTGAGTTTGATCCCCGGCTGGGTCATACCAAATACTTTTACAATGGAAGTAATGGCTTTCCCTCCTTGGCACTCCAGTCTATAGGGTTAGCATTACGACTGACTCGTGGATTTCAGGATAAATGGAAAAGTTGTTCTGGTAAATTATCCAGGAAAAGCTGTGTTATACCTGGGAAATTGTTGAAAGCCGCACAAAAATACCAAACAATCATTAATTAATTGAAACTAAATCTTGTTAAAGAGCTGACAATACAGTCTACTCACAATGTGAAATTTCAATTTTTTCTGCAATGTTTTCAAAGATCAAGGAACAGTTTTACTCCTATCATCAACTGGAACATTACTTAAGTCTGACACAAAAATCATGCATTGTATATATGTGCTCATGGGAAAAGGTACAAGTTGGTACTTGTGAAGGATGTTTGGAGGTTTTAAGATAACAGCAGTTACGACCAATGTTTTTAAACCTGATAGAATCCCATACATGTGGCAAAATTTTTGTTTTTATATAACACAAATGTGGTTGATTATACTCTATTTATCTTGCTAATATTTCCTAGTACTTAACCATTTCCACATATAAACGCTTTCAGATGCCTCTGCAGCAAACCACTTCTGAAAACATGATGGCAAAATGCGAAATTGCTCATAATGAGTAATTTCTCTTTTTGCCACAATATTTGTGACACTATCTTTAGTTATTGGCGTTTATCCAATGGGACTGACTGACCTGTTAACCCTTTCCCTAATACGACAATTCTGCAGCAAACGACTTTGAACATATTTTGTCAATATATTTTAAATCTCTAAAATTGAATGGATAACCTATGACTAAAAGTGGAAAACATTGTGCAAAAGGAGAAATTGCACGTTTTGTGAAATTTCTTCTTTTGTTACTATGTTTTTAAAAACCACATCATATGCACCAACATGCGTCTACATGTGGGAAAGTGTTTGGAAGTTTGTCGAGCATGTTCTACTTTTGTCACAATGTTTTCAATCATAAGAGAACGGGTCAAAATGTTTCTTAGAACCATTCGTGACTATCGATCGACCAGTGAAGATCCAGATAGAGATATATGCGGATGATTGCATTGATCTGAGACTACACTGGTCGAACAACATGCTAAGTGTGCATGTTTTAATTTACGTTCCAGATATAACCAACCGAGATGAAAGATTCACAGATCAAGGCACAGCACACTGGTGGACTTCAGAACTACGTCTCCTTCACGCAGCGACTAGGTAAGGATTAATTACTTGCTCGATTCGAATAAATGTGGGAAAAGGAGCATTAACTGTTCAATTTGAACCATGTCTACTACGTTTGTCACAATGTTTTCAAAAGCCGTATCCTATGCATCAACATGCGTCTACATGTGGGAAAGGGTTAGGAAGTTTGTGGAGCATTTTCTACTTTTGTCACAATGTTTTCAATACTCGACTGCTTCAATTGCATCGAACTGCGTCTACAGGTTTCATTTACGTTCCAGATATAACCAACCGAGATGAAAGATTCACAGATCAAGACACAGATCAAGGCACAGAGCAAGGCACAGCACACTGGTGGAATTCAGAACTACGTCTCCTTCACGCAGCGACTAGGTAAGGATTAATTACTTGCTCGTTTCGAATAAATGTGGGAAAAGGAGCATTAACTGTTCGATTTGAACCATGTCTACTACGTTTGTCACAATGTTTTCAAAAGCCGCATCAACATGCGTCTACATGTGGGAAAGGGTTAGGAAGTTTGTGGAGCATTTTCTACTTTTGTCACAATGTTTTCAATACTCGACTGCTTCAATGGCATCGAACTGCGTCTATAGGTTTCATTTACGTTCCAGATATAACCAACCGAGATGAAAGATTCACAGATCAAGACACAGATCAAGGCACAGATCAAGGCACAGCACACTGGTGGACTTCAGAACTACGTTTCCTTCACGCAGCGACTAGGTAAGGATTAATTACTTGCTCGTTTCGAATAAATGTGGGAAAAGGAGCATTAACTGTTCGATTTGAACCATGTCTACTACGTTTGTCACAATGTTTTCAAAAACGCATCCTATGCATCAACATGCGTCTACATGTGGGAAAGGGTTAGGAAGTTTGTGGAGCATTTTCTACTTTTGTCACAATGTTTTCAATACTCGACTGCTTCAATTGCATCGAACTGCGTCTACAGGTTTCATTTACGTTCCAGATATAACCAACCGAGATGAAAGATTCACAGATCAAGACACAGATCAAGGCACAGATCAAGGCACAGCACACTGGTGGACTTCAGAACTACGTCTCCTTCACGCAGCGACTAGGTAAGGATTAATTACTTGCTCGTTTCGAATAAATGTGGGAAAAGGAGCATTAACTGTTCAATTTAAACCATGTCTACTACGATTGTCACAATGTTTTCAAAAGCCTATGCATCAACATGCGTCTACATGTGGGAAAGGGTTAGGAAGTTTGTGGAGCATTTTCTACTTTTGTCACAATGTTTTCAATACTCGACTGCTTCAATTGCATCGAACTGCGTCTACATGTTTCATTTACGTTCCAGATATAACCAACCGAGATGAAAGATTCACAGATCAAGACACAGATCAAGGCACAGATCAAGGCACAGCACACTGGTGGACTTCAGAACTACGTCTCCTTCACGCAGCGACTAGGTAAGGATTAATTACTTGCTCGTTTCGAATAAATGTGGGAAAAGGAGCATTAACTGTTCGATTTGAACCATGTCTACTACGTTTGTCACAATGTTTTCAAAAGCCGCATCCTATGCATCAACATGCGTCTACATGTGGGAAAGGGTAAGGAAGTTCGTGGAGCATTTTCTACTTTTGTCACAATGTTTTCAATACTCGACTGCTTCAATTGCATCGAACTGCGTCTACAGGTTTCATTTATGTTCCAGATATAACCAACCGAGATGAAAGATTCACAGATCAAGACACAGATCAAGGCACAGATCAAGGCACAGCACACTGGTGGACTTCAGAACTACGTCTCCTTCACGCAGCGACTAGGTAAGGATTAATTACTTGCTCGTTTCGAATAAATGTGGGAAAAGGAGCATTAACTGTTCGATTTGAACCATGTCTACTACGATTGTCACAATGTTTTCAAAAGCCGCATCCTATGCATCAACATGCGTCTACATGTGGGAAAGGGTTAGGAAGTTTGTGGAGCATTTTCTACTTTTGTCACAATGTTTTCAATACTCGACTGCTTCAATTGCATCGAACTGCGTCTACAGGTTTCATTTACGTTCCAGATATAACCAACCGAGATGAAAGATTCACAGATCAAGACACAGATCAAGGCACAGCACACTGGTGGACTTCAGAACTACGTCTCCTTCACGCAGCGACTAGGTAAGGATTAATTACTTGCTCGTTTCGAATAAATGTGGGAAAAGGAGCATTAACTGTTCGATTTAAACCATGTCTACTACGTTTGTCACAATGTTTTCAAAAGCCGCATCCTATGCATCAACATGCGTCTACATGTGGGAAAGGGTTAGGAAGTTTGTAGAGCATTTTCTACTTTTGTCACAATGTTTTCAATACTCGACTGCTTCAATTGCATCGAACTGCGTCTACAGGTTTCATTTACGTTCCAGATATAACCAACCGAGATGAAAGATTCACAGATCAAGACACAGATCAAGGCACAGCACACTGGTGGACTTCAGAACTACGTCTCCTTCACGCAGCGACTAGGTAAGGATTAATTACTTGCTCGTTTCGAATAAATGTGGGAAAAGGAGCATTAACTGTTCGATTTGAACCATGTCTACTACGTTTGTCACAATGTTTTCAAAAGCCGCATCCTATGCATCAACGTGTGTCTACATGTGGGAAAGGGTTAGAAAGTTTGTGGAGCATTTTCTACTTTTGTCACAATGTTTTTAATACTCGACCGCTTCAATTGCATCGAACTGCGTCTACAGGTTTCATTTACGTTCCAGATATAACCAACCGAGATGAAAGATTCACAGATCAAGACACAGATCAAGGCACAGATCAAGGCACAGATCAAGGCACAGCACACTGGTGGACTTCAGAACTACGTCTCCTTCACGCAGCGACTAGGTAAGGATTAATTACTTGCTCGTTTCGAATAAATGTGGGAAAAGGAGCATTAACTGTTCAATTTAAACCATGTCTACTACGTTTGTCACAATGTTTTAAAAAGCCGCATCCTATGCATCAACATGCGTCTACATGTGGGAAAGGGTTAGGAAGTTTGTAGAGCATTTTCTACTTTTGTCACAATGTTTTCAATACTCGACTGCTTCAATTGCATCGAACTGCGTCTACAGGTTTCATTTACGTTCCAGATATAACCAACCGAGATGAAAGATTCACAGATCAAGACACAGATCAAGGCACAGATCAAGGCACAGCACACTGGTGGACTTCAGAACTACGTCTCCTTCACGCAGCGACTAGGTAAGGATTAATTACTTGCTCGATTCGAATAAATGTGGGAAAAGGAGCATTAACTGTTCTATTTGAACCATGTCTACTACGTTTGTCACAATGTTTTCAAAAGCCGCATCCTATGCATCAACATGCGTCTACATGTGGGAAAGGGTTAGGAAGTTTGTGGAGCATTTTCTACTTTTGTCACAATGTTTTCAATACTCGACTGCTTCAATTGCATCGAACTGCGTCTACAGGTTTCATTTACGTTCCAGATATAACCAACCGAGATGAAAGATTCACAGATCAAGACACAGATCAAGGCACAGATCAAGGCACAGCACACTGGTGGACTTCAGAACTACGTCTCCTTCACGCAGCGACTAGGTAAGGATTAATTACTTGCTCGTTTCGAATAAATGTGGGAAAAGGAGCATTAACTGTTCGATTTGAACCATGTCTACTACGTTTGTCACAATGTTTTCAAAAGCCGCATCCTATGCATCAACATGCGTCTACATGTGGGAAAGGGTAAGGAAGTTTGTGGAGCATTTTCTACTTTTGTCACAATGTTTTCAATACTCGACTGCTTCAATTGCATCGAACTGCGTCTACGTGTTTCATTTACGTTCCAGATATAACCAACCGAGATGAAAGATTCACAGATCAAGACACAGATCAAGGCACAGCACACTGGTGGACTTCAGAACTACGTCTCCTTCACGCAGCGACTAGGTAAGGATTAATTACTTGCTCGTTTCGAATAAATGTGGGAAAAGGAGCATTAACTGTTCGATTTGAACCATGTCTACTACGTTTGTCACAATGTTTTCAAAAGCCGCATCCTATGCATCAACATGCGTCTACATGTGGGAAAGGGTTAGGAAGTTTGTAGAGCATTTTCTACTTTTGTCACAATGTTTTCAATACTCGACTGCTTCAATTGCATCGAACTGCGTCTACAGGTTTCATTTACGTTCCAGATATAACCAACCGAGATGAAAGATTCACAGATCAAGACACAGATCAAGGCACAGCACACTGGTGGACTTCAGAACTACGTCTCCTTCACGCAGCGACTAGGTAAGGATTAATTACTTGCTCGTTTCGAATAAATGTGGGAAAAGGAGCATTAACTGTTCGATTTGAACCATGTCTACTACGTTTGTCACAATGTTTTCAAAAGCCGCATCCTATGCATCAACATGCGTCTACATGTGGGAAAGGGTAAGGAAGTTTGTGGAGCATTTTCTACTTTTGTCACAATGTTTTCAATACTCGACTGCTTCAATTGCATCGAACTGCGTCTACAGGTTTCATTTACGTTCCAGATATAACCAACCGAGATGAAAGATTCACAGATCAAGACACAGATCAAGGCACAGCACACTGGTGGACTTCAGAACTACGTCTCCTTCACGCAGCGACTAGGTAAGGATTAATTACTTGCTCGTTTCGAATAAATGTGGGAAAAGGAGCATTAACTGTTCGATTTGAACCATGTCTACTACGTTTGTCACAATGTTTTCAAAAGCCGCATCCCATGCATCAACATGCATCTACATGTGGGAAAGGGTTAGGAAGTTTGTGGAGCATTTTCTACTTTTGTCACAATGTTTTCAATACTCGACTGCTTCAATTGCATCAAACTGCGTCTACAGGTTTCATTTACGTTCCAGATATAACCAACCGAGATGAAAGATTCACAGATCAAGACACAGATCAAGGCACAGCACACTGGTGGACTTCAGAACTACGTCTCCTTCACGCAGCGACTAGGTAAGGATTAATTACTTGCTCGTTTCGAATAATTGTGGGAAAAGGAGCATTAACTGTTCGATTTGAACCATGTCTACTACGTTTGTCACAATGTTTTCAAAAGCCGCATCCCATGCATCAACATGCGTCTACATGTGGGAAAGGGTTAGGAAGTTTGTGGAGCATTTTCTACTTTTGTCACAATGTTTTCAATACTCGACTGCTTCAATTGCATCAAACTGCGTCTACAGGTTTCATTTACGTTCCAGATATAACCAACCGAGATGAAAGATTCACAGATCAAGACACAGATCAAGGCACAGCACACTGGTGGACTTCAGAACTACGTCTCCTTCACGCAGCGACTAGGTAAGGATTAATTACTTGCTCGTTTCGAATAAATGTGGGAAAAGGAGCATTAACTGTTCGATTTGAACCATGTCTACTACGTTTGTCACAATGTTTTCAAAAGCCGCATCCTATGCATCAACATGCGTCTGCAAGTGGGAAAGGGTTAGGAAGTTTGTTGAGCATGTTCTACTTTTGTCACAATATTTTCAATCATGAGAGAACGGGTCAAAATGTTTCTTAGAACCATTCGTGACTATCGATCGACCAGTGAAGATCCAGATAGAGATATATGCGGATGCTTGCATTAATCTGAGACTACACTGGTCGAACAACATGCTAAGTGTGCAGGTTTTAATTTACGTTCCAGATATAACCAACCGAGATGAAAGATTCACAGATGAAGACACAGATCAACGTACACTGCACTTCAGAGGCTTTTCAACATTGAATGTAGGCACGGGGTCCTTTCTTTCTCCATAAGAAGCAGGGAAGACAGGAGATTTAAGTTTAATGTGTCATTCTATGCAAGGTTTCATTCTATTTAGGTCATGTTATGTCTACTTGGGGAGTCATTAAGGCTTTTCAACATTGAATATAGGCACGGGGTCCTTTCTTTCTCCTTAAGAGGCAGCAAAGAGAGGAGATTTAAGGTTTAAGGTGTCATTCTAGGCACGGTTTCATTCTATTTGGGTCATGTCGTGTCTACTTGGGGAGTCATTAAGGCTTTTCAACATTGAATGTAGGCACGAGGTCCTTTCTTTCTCCTTAAGAGGCAGCAAAGAGAGGAGATTTAAGGTTTAAGGTGTCATTCTAGGCACGGTTTCATTATATTTAGGTCATGTCGTGTCTACTTGGGGAGTCATTAAGGCTTTTCAACATTGAATGTAGGCACGAGGTCCTTTCTTTCTCCTTAAGAGGCAGCAAAGAGAGGAGATTTAAGGTTTAAGGTGTCATTCTAGGCACGGTTTCATTATATTTAGGTCATGTCGTGTCTACTTGGGGAGTCATTAAGGCTTTTCAACATTGAATGTAGGCACGAGGTCCTTTCTTTCTCCTTAAGAGGCAGCAAAGAGAGGAGATTTAAGGTTTAAGGTGTCATTCTAGGCACGGTTTCATTCTATTTGGGTCATGTCGTGTCTACTTGGGGAGTCATTAAGGCTTTTCAACATTGAATGTAGGCACGAGGTCCTTTCTTTCTCCTTAAGAGGCAGCAAAGAGAGGAGATTTAAGGTTTAAGGTGTCATTCTAGGCACGGTTTCATTATATTTAGGTCATGTCGTGTCTACTTGGGGAGTCATTAAGGCTTTTCAACATTGAATGTAGGCACGAGGTCCTTTCTTTCTCCTTAAGAGGCAGCAAAGAGAGGAGATTTAAGGTTTAAGGTGTCATTCTAGGCACGGTTTCATTATATTTCGGTCATGTCGTGTCTACTTGGGGAGTCATTAAGGCTTTTCAACATTGAATGTAGGCACGATGTCCTTTCTTTCTCCTTAAGAGGCAGCAAAGAGAGGAGATTTAAGGTTTAAGGTGTCATTCTAGGCACGGTTTCATTATATTTAGGTCATGTCGTGTCTACTTGGGGAGTCATTAAGGCTTTTCAACATTGAATGTAGGCACGAGGTCCTTTCTTTCTCCTTAAGAGGCAGCAAAGAGAGGAGATTTAAGGTTTAAGGTGTCATTCTAGGCACGGTTTCATTCTATTTCGGTCATGTCGTGTCTACTTGGGGAGTCATTAAGGCTTTTCAACATTGAATGTAATAATAATAATAATAATAATAATAATAATACTTTATTTAATGAGGGTAACACAGTTAGTTACACTAATCTTCCCTGTGGCCCTCAACAATCATACATTGAACATGAAATTCAACAATGTAATTAAACATTAAAATATAAAACAAGCATTCACATAATGTTTATAAATGCAATGACAGAAACTTTTCCATTCGTCTGTAACCTAGCCCCAGAAGGCCCGTGTAGGCACGATGTCCTTTCTTTCTCCTTAAGAGGCAGCAAAGAGAGGAGATTTAAGGTTTAAGGTGTCATTCTAGGCACGGTTTCATTATATTTAGGTCATGTCGTGTCTACTTGGGGAGTCATTAAGGCTTTTCAACATTGAATGTAGGCACGATGTCCTTTCTTTCTCCTTAAGAGGCAGCAAAGAGAGGAGATTTAAGGTTTAAGGTGTCATTCTAGGCACGGTTTCATTATATTTAGGTCATGTTGTGTCTACTTGGGGAGTCATTAAGGCTTTTCAACATTGAATGTAGGCACGAGGTCCTTTCTTTCTCCTTAAGAGGCAGCAAAGAGAGGAGATTTAAGGTTTAAGGTGTCATTCTAGGCACGGTTTCATTATATTTAGGTCATGTCGTGTCTACTTGGGGAGTCATTAAGGCTTTTCAACATTGAATGTAGGCACGAGGTCCTTTCTTTCTCCTTAAGAGGCAGCAAAGAGAGGAGATTTAAGGTTTAAGGTGTCATTCTAGGCACGGTTGCATTCTATTTAGGTCATGTCGTATCTACTTGGGGAGTCATTAAGGCTTTTCAACATTGAATGTAGGCACGAGGTCCTTTCTTTCTCCTTAAGAGGCAGCAAAGAGAGGAGATTTAAGGTTTAAGGTGTCATTTTAGGCACAGTTTCCATTATATTTAGGTCATGTCGTGTCTACTTGGGGAGTCATTAAGGCTTTTCAACATTGAATGTAGGCACGAGGTCCTTTCTTTCTCCTTAAGAGGCAGGAAAGAGAGGAGATTTAAGGTTTAAGGTGTCATTCTAGGCACGGTTTCATTATATTTAGGTCATGTCGTGTCTACTTGGGGAGTCATTAAGGCTTTTCAACATTGAATGTAGGCACGATGTCCTTTCTTTCTCCTTAAGAGGCAGCAAAGAGAGGAGATTTAAGGTTTAAGGTGTCATTCTAGGCACGGTTTCATTATATTTAGGTCATGTCGTGTCTACTTGGGGAGTCATTAAGGCTTTTCAACATTGAATGTAGGCACGAGGTCCTTTCTTTCTCCTTAAGAGGCAGCAAAGAGAGGAGATTTAAGGTTTAAGGTGTCATTCTAGGCACGGTTTCATTCTATTTCGGTCATGTCGTGTCTACTTGGGGAGTCATTAAGGCTTTTCAACATTGAATGTAGGCACGAGGTCCTTTCTTTCTCCTTAAGAGGCAGCAAAGAGAGGAGATTTAAGGTTTAAGGTGTCATTCTAGGCACGGTTTCATTCTATTTCGGTCATGTCGTGTCTACTTGGGGAGTCATTAAGGCTTTTCAACATTGAATGTAGGCACGATGTCCTTTCTTTCTCCTTAAGAGGCAGCAAAGAGAGGAGATTTAAGGTTTAAGGTGTCATTCTAGGCACGGTTTCATTATATTTAGGTCATGTCGTGTCTACTTGGGGAGTCATTAAGGCTTTTCAACATTGAATGTAGGCATGGGGTCCTTTCTTTCTCCTTAAGAGGCAGCAAAGAGAGGAGATTTAAGGTTTAAGGTGTCATTTTAGGCACAGTTTCATTATATTTAGGTCATGTCGTGTCGACTTGGGGAGTCATTAAGTCTTTTCAACATTGAATGTAGGCACGGGTCCTTTCTTTCTCCTGACGAGGCAGGAAAGACAGGACAATTAAGGTTTAAGGTGTCATTCTAGGCACGGTTTCATTCTATTTGGGTCATGTCGTGTCTACTTGGGGAGTCATTAAGGCTTTTCAACATTGAATGTAGGCACGAGGTCCTTTCTTTCTCCTTAAGAGGCAGCAAAGAGAGGAGATTTAAGGTTTAAGGTGTCATTCTAGGCACGGTTTCATTATATTTAGGTCATGTCGTGTCTACTTGGGGAGTCATTAAGGCTTTTCAACATTGAATGTAGGCACGAGGTCCTTTCTTTCTCCTTAAGAGGCAGCAAAGAGAGGAGATTTAAGGTTTAAGGTGTCATTCTAGGCACGGTTTCATTATATTTAGGTCATGTCGTGTCTACTTGGGGAGTCATTAAGGCTTTTCAACATTGAATGTAGGCACGATGTCCTTTCTTTCTCCTTAAGAGGCAGCAAAGAGAGGAGATTTAAGGTTTAAGGTGTCATTCTAGGCACGGTTTCATTCTATTTCGGTCATGTCGTGTCTACTTGGGGAGTCATTAAGGCTTTTCAACATTGAATGTAGGCACGAGGTCCTTTCTTTCTCCTTAAGAGGCAGCAAAGAGAGGAGATTTAAGGTTTAAGGTGTCATTCTAGGCACGGTTTCATTATATTTAGGTCATGTCGTGTCTACTTGGGGAGTCATTAAGGCTTTTCAACATTGAATGTAGGCACGAGGTCCTTTCTTTCTCCTTAAGAGGCAGCAAAGAGAGGAGATTTAAGGTTTAAGGTGTCATTCTAGGCACGGTTTCATTATATTTCGGTCATGTCGTGTCTACTTGGGGAGTCATTAAGGCTTTTCAACATTGAATGTAGGCACGATGTCCTTTCTTTCTCCTTAAGAGGCAGCAAAGAGAGGAGATTTAAGGTTTAAGGTGTCATTCTAGGCACGGTTTCATTATATTTAGGTCATGTCGTGTCTACTTGGGGAGTCATTAAGGCTTTTCAACATTGAATGTAGGCACGAGGTCCTTTCTTTCTCCTTAAGAGGCAGCAAAGAGAGGAGATTTAAGGTTTAAGGTGTCATTCTAGGCACGGTTTCATTCTATTTCGGTCATGTCGTGTCTACTTGGGGAGTCATTAAGGCTTTTCAACATTGAATGTAATAATAATAATAATAATAATAATAATAATACTTTATTTAATGAGGGTAACACAGTTAGTTACACTAATCTTCCCTGTGGCCCTCAACAATCATACATTGAACATGAAATTCAACAATGTAATTAAACATTAAAATATAAAACAAGCATTCACATAATGTTTATAAATGCAATGACAGAAACTTTTCCATTCGTCTGTAACCTAGCCCCAGAAGGCCCGTGTAGGCACGATGTCCTTTCTTTCTCCTTAAGAGGCAGCAAAGAGAGGAGATTTAAGGTTTAAGGTGTCATTCTAGGCACGGTTTCATTATATTTAGGTCATGTCGTGTCTACTTGGGGAGTCATTAAGGCTTTTCAACATTGAATGTAGGCACGATGTCCTTTCTTTCTCCTTAAGAGGCAGCAAAGAGAGGAGATTTAAGGTTTAAGGTGTCATTCTAGGCACGGTTTCATTATATTTAGGTCATGTTGTGTCTACTTGGGGAGTCATTAAGGCTTTTCAACATTGAATGTAGGCACGAGGTCCTTTCTTTCTCCTTAAGAGGCAGCAAAGAGAGGAGATTTAAGGTTTAAGGTGTCATTCTAGGCACGGTTTCATTATATTTAGGTCATGTCGTGTCTACTTGGGGAGTCATTAAGGCTTTTCAACATTGAATGTAGGCACGAGGTCCTTTCTTTCTCCTTAAGAGGCAGCAAAGAGAGGAGATTTAAGGTTTAAGGTGTCATTCTAGGCACGGTTGCATTCTATTTAGGTCATGTCGTATCTACTTGGGGAGTCATTAAGGCTTTTCAACATTGAATGTAGGCACGAGGTCCTTTCTTTCTCCTTAAGAGGCAGCAAAGAGAGGAGATTTAAGGTTTAAGGTGTCATTTTAGGCACAGTTTCCATTATATTTAGGTCATGTCGTGTCTACTTGGGGAGTCATTAAGGCTTTTCAACATTGAATGTAGGCACGAGGTCCTTTCTTTCTCCTTAAGAGGCAGGAAAGAGAGGAGATTTAAGGTTTAAGGTGTCATTCTAGGCACGGTTTCATTATATTTAGGTCATGTCGTGTCTACTTGGGGAGTCATTAAGGCTTTTCAACATTGAATGTAGGCACGATGTCCTTTCTTTCTCCTTAAGAGGCAGCAAAGAGAGGAGATTTAAGGTTTAAGGTGTCATTCTAGGCACGGTTTCATTATATTTAGGTCATGTCGTGTCTACTTGGGGAGTCATTAAGGCTTTTCAACATTGAATGTAGGCACGAGGTCCTTTCTTTCTCCTTAAGAGGCAGCAAAGAGAGGAGATTTAAGGTTTAAGGTGTCATTCTAGGCACGGTTTCATTCTATTTCGGTCATGTCGTGTCTACTTGGGGAGTCATTAAGGCTTTTCAACATTGAATGTAGGCACGAGGTCCTTTCTTTCTCCTTAAGAGGCAGCAAAGAGAGGAGATTTAAGGTTTAAGGTGTCATTCTAGGCACGGTTTCATTCTATTTCGGTCATGTCGTGTCTACTTGGGGAGTCATTAAGGCTTTTCAACATTGAATGTAGGCACGATGTCCTTTCTTTCTCCTTAAGAGGCAGCAAAGAGAGGAGATTTAAGGTTTAAGGTGTCATTCTAGGCACGGTTTCATTATATTTAGGTCATGTCGTGTCTACTTGGGGAGTCATTAAGGCTTTTCAACATTGAATGTAGGCATGGGGTCCTTTCTTTCTCCTTAAGAGGCAGCAAAGAGAGGAGATTTAAGGTTTAAGGTGTCATTTTAGGCACAGTTTCATTATATTTAGGTCATGTCGTGTCGACTTGGGGAGTCATTAAGTCTTTTCAACATTGAATGTAGGCACGGGTCCTTTCTTTCTCCTGACGAGGCAGGAAAGACAGGACAATTAAGGTTTAAGGTGTCATTCTAGGCACGGTTTCATTCTATTTCGGTCATGTCGTGTCTACTTGGGGAGTCATTAAGGCTTTTCAACATTGAATGTAGGCACGAGGTCCTTTCTTTCTCCTTAAGAGGCAGCAAAGAGAGGAGATTTAAGGTTTAAGGTGTCATTCTAGGCACGGTTTCATTATATTTAGGTCATGTCGTGTCTACTTGGGGAGTCATTAAGGCTTTTCAACATTGAATGTAGGCACGAGGTCCTTTCTTTCTCCTTAAGAGGCAGCAAAGAGAGGAGATTTAAGGTTTAAGGTGTCATTCTAGGCACGGTTTCATTATATTTAGGTCATGTCGTGTCTACTTGGGGAGTCATTAAGGCTTTTCAACATTGAATGTAGGCACGATGTCCTTTCTTTCTCCTTAAGAGGCAGCAAAGAGAGGAGATTTAAGGTTTAAGGTGTCATTCTAGGCACGGTTTCATTCTATTTCGGTCATGTCGTGTCTACTTGGGGAGTCATTAAGGCTTTTCAACATTGAATGTAGGCACGATGTCCTTTCTTTCTCCTTAAGAGGCAGCAAAGAGAGGAGATTTAAGGTTTAAGGTGTCATTCTAGGCACGGTTTCATTATATTTAGGTCATGTCGTGTCTACTTGGGGAGTCATTAAGGCTTTTCAACATTGAATGTAGGCATGGGGTCCTTTCTTTCTCCTTAAGAGGCAGCAAAGAGAGGAGATTTAAGGTTTAAGGTGTCATTTTAGGCACAGTTTCATTATATTTAGGTCATGTCGTGTCGACTTGGGGAGTCATTAAGTCTTTTCAACATTGAATGTAGGCACGGGTCCTTTCTTTCTCCTGACGAGGCAGGAAAGACAGGACAATTAAGGTTTAAGGTGTCATTCTAGGCACGGTTTCATTCTATTTCGGTCATGTCGTGTCTACTTGGGGAGTCATTAAGGCTTTTCAGCATTGAATGTAGGCACGAGGTCCTTTCTTTCTCCTTAAGAGGCAGCAAAGAGAGGAGGTTTAAGGTGTCATTCTAGGCACGGTTTCATTATATTTAGGTCATGTCGTGTCTACTTGGGGAGTCATTAAGGCTTTTCAACATTGAATGTAGGCACGAGGTCCTTTCTTTCTCCTTAAGAGGCAGCAAAGAGAGGAGATTTAAGGTTTAAGGTGTCATTCTAGGCACGGTTTCATTATATTTAGGTCATGTCGTGTCTACTTGGGGAGTCATTAAGGCTTTTCAACATTGAATGTAGGCACGAGGTCCTTTCTTTCTCCTTAAGAGGCAGCAAAGAGAGGAGATTTAAGGTGTCATTCTAGGCACGGTTTCATTATATTTAGGTCATGTCGTGTCTACTTGGGGAGTCATTAAGGCTTTTCAACATTGAATGTAGGCACGAGGTCCTTTCTTTCTCCTTAAGAGGCAGCAAAGAGAGGAGATTTAAGGTTTAAGGTGTCATTCTAGGCACGGTTTCATTATATTTAGGTCATGTCGTGTCTACTTGGGGAGTCATTAAGGCTTTTCAACATTGAATGTAGGCACGATGTCCTTTCTTTCTCCTTAAGAGGCAGCAAAGAGAGGAGATTTAAGGTTTAAGGTGTCATTCTAGGCACGGTTTCATTATATTTAGGTCATGTCGTGTCCACTTGGGGAGTCATTAAGGCTTTTCAACATTGAATGTAGGCACGGGTCCTTTCTTTCTCCTGACGAGGCAGGAAAGACAGGACAATTAAGGTTTAAGGTGTCATTGTAGGCACGGTTTCATTCTATTTCGGTCATGGCGTGTCTACTTGGGGAGTCATTAAGGCTTTTCAACATTGAATGTAGGCACGAGGTCCTTTCTTTCTCCTTAAGAGGCAGCAAAGAGAGGAGATTTAAGGTTTAAGGTGTCATTCTAGGCACGGTTTCATTATATTTAGGTCATGTCGTGTCTACTTGGGGAGTCATTAAGGCTTTTCAACATTGAATGTAGGCACGAGGTCCTTTCTTTCTCCTTAAGAGGCAGCAAAGAGAGGAGATTTAAGGTTTAAGGTGTCATTCTAGGCACGGTTTCATTATATTTAGGTCATGTCGTGTCTACTTGGGGAGTCATTAAGGCTTTTCAACATTGAATGTAGGCACGATGTCCTTTCTTTCTCCTTAAGAGGCAGCAAAGAGAGGAGATTTAAGGTTTAAGGTGTCATTCTAGGCACGGTTTCATTCTATTTCGGTCATGTCGTGTCTACTTGGGGAGTCATTAAGGCTTTTCAACATTGAATGTAGGCACGATGTCCTTTCTTTCTCCTTAAGAGGCAGCAAAGAGAGGAGATTTAAGGTTTAAGGTGTCATTCTAGGCACGGTTTCATTATATTTAGGTCATGTCGTGTCTACTTGGGGAGTCATTAAGGCTTTTCAACATTGAATGTAGGCATGGGGTCCTTTCTTTCTCCTTAAGAGGCAGCAAAGAGAGGAGATTTAAGGTTTAAGGTGTCATTTTAGGCACAGTTTCATTATATTTAGGTCATGTCGTGTCGACTTGGGGAGTCATTAAGTCTTTTCAACATTGAATGTAGGCACGGGTCCTTTCTTTCTCCTGACGAGGCAGGAAAGACAGGACAATTAAGGTTTAAGGTGTCATTCTAGGCACGGTTTCATTCTATTTCGGTCATGTCGTGTCTACTTGGGGAGTCATTAAGGCTTTTCAACATTGAATGTAGGCACGAGGTCCTTTCTTTCTCCTTAAGAGGCAGCAAAGAGAGGAGATTTAAGGTTTAAGGTGTCATTCTAGGCACGGTTTCATTATATTTAGGTCATGTCGTGTCTACTTGGGGAGTCATTAAGGCTTTTCAACATTGAATGTAGGCATGGGGTCCTTTCTTTCTCCTTAAGAGGCAGCAAAGAGAGGAGATTTAAGGTTTAAGGTGTCATTTTAGGCACAGTTTCATTATATTTAGGTCATGTCGTGTCGACTTGGGGAGTCATTAAGTCTTTTCAACATTGAATGTAGGCACGGGTCCTTTCTTTCTCCTGACGAGGCAGGAAAGACAGGACAATTAAGGTTTAAGGTGTCATTCTAGGCACGGTTTCATTCTATTTCGGTCATGTCGTGTCTACTTGGGGAGTCATTAAGGCTTTTCAACATTGAATGTAGGCACGAGGTCCTTTCTTTCTCCTTAAGAGGCAGCAAAGAGAGGAGATTTAAGGTTTAAGGTGTCATTCTAGGCACGGTTTCATTATATTTAGGTCATGTCGTGTCTACTTGGGGAGTCATTAAGGCTTTTCAACATTGAATGTAGGCACGAGGTCCTTTCTTTCTCCTTAAGAGGCAGCAAAGAGAGGAGATTTAAGGTTTAAGGTGTCATTCTAGGCACGGTTTCATTATATTTAGGTCATGTCGTGTCTACTTGGGGAGTCATTAAGGCTTTTCAACATTGAATGTAGGCACGATGTCCTTTCTTTCTCCTTAAGAGGCAGCAAAGAGAGGAGATTTAAGGTGTCATTCTAGGCACGGTTTCATTCTATTTCGGTCATGTCGTGTCTACTTGGGGAGTCATTAAGGCTTTTCAACATTGAATGTAGGCATGGGGTCCTTTCTTTCTCCTTAAGAGGCAGCAAAGAGAGGAGATTTAAGGTTTAAGGTGTCATTTTAGGCACAGTTTCATTATATTTAGGTCATGTCGTGTCGACTTGGGGAGTCATTAAGTCTTTTCAACATTGAATGTAGGCACGGGTCCTTTCTTTCTCCTGACGAGGCAGGAAAGACAGGACAATTAAGGTTTAAGGTGTCATTCTAGGCACAGTTTCATTCTATTTCGGTCATGTCGTGTCTACTTGGGGAGTCATTAAGGCTTTTCAACATTGAATGTAGGCACGAGGTCCTTTCTTTCTCCTTAAGAGGCAGCAAAGAGAGGAGATTTAAGGTTTAAGGTGTCATTCTAGGCACGGTTTCATTCTATTTCGGTCATATCGTGTCTACTTGGGGAGTCATTAAGGATTTTCAACATTGAATGTAGGCACGATGTCCTTTCTTTCTCCTTAAGAGGCAGCAAAGAGAGGAGATTTAAGGTTTAAGGTGTCATTCTAGGCACGGTTTCATTATATTTAGGTCATGTCGTGTCTACTTGGGGAGTCATTAAGGCTTTTCAACATTGAATGTAGGCATGGGGTCCTTTCTTTCTCCTTAAGAGGCAGCAAAGAGAGGAGATTTAAGGTTTAAGGTGTCATTTTAGGCACAGTTTCATTATATTTAGGTCATGTCGTGTCGACTTGGGGAGTCATTAAGTCTTTTCAACATTGAATGTAGGCACGGGTCCTTTCTTTCTCCTGACGAGGCAGGAAAGACAGGACAATTAAGGTTTAAGGTGTCATTCTAGGCACGGTTTCATTCTATTTCGGTCATGTCGTGTCTACTTGGGGAGTCATTAAGGCTTTTCAACATTGAATGTAGGCACGAGGTCCTTTCTTTCTCCTTAAGAGGCAGCAAAGAGAGGAGATTTAAGGTTTAAGGTGTCATTCTAGGCACGGTTTCATTATATTTAGGTCATGTCGTGTCTACTTGGGGAGTCATTAAGGCTTTTCAACATTGAATGTAGGCACGAGGTCCTTTCTTTCTCCTTAAGAGGCAGCAAAGAGAGGAGATTTAAGGTTTAAGGTGTCATTCTAGGCACGGTTTCATTATATTTAGGTCATGTCGTGTCTACTTGGGGAGTCATTAAGGCTTTTCAACATTGAATGTAGGCACGATGTCCTTTCTTTCTCCTTAAGAGGCAGCAAAGAGAGGAGATTTAAGGTTTAAGGTGTCATTCTAGGCACGGTTTCATTCTATTTCGGTCATGTCG
The DNA here is from genome assembly GCA_031761405.1 of Serripes groenlandicus. NCBI lineage: Eukaryota > Metazoa > Mollusca > Bivalvia > Cardiida > Cardiidae > Serripes > Serripes groenlandicus. The sequence continues at coordinate 55,995,074 of JASEVX010000001.1, forward strand.
TGTCTACTTGGGGAGTCATTAAGGCTTTTCAACATTGAATGTAGGCATGGGGTCCTTTCTTTCTCCTTAAGAGGCAGCAAAGAGAGGAGATTTAAGGTTTAAGGTGTCATTTTAGGCACAGTTTCATTATATTTAGGTCATGTCGTGTCGACTTGGGGAGTCATTAAGTCTTTTCAACATTGAATGTAGGCACGGGTCCTTTCTTTCTCCTGACGAGGCAGGAAAGACAGGACAATTAAGGTTTAAGGTGTCATTCTAGGCACGGTTTCATTCTATTTCGGTCATGTCGTGTCTACTTGGGGAGTCATTAAGGCTTTTCAACATTGAATGTAGGCACGAGGTCCTTTCTTTCTCCTTAAGAGGCAGCAAAGAGAGGAGATTTAAGGTTTAAGGTGTCATTCTAGGCACGGTTTCATTCTATTTCGGTCATGTCGTGTCTACTTGGGGAGTCATTAAGGCTTTTCAACATTGAATGTAGGCAGGATGTCCTTTCTTTCTCCTTAAGAGGCAGCAAAGAGAGGAGATTTAAGGTTTAAGGTGTCATTCTAGGCACGGTTTCATTATATTTAGGTCATGTCGTGTCTACTTGGGGAGTCATTAAGGCTTTTCAACATTGAATGTAGGCATGGGGTCCTTTCTTTCTCCTTAAGAGGCAGCAAAGAGAGGAGATTTAAGGTTTAAGGTGTCATTTTAGGCACAGTTTCATTATATTTAGGTCATGTCGTGTCGACTTGGGGAGTCATTAAGTCTTTTCAACATTGAATGTAGGCACGGGTCCTTTCTTTCTCCTGACGAGGCAGGAAAGACAAGACAATTAAGGTTTAAGGTGTCATTCTAGGCACGGTTTCATTCTATTTCGGTCATGTCGTGTCTACTTGGGGAGTCATTAAGGCTTTTCAACATTGAATGTAGGCACGAGGTCCTTTCTTTCTCCTTAAGAGGCAGCAAAGAGAGGAGATTTAAGGTTTAAGGTGTCATTCTAGGCACGGTTTCATTATATTTAGGTCACGTCGTGTCTACTTGGGGAGTCATTAAGGCTTTTCAACATTGAATGTAATAATAATAATAATAATAATAATAATAATACTTTATTTAATGAGGGTAACACAGTTAGTTACACTAATCTTCCCTGTGGCCCTCAACAATCATACATTGAACATGAAATTCAACAATGTAATTAAACATTAAAATATAAAACAAGCATTCACATAATGTTTATAAATGCAATGACAGAAACTTTTCCATTCGTCTGTAACCTAGCCCCAGAAGGCCCGTGTAGGCACGATGTCCTTTCTTTCTCCTTAAGAGGCAGCAAAGAGAGGAGATTTAAGGTTTAAGGTGTCATTCTAGGCACGGTTTCATTATATTTAGGTCATGTCGTGTCTACTTGGGGAGTCATTAAGGCTTTTCAACATTGAATGTAGGCACGATGTCCTTTCTTTCTCCTTAAGAGGCAGCAAAGAGAGGAGATTTAAGGTTTAAGGTGTCATTCTAGGCACGGTTTCATTATATTTAGGTCATGTCGTGTCTACTTGGGGAGTCATTAAGGCTTTTCAACATTGAATGTAGGCACGAGGTCCTTTCTTTCTCCTTAAGAGGCAGCAAAGAGAGGAGATTTAAGGTTTAAGGTGTCATTCTAGGCACGGTTTCATTATATTTAGGTCATGTCGTGTCTACTTTGGGAGTCATTAAGGCTTTTCAACATTGAATGTAGGCATGAGGTCCTTTCTTTCTCCTTAAGAGGCAGCAAAGAGAGGAGATTTAAGGTGTCATTCTAGGCACGGTTTCATTATATTTAGGTCATGTCGTGTCTACTTGGGGAGCCCGGTTGCGGCGACATTCTTTCGGGCGATGTTTTCCATTGCCTCTCACCTCTGATCTATGTGAGAAAGTAGTCAGTGGCTTCGAAAGAATGTTGTGTAAGTACTGGTGTGGGAAAGCCAGGAAAACATGGGTAGGTGCACTGACCGCCGTGATATGACCAAAGCTGTTGAAAGCGGCGTTAAACTCCAAACAAAAATACTTGGGGAGCCATTAAGGCTTTTCAACATTGAATGTAGGCACGAGGTCCTTTCTTTCTCCTTAAGAGGCAGCAAAGAGAGGAGATTTAAGGTTTAAGGTGTCATTCTAGGCTCGGTTTCATTATATTTAGGTCATGTCGTGTCTACTTGGGGAGTCATTAAGGCTTTTCAACATTGAATGTAGGCACGAGGTCCTTTCTTTATCCTTAAGAGGCAGCAAAGAGAGGAGATTTAAGGTTTAAGGTGTCATTTTAGGCACAGTTTCCATTATATTTAGGTCATGTCGTGTCTACTTGGGGAGTCATTAAGGCTTTTCAACATTGAATGTAGGCACGAGGTCCTTTCTTTCTCCTTAAGAGGCAGCAAAGAGAGGAGATTTAAGGTTTAAGGTGTCATTCTAGGCACGGTTTCATTATATTTAGGTCATGTCGTGTCTACTTGGGGAGTCATTAAGGCTTTTCAACATTGAATGTAATAATAATAATAATAATAATAATAATACTACTTTATTTAATGAGGGTAACACAGTTAGTTACACTAATCTTCCCTGTGGCCCTCAACAATCATACATTGAACATGAAATTCAACAATGTAATTAAACATTAAAATATAAAACAAGCATTCACATAATGTTTATAAATGCAATGACAGAAACTTTTCCATTTGTCTGTAACCTAGCCCCAGAAGGCCCGTGTAGGCACGATGTCCTTTCTTTCTCCTTAAGAGGCAGCAAAGAGAGGAGATTTAAGGTTTAAGGTGTCATTCTAGGCACGGTTTCATTATATTTAGGTCATGTCGTGTCTACTTGGGGAGTCATTAAGGCTTTTCAACATTGAATGTAGGCACGATGTCCTTTCTTTCTCCTTAAGAGGCAGCAAAGAGAGGAGATTTAAGGTTTAAGGTGTCATTCTTGGCACGGTTTCATTATATTTAGGTCATGTCGTGTCTACTTGGGGAGTCATTAAGGCTTTTCAACATTGAATGTAGGCACGAGGTCCTTTCTTTCTCCTTAAGAGGCAGCAAAGAGAGGAGATTTAAGGTTTAAGGTGTCATTCTAGGCACGGTTTCATTATATTTAGGTCATGTCGTGTCTACTTGGGGAGTCATTAAGGCTTTTCAACATTGAATGTAGGCACGAGGTCCTTTCTTTCTCCTTAAGAGGCAGCAAAGAGAGGAGATTTAAGGTTTAAGGTGTCATTCTAGGCACGGTTTCATTATATTTAGGTCATGTCATGTCTACTTGGGGAGTCATTAAGGCTTTTCAACATTGAATGTAGGCACGAGGTCCTTTCTTTCTCCTTAAGAGGCAGCAAAGAGAGGAGATTTAAGGTTTAAGGTGTCATTCTAGGCACGGTTTCATTATATTTAGGTCATGTCGTGTCTACTTGGGGAGTCATTAAGGCTTTTCAACATTGAATGTAGGCACGAGGTCCTTTCTTTCTCCTTAAGAGGCAGCAAAGAGAGGAGATTTAAGGTTTAAGGTGTCATTCTAGGCACGGTTTCATTATATTTAGGTCATGCCGTGTCTACTTGGGGAGTCATTAAGGCTTTTCAACATTGAATGTAGGCACGATGTCCTTTCTTTCTCCTTAAGAGGCATCAAAGAGAGGAGATTTAAGGTTTAAGGTGTCATTCTAGGCACGGTTTCATTATATTTAGGTCATGTCGTGTCTACTTGGGGAGTCATTAAGGCTTTTCAACATTGAATGTAGGCACGAGGTCCTTTCTTTCTCCTTAAGAGGCAGCAAAGAGAGGAGATTTAAGGTTTAAGGTGTCATTCTAGGCACGGTTTCATTATATTTAGGTCATGTCGTGTCTACTTGGGGAGTCATTAAGGCTTTTCAACATTGAATGTAGGCACGAGGTCCTTTCTTTCTCCTTAAGAGGCAGCAAAGAGAGGAGATTTAAGGTTTAAGGTGTCATTCTAGGCACGGTTTCATTATATTTAGGTCATGTCGTGTCTACTTGGGGAGTCATTAAGGCTTTTCAACATTGAATGTAGGCACGAGGTCCTTTCTTTCTCCTTAAGAGGCAGCAAAGAGAGGAGATTTAAGGTTTAAGGTGTCATTCTAGGCACGGTTTCATTATATTTAGGTCATGTCGTGTCTACTTGGGGAGTCATTAAGGCTTTTCAACATTGAATGTAGGCACGAGGTCCTTTCTTTCTCCTTAAGAGGCAGCAAAGAGAGGAGATTTAAGGTTTAAGGTGTCATTCTAGGCACGGTTTCATTATATTTAGGTCATGTCGTGTCTACTTTGGGAGTCATTAAGGCTTTTCAACATTGAATGTAGGCACGAGGTCCTTTCTTTCTCCTTAAGAGGCAGCAAAGAGAGGAGATTTAAGGTTTAAGGTGTCATTCTAGGCACGGTTTCATTATATTTAGGTCATGTCGTGTCTACTTGGGGAGCCTGGTTGCGGCGACATTCTTTCGGGCGATGTTTTCCATTGCCTCTCACCTCTGATCTATGTGAGAAAGTAGTCAGTGGCTTCGAAAGAATGTTGTGTAAGTACTGGTGTGGGAAAGCCAGGAAAACATGGGTAGGTGCACTGACCGCGTGATATGACCAAAGCTGTTGAAAGCGGCGTTAAACTCCAAACAAAAATACTTGGGGAGCCATTAAGGCTTTTCAACATTGAATGTAGGCACGAGGTCCTTTCTTTCTCCTTAAGAGGCAGCAAAGAGAGGAGATTTAAGGTTTAAGGTGTCATTCTAGGCACGGTTTCATTATATTTAGGTCATGTCGTGTCTACTTGGGGAGTCATTAAGGCTTTTCAACATTGAATGTAGGCACGAGGTCCTTTCTTTCTCCTTAAGAGGCAGCAAAGAGAGGAGATTTAAGGTTTAAGGTGTCATTCTAGGCACGGTTTCATTATATTTAGGTCATGTCGTGTCTACTTGGGGAGTCATTAAGGCTTTTCAACATTGAATGTAGGCACGAGGTCCTTTCTTTCTCCTTAAGAGGCAGCAAAGAGAGGAGATTTAAGGTTTAAGGTGTCATTCTAGGCACGGTTTCATTATATTTAGGTCATGTCGTGTCTACTTTGGGAGTCATTAAGGCTTTTCAACATTGAATGTAGGCATGAGGTCCTTTCTTTCTCCTTAAGAGGCAGCAAAGAGAGGAGATTTAAGGTTTAAGGTGTCATTCTAGGCACGGTTTCATTATATTTAGGTCATGTCGTGTCTACTTGGGGAGCCCGGTTGCGGCGACATTCTTTCGGGCGATGTTTTCCATTGCCTCTCACCTCTGATCTATGTGAGAAAGTAGTCAGTGGCTTCGAAAGAATGTTGTGTAAGTACTGGTGTGGGAAAGCCAGGAAAACATGGGTAGGTGCACTGACCGCCGTGATATGACCAAAGCTGTTGAAAGCGGCGTTAAACTCCAAACAAAAATACTTGGGGAGCCATTAAGGCTTTTCAACATTGAATGTAGGCACGAGGTCCTTTCTTTCTCCTTAAGAGGCAGCAAAGAGAGGAGATTTAAGGTTTAAGGTGTCATTCTAGGCACGGTTTCATTATATTTAGGTCATGTCGTGTCTACTTGGGGAGTCATTAAGGCTTTTCAACATTGAATGTAGGCACGAGGTCCTTTCTTTCTCCTTAAGAGGCAGCAAAGAGAGGAGATTTAAGGTTTAAGGTGTCATTTTAGGCACAGTTTCCATTATATTTAGGTCATGTCGTGTCTACTTGGGGAGTCATTAAGGCTTTTCAACATTGAATGTAGGCACGAGGTCCTTTCTTTCTCCTTAAGAGGCAGCAAAGAGAGGAGATTTAAGGTTTAAGGTGTCATTGTAGGCACGGTTTCATTATATTTAGGTCATGTCGTGTCTACTTGGGGAGTCATTAAGGCTTTTCAACATTGAATGTAATAATAATAATAATAATAATAATAATACTACTTTATTTAATGAGGGTAACACAGTTAGTTACACTAATCTTCCCTGTGGCCCTCAACAATCATACATTGAACATGAAATTCAACAATGTAATTAAACATTAAAATATAAAACAAGCATTCACATAATGTTTATAAATGCAATGACAGAAACTTTTCCATTCGTCTGTAACCTAGCCCCAGAAGGCCCGTGTAGGCACGATGTCCTTTCTTTCTCCTTAAGAGGCAGCAAAGAGAGGAGATTTAAGGTTTAAGGTGTCATTCTAGGCACGGTTTCATTATATTTAGGTCATGTCGTGTCTACTTGGGGAGTCATTAAGGCTTTTCAACATTGAATGTAGGCACGATGTCCTTTCTTTCTCCTTAAGAGGCAGCAAAGAGAGGAGATTTAAGGTTTAAGGTGTCATTCTAGGCACGGTTTCATTATATTTAGGTCATGTCGTGTCTACTTGGGGAGCCTGGTTGCGGCGACATTCTTTCGGGCGATGTTTTCCATTGCCTCTCACCTCTGATCTATGTGAGAAAGTAGTCAGTGGCTTCGAAAGAATGTTGTGTAAGTACTGGTGTGGGAAAGCCAGGAAAACATGGGTAGGTGCACTGACCGCGTGATATGACCAAAGCTGTTGAAAGCGGCGTTAAACTCCAAACAAAAATACTTGGGGAGCCATTAAGGCTTTTCAACATTGAATGTAGGCACGAGGTCCTTTCTTTCTCCTTAAGAGGCAGCAAAGAGAGGAGATTTAAGGTTTAAGGTGTCATTCTAGGCACGGTTTCATTATATTTAGGTCATGTCGTGTCTACTTGGGGAGTCATTAAGGCTTTTCAACATTGAATGTAGGCACGAGGTCCTTTCTTTCTCCTTAAGAGGCAGCAAAGAGAGGAGATTTAAGGTTTAAGGTGTCATTCTAGGCACGGTTTCATTATATTTAGGTCATGTCGTGTCTACTTGGGGAGTCATTAAGGCTTTTCAACATTGAATGTAGGCACGAGGTCCTTTCTTTCTCCTTAAGAGGCAGCAAAGAGAGGAGATTTAAGGTTTAAGGTGTCATTCTAGGCACGGTTTCATTATATTTAGGTCATGTCGTGTCTACTTTGGGAGTCATTAAGGCTTTTCAACATTGAATGTAGGCATGAGGTCCTTTCTTTCTCCTTAAGAGGCAGCAAAGAGAGGAGATTTAAGGTTTAAGGTGTCATTCTAGGCACGGTTTCATTATATTTAGGTCATGTCGTGTCTACTTGGGGAGCCCGGTTGCGGCGACATTCTTTCGGGCGATGTTTTCCATTGCCTCTCACCTCTGATCTATGTGAGAAAGTAGTCAGTGGCTTCGAAAGAATGTTGTGTAAGTACTGGTGTGGGAAAGCCAGGAAAACATGGGTAGGTGCACTGACCGCCGTGATATGACCAAAGCTGTTGAAAGCGGCGTTAAACTCCAAACAAAAATACTTGGGGAGCCATTAAGGCTTTTCAACATTGAATGTAGGCACGAGGTCCTTTCTTTCTCCTTAAGAGGCAGCAAAGAGAGGAGATTTAAGGTTTAAGGTGTCATTCTAGGCACGGTTTCATTATATTTAGGTCATGTCGTGTCTACTTGGGGAGTCATTAAGGCTTTTCAACATTGAATGTAGGCACGAGGTCCTTTCTTTCTCCTTAAGAGGCAGCAAAGAGAGGAGATTTAAGGTTTAAGGTGTCATTTTAGGCACAGTTTCCATTATATTTAGGTCATGTCGTGTCTACTTGGGGAGTCATTAAGGCTTTTCAACATTGAATGTAGGCACGAGGTCCTTTCTTTCTCCTTAAGAGGCAGCAAAGAGAGGAGATTTAAGGTTTAAGGTGTCATTGTAGGCACGGTTTCATTATATTTAGGTCATGTCGTGTCTACTTGGGGAGTCATTAAGGCTTTTCAACATTGAATGTAATAATAATAATAATAATAATAATAATACTACTTTATTTAATGAGGGTAACACAGTTAGTTACACTAATCTTCCCTGTGGCCCTCAACAATCATACATTGAACATGAAATTCAACAATGTAATTAAACATTAAAATATAAAACAAGCATTCACATAATGTTTATAAATGCAATGACAGAAACTTTTCCATTCGTCTGTAACCTAGCCCCAGAAGGCCCGTGTAGGCACGATGTCCTTTCTTTCTCCTTAAGAGGCAGCAAAGAGAGGAGATTTAAGGTTTAAGGTGTCATTCTAGGCACGGTTTCATTATATTTAGGTCATGTCGTGTCTACTTGGGGAGTCATTAAGGCTTTTCAACATTGAATGTAGGCACGATGTCCTTTCTTTCTCCTTAAGAGGCAGCAAAGAGAGGAGATTTAAGGTTTAAGGTGTCATTCTAGGCACGGTTTCATTATATTTAGGTCATGTCGTGTCTACTTGGGGAGTCATTAAGGCTTTTCAACATTGAATGTAGGCACGAGGTCCTTTCTTTCTCCTTAAGAGGCAGCAAAGAGAGGAGATTTAAGGTTTAAGGTGTCATTCTAGGCACGGTTTCATTATATTTAGGTCATGTCATGTCTACTTGGGGAGTCATTAAGGCTTTTCAACATTGAATGTAGGCACGAGGTCCTTTCTTTCTCCTTAAGAGGCAGCAAAGAGAGGAGATTTAAGGTTTAAGGTGTCATTCTAGGCACGGTTTCATTATATTTAGGTCATGCCGTGTCTACTTGGGGAGTCATTAAGGCTTTTCAACATTGAATGTAGGCACGATGTCCTTTCTTTCTCCTTAAGAGGCATCAAAGAGAGGAGATTTAAGGTTTAAGGTGTCATTCTAGGCACGGTTTCATTATATTTAGGTCATGTCGTGTCTACTTGGGGAGTCATTAAGGCTTTTCAACATTGAATGTAGGCACGAGGTCCTTTCTTTCTCCTTAAGAGGCAGCAAAGAGAGGAGATTTAAGGTTTAAGGTGTCATTCTAGGCACGGTTTCATTATATTTAGGTCATGTCGTGTCTACTTGGGGAGTCATTAAGGCTTTTCAACATTGAATGTAGGCACGAGGTCCTTTCTTTCTCCTTAAGAGGCAGCAAAGAGAGGAGATTTAAGGTTTAAGGTGTCATTCTAGGCACGGTTTCATTATATTTAGGTCATGTCGTGTCTACTTGGGGAGTCATTAAGGCTTTTCAACATTGAATGTAGGCACGAGGTCCTTTCTTTCTCCTTAAGAGGCAGCAAAGAGAGGAGATTTAAGGTTTAAGGTGTCATTCTAGGCACGGTTTCATTATATTTAGGTCATGTCGTGTCTACTTGGGGAGTCATTAAGGCTTTTCAACATTGAATGTAGGCACGAGGTCCTTTCTTTCTCCTTAAGAGGCAGCAAAGAGAGGAGATTTAAGGTTTAAGGTGTCATTCTAGGCACGGTTTCATTATATTTAGGTCATGTCGTGTCTACTTGGGGAGTCATTAAGGCTTTTCAACATTGAATGTAGGCATGAGGTCCTTTCTTTCTCCTTAAGAGGCAGCAAAGAGAGGAGATTTAAGGTTTAAGGTGTCATTCTAGGCACGGTTTCATTATATTTAGGTCATGTCGTGTCTACTTGGGGAGCCCGGTTGCGGCGACATTCTTTCGGGCGATGTTTTCCATTGCCTCTCACCTCTGATCTATGTGAGAAAGTAGTCAGTGGCTTCGAAAGAATGTTGTGTAAGTACTGGTGTGGGAAAGCCAGGAAAACATGGGTAGGTGCACTGACCGCCGTGATATGACCAAAGCTGTTGAAAGCGGCGTTAAACTCCAAACAAAAATACTTGGGGAGCCATTAAGGCTTTTCAACATTGAATGTAGGCACGAGGTCCTTTCTTTCTCCTTAAGAGGCAGCAAAGAGAGGAGATTTAAGGTGTCATTCTAGGCACGGTTGCATTCTATTTAGGTCATGTCGTGTCTACTTGGGGAGTCATTAAGGCTTTTCAACATTGAATGTAGGCACGAGGTCCTTTCTTTCTCCTTAAGAGGCAGCAAAGAGAGGAGATTTAAGGTTTAAGGTGTCATGCTAGGCACGGTTTCATTCTATTTAGGTCATGTCGTGTCTACTTGGGGAGTCATTAAGGCTTTTCAACATTGAATGTAGGCACGAGGTCCTTTCTTTCTCCTTAAGAGGCAGCAAAGAGAGGAGATTTAAGGTTTAAGGTGTCATTCTAGGCACGGTTTCATTATATTTAGGTCATGTCGTGTCTACTTGGGGAGTCATATGGCTTTTCAACATTGAATGTAGGCACGGGGTTCCAGATATAACCAACCGAGATTAAAGATTCACAGATCAAGGCACAGCACACTGGTGGACTTCAGAACTACGTCTCCTACACTCAGCGACTAGGTATGGATTAATTACTTGCTTGTTTCGAATAAATGTGGGAAAATGAGCAACTGTTCGATGTGAACCATGTGTACGTTTGTCACAATGTTTTCAAAAGCCGCATCATATGCATCAACATGCGTCTACATGTGGGAAAGGGTTAGGAAGTTTGTTGAGCATTTTCTACTTTTGTCACAATGTTTTCAATACTCGACTGCTTCAATTGTATGGAAATGCGTCTACAGGTTTCATTTACGTTCCAGATATAACCAACCGAGATGAAAGATTCACAGATCAAGACACAGATCAAGGCACAGCACACTGGTGGACTTCAGAACTACGTCTCCTTCACGCAGCGACTAGGTAAGGATTAATTACTTGCTTGTTTCGAATAAATGTGAGAAAAGGAGCATTAACTGTTCAATTTAAACCATGTCTACTACGTTTGTCACAATGTTTTCAAAAGCCGCATCCTATGCATCAACATGCGTCTACATGTGGGAAAGGGTTAGGAAGTTTGTAGAGCATTTTCTACTTTTGTCACAATGTTTTCAATACTCGACTGCTTCAATTGCATCGAACTGCGTCTACAGGTTTCATTTACGTTCCAGATATAACCAACCGAGATGAAAGATTCACAGATCAAGACACAGATCAAGGCACAGATCAAGGCACAGATCAAGGCACAGCACACTAGTGGACTTCAGAACTACGTCTCCTTCACGCAGCAACTAGGTAAGGATTAATTACTTGCTCGATTCGAATAAATGTGGGAAAAGGAGCATTAACTGTTCGATTTGAACCATGTCTACTACGTTTGTCACAATGTTTTCAAAAGCCGCATCCTATGCATCAACATGCGTCTACATGTGGGAAAGGGTTAGAAAGTTTGTGGAGCATTTTCTACTTTTGTCACAATGTTTTCAATACTCGACTGCTTCAATTGCATCGAACTGCGTCTACAGGTTTCATTTACGTTCCAGATATAACCAACCGAGATGAAAGATTCACAGATCAAGACACAGATCAAGGCACAGATCAAGGCACAGCACACTGGTGGACTTCAGAACTACGTCTCCTTCACGCAGCGACTAGGTAAGGATTAATTACTTGCTCGATTCGAATAAATGTGGGAAAAGGAGCATTAACTGTTCGATTTGAACCATGTCTACTACGTTTGTCACAATGTTTTCAAAAGCTGCATCCTATGCATCAACATGCGTCTACATGTGGGAAAGGGTTAGGAAGTTTGTGGAGCATTTTCTACTTTTGTCACAATGTTTTCAATACTCGACTGCTTCAATTGCATCGAACTGCATCTACAGGTTTCATTTACGTTCCAGATATAACCAACCGAGATGAAAGATTCACAGATCAAGACACAGATCAAGGCACAGATCAAGGCACAGCACACTGGTGGACTTCAGAACTACGTCTCCTTCACGCAGCGACTAGGTAAGGATTAATTACTTGCTCGTTTCGAATAAATGTGGGAAAAGGAGCATTAACTGTTCGATTTGAACCATGTCTACTACGTTTGTCACAATGTTTTCAAAAGCCGCATCCTATGCATCAACATGTGTCTACATGTGGGAAAGGGTAAGGAAGTTTGTGGAGCATTTTCTACTTTTGTCACAATGTTTTCAATACTCGACTGCTTCAATTGCATCGAACTGCGTCTACAGGTTTCATTTACGTTCCAGATATAACCAACCGAGATGAAAGATTCACAGATCAAGACACAGATCAAGGCACAGCACACTGGTGGACTTCAGAACTACGTCTCCTTCACGCAGCGACTAGGTAAGGATTAATTACTTGCTCGATTCGAATAAATGTGGGAAAAGGAGCATTAACTGTTCGATTTGAACCATGTCTACTACGTTTGTCACAATGTTTTCAAAAGCCGCATCCTATGCATCAACATGCGTCTACATGTGGGAAAGGGTTAGGAAGTTTGTGGAGCATTTTCTACTTTTGTCACAATGTTTTCAATACTCGACTGCTTCAATTGCATCGAACTGCATCTACAGGTTTCATTTACGTTCCAGATATAACCAACCGAGATGAAAGATTCACAGATCAAGACACAGATCAAGGCACAGCACACTGGTGGACTTCAGAACTACGTCTCCTTCACGCAGCGACTAGGTAAGGATTAATTACTTGCTCGTTTCGAATAAATGTGGGAAAAGGAGCATTAACTGTTCGATTTGAACCATGTCTACTACGTTTGTCACAATGTTTTCAAAAGCCGCATCCTATGCATCAACATGTGTCTACATGTGGGAAAGGGTAAGGAAGTTTGTGGAGAATTTTCTATTTTTGTCACAATGTTTTCAATACTCGACTGCTTCAATTGCATCGAACTGCGTCTACAGGTTTCATTTACGTTCCAGATATAACCAACCGAGATGAAAGATTCACAGATCAAGACACAGATCAAGGCACAGCACACTGGTGGACTTCAGAACTACGTCTCCTTCACGCAGCGACTAGGTAAGGATTAATTACTTGCTCGATTCGAATAAATGTGGGAAAAGGAGCATTAACTGTTCGATTTGAACCATGTCTACTACGTTTGTCACAATGTTTTCAAAAGCCGCATCCTATGCATCAACATGCGTCTACATGTGGGAAAGGGTTAGGAAGTTTGTGGAGCATTTTCTACTTTTGTCACAATGTTTTCAATACTCGACTGCTTCAATTGCATCGAACTGCGTCTACAGGTTTCATTTACGTTCCAGATATAACCAACCGAGATGAAAGATTCACAGATCAAGACACAGATCAAGGCACAGATCAAGGCACAGCACACTGGTGGACTTCAGAACTACGTCTCCTTCACGCAGCGACTAGGTAAGGATTAATTACTTGCTCGTTTCGAATAAATGTGGGAAAAGGAGCATTAACTGTTCGATTTGAACCATGTCTACTACGTTTGTCACAATGTTTTCAAAAGCCGCATCCTATGCATCAACATGTGTCTACATGTGGGAAAGGGTAAGGAAGTTTGTGGAGCATTTTCTACTTTTGTCACAATGTTTTCAATACTCGACTGCTTCAATTGCATCGAACTGCGTCTACAGGTTTCATTAACGTTCCAGATATAACCAACCGAGATGAAAGATTCACAGATCAAGACACAGATCAAGGCACAGCACACTGGTGGACTTCAGAACTACGTCTCCTTCACGCAGCGACTAGGTAAGGATTAATTACTTGCTCGTTTCGAATAAATGTGGGAAAAGGAGCATTAACTGTTCGATTTGAACCATGTCTACTACGTTTGTCACAATGTTTTCAAAAGCCGCATCCCATGCATCAACATGCGTCTACATGTGGGAAAGGGTTAGGAAGTTTGTGGAGCATTTTCTACTTTTGTCACAATGTTTTCAATACTCGACTGCTTCAATTGCATCAAACTGCGTCTAGAGGTTTCATTTACGTTCCAGATATAACCAACCGAGATGAAAGATTCACAGATCAAGACACAGATCAAGGCACAGATCAAGGCACAGCACACTGGTGGACTTCAGAACTACGTCTCCTTCACGCAGCGACTAGGTAAGGATTAATTACTTGCTCGTTTCGAATAAATGTGGGAAAAGGAGCATTAACTGTTCGATTTGAACCATGTCTACTACGTTTGTCACAATGTTTTCAAAAGCCGCATCCTATGCATCAACATGTGTCTACATGTGGGAAAGGGTAAGGAAGTTTGTGGAGCATTTTCTACTTTTGTCACAATGTTTTCAATACTCGACTGCTTCAATTGCATCGAACTGCGTCTACAGGTTTCATTTACGTTCCAGATATAACCAACCGAGATGAAAGATTCACAGATCAAGACACAGATCAAGGCACAGCACACTGGTGGACTTCAGAACTACGTCTCCTTCACGCAGCGACTAGGTAAGGATTAATTACTTGCTCGATTCGAATAAATGTGGGAAAAGGAGCATTAACTGTTCGATTTGAACCATGTCTACTACGTTTGTCACAATGTTTTCAAAAGCCGCATCCTATGCATCAACATGCGTCTACATGTGGGAAAGGGTTAGGAAGTTTGTGGAGCATTTTCTACTTTTGTCACAATGTTTTCAATACTCGACTGCTTCAATTGCATCGAACTGCATCTACAGGTTTCATTTACGTTCCAGATATAACCAACCGAGATGAAAGATTCACAGATCAAGACACAGATCAAGGCACAGCACACTGGTGGACTTCAGAACTACGTCTCCTTCACGCAGCGACTAGGTAAGGATTAATTACTTGCTCGTTTCGAATAAATGTGGGAAAAGGAGCATTAACTGTTCGATTTGAACCATGTCTACTACGTTTGTCACAATGTTTTCAAAAGCCGCATCCTATGCATCAACATGTGTCTACATGTGGGAAAGGGTAAGGAAGTTTGTGGAGCATTTTCTACTTTTGTCACAATGTTTTCAATACTCGACTGCTTCAATTGCATCGAACTGCGTCTACAGGTTTCATTTACGTTCCAGATATAACCAACCGAGATGAAAGATTCACAGATCAAGACACAGATCAAGGCACAGCACACTGGTGGACTTCAGAACTACGTCTCCTTCACGCAGCGACTAGGTAAGGATTAATTACTTGCTCGATTCGAATAAATGTGGGAAAAGGAGCATTAACTGTTCGATTTGAACCATGTCTACTACGTTTGTCACAATGTTTTCAAAAGCCGCATCCTATGCATCAACATGCGTCTACATGTGGGAAAGGGTTAGGAAGTTTGTGGAGCATTTTCTACTTTTGTCACAATGTTTTCAATACTCGACTGCTTCAATTGCATCGAACTGCGTCTACAGGTTTCATTTACGTTCCAGATATAACCAACCGAGATGAAAGATTCACAGATCAAGACACAGATCAAGGCACAGATCAAGGCACAGCACACTGGTGGACTTCAGAACTACGTCTCCTTCACGCAGCGACTAGGTAAGGATTAATTGCTTGCTCGTTTCGAATAAATGTGGGAAAAGGAGCATTAACTGTTCGATTTAAACCATGTCTACTACGTTTGTCACAATGTTTTCAAAAGCCCCATCCTATGCATCAACATGCGTCTACATGTGGGAAAGAGTTAGGAAGTTTGTGGAGCATTTTCTAGTTTTGTCACAATGTTTTCAATACTCGACTGCTTCAATTGCATCGAACTGCGTCTACAGGTTTCATTTACGTTCCAGATATAACCAACCGAGATGAAAGATTCACAGATCAAGACACAGATCAAGGCACAGCACACTGGTGGACTTCAGAACTACGTCTCCTTCACGCAGCGACTAGGTAAGGATTAATTACTTGCTCGTTTCGAATAAATGTGGGAAAAGGAGCATTAACTGTTCGATTTAAACCATGTCTACTACGTTTGTCACAATGTTTTCAAAAGCCCCATCCTATGCATCAACATGCGTCTACATGTGGGAAAGAGTTAGGAAGTTTGTGGAGCATTTTTTACTTTTGTCACAATGTTTTCAATACTCGACTGCTTCAATTGCATCGAACTGCGTCTACAGGTTTCATTTACGTTCCAGATATAACCAACCGAGATGAAAGATTCACAGATCAAGGCACAGCACACTGGTGGACTTCAGAACTACGTCTCCTTCACGCAGCGACTAGGTAAGGATTAATTACTTGCTCGTTTCGAATAAATGTGGGAAAAGGAGCATTAACTGTTCGATTTGAACCATGTCTACTACGTTTGTCACAATGTTTTCAAAAGCCGCATCCTATGCATCAACATGCGTCTACATGTGGGAAAGGGTTAGGAAGTTTGTAGAGCATTTTCTACTTTTGTCACAATGTTTTCAATACTCGACTGCTTCAATTGCTTCGAACTGCGTCTACAGGTTTCATTTACGTTCCAGATATAACCAACCGAGATGAAAGATTCACAGATCAAGACACAGATCAAGGCACAGCACACTGGTGGACTTCAGAACTACGTCTCCTTCACGCAGCGACTAGGTAAGGATTAATTACTTGCTCGTTTCGAATAAATGTGGGAAAAGGAGCATTAACTGTTCGATTTGAACCATGTCTACTACGTTTGTCACAATGTTTTCAAAAGCCGCATCAACGTGCGTCTACATGTGGGAAAGGGTTAGGAAGTTTGTGGAGCATTTTCTACTTTTGTCACAATGTTTTCAATACTCGACCGCTTCAATTGCATCGAACTGCGTCTACAGGTTTCATTTACGTTCCAGATATAACCAACCGAGATGAAAGATTCACAGATCAAGACACAGATCAAGGCACAGATCAAGGCACAGCACACTGGTGGACTTCAGAACTACGTCTCCTTCACGCAGCGACTAGGTAAGGATTAATTACTTGCTCGTTTCGAATAAATGTGGGAAAAGGAGCATTAACTGTTCAATTTAAACCATGTCTACTACGTTTGTCACAATGTTTTCAAAAGCCGCATCCTATGCATCAACATGCGTCTACATGTGGGAAAGGGTTAGGAAGTTTGTAGAGCATTTTCTACTTTTGTCACAATGTTTTCAATACTCGACTGCTTCAATTGCATCGAACTGCGTCTACAGGTTTCATTTACGTTCCAGATATAACCAACCGAGATGAAAGATTCACAGATCAAGACACAGATCAAGGCACAGCACACTGGTGGACTTCAGAACTACGTCTCCTTCACGCAGCGACTAGGTAAGGATTAATTACTTGCTCGATTCGAATAAATGTGGGAAAAGGAGCATTAACTGTTCGATTTGAACCATGTCTACTACGTTTGTCACAATGTTTTCAAAAGCCGCATCCTATGCATCAACATGCGTCTACATGTGGGAAAGGGTTAGGAAGTTTGTGGAGCATTTTCTACTTTTGTCACAATGTTTTCAATACTCGACTGCTTCAATTGCATCGAACTGCGTCTACAGGTTTCATTTACGTTCCAGATATAACCAACCGAGATGAAAGATTCACAGATCAAGACACAGATCAAGGCACAGATCAAGGCACAGCACACTGGTGGACTTCAGAACTACGTCTCCTTCACGCAGCGACTAGGTAAGGATTAATTACTTGCTCGATTCGAATAAATGTGGGAAAAGGAGCATTAACTGTTCGATTTGAACCATGTCTACTACGTTTGTCACAATGTTTTCAAAAGCCGCATCCTATGCATCAACATGCGTCTACATGTGGGAAAGGGTTAGGAAGTTTGTGGAGCATTTTCTACTTTTGTCACAATGTTTTCAATACTCGACTGCTTCAATTGCATCGAACTGCGTCTACAGGTTTCATTTACGTTCCAGATATAACCAACCGAGATGAAAGATTCACAGATCAAGACACAGATCAAGGCACAGCACACTGGTGGACTTCAGAACTACGTCTCCTTCACGCAGCGACTAGGTAAGGATTAATTACTTGCTCGTTTCGAATAAATGTGGGAAAAGGAGCATTAACTGTTCGATTTGAACCATGTCTACTACGTTTGTCACAATGTTTTCAAAAATCAACATGCGTTTACATGTGGGAAAGGGTTAGGAAGTTTGTGGAGCATTTTCTACTTTTGTCACAATGTTTTCAATACTCGACTGCTTCAATTGCATCGAACTGCGTCTACAGGTTTCATTTACGTTCCAGATATAACCAACCGAGATGAAAGATTCACAGATCAAGACACAGATCAAGGCACAGATCAAGGCACAGCACACTGGTGGACTTCAGAACTACGTCTCCTTCACGCAGCGACTAGGTAAGGATTAATTACTTGCTCGTTTCGAATAAATGTGGGAAAAGGAGCATTAACTGTTCGATTTGAACCATGTCTACTACGTTTGTCACAATGTTTTCAAAAGCCGCATCCTATGCATCAACATGTGTCTACATGTGGGAAAGGGTAAGGAAGTTTGTGGAGCATTTTCTACTTTTGTCACAATGTTTTCAATACTCGACTGCTTCAATTGCATCGAACTGCGTCTACAGGTTTCATTAACGTTCCAGATATAACCAACCGAGATGAAAGATTCACAGATCAAGACACAGATCAAGGCACAGCACACTGGTGGACTTCAGAACTACGTCTCCTTCACGCAGCGACTAGGTAAGGATTAATTACTTGCTCGTTTCGAATAAATGTGGGAAAAGGAGCATTAACTGTTCAATTTGAACCATGTCTACTACGTTTGTCACAATGTTTTCAAAAGCCGCATCCTATGCATCAACATGCGTCTACATGTGGGAAAGGGTTAGGAAGTTTGTAGAGCATTTTCTACTTTTGTCACAATGTTTTCAATACTCGACTGCTTCAATTGCATCGAACTGCGTCTACAGGTTTCATTTACGTTCCAGATATAACCAACCGAGATGAAAGATTCACAGATCAAGACACAGATCAAGGCACAGCACACTGGTGGACTTCAGAACTACGTCTCCTTCACGCAGCGACTAGGTAAGGATTAATTACTTGCTCGTTTCGAATAAATGTGGGAAAAGGAGCATTAACTGTTCGATTTGAACCATGTCTACTACGTTTGTCACAATGTTTTCAAAAGCCGCATCCTATGCATCAACATGCGTCTACATGTGGGAAAGGGTAAGGAAGTTTGTGGAGCATTTTCTACTTTTGTCACAATGTTTTCAATACTCGACTGCTTCAATTGCATCGAACTGCGTCTACATGTTTCATTTACGTTCCAGATATAACCAACCGAGATGAAAGATTCACAGATCAAGACACAGATCAAGGCACAGCACACTGGTGGACTTCAGAACTACGTCTCCTACACTCAGCGACTAGGTAAGAAGTAATTACTTGCTCGTTTCGAATAATTGTGGCATAAGGAGCAACTATTCAGTTTGAACCATGTCTTCCGATGTCACAATGTTTTCAAAAACCGCATCATATGCATCAAAATGCGTCTACATGTGGGAAAGGGTCAGGAAGTTTGTTGAGCATTTTCTACTTTTGTCACTAGGTTTTCAAAACTCGACTGCTTCAAATGCACCAAAATGCATCTACATGAGAGAACGGGTCAAAATGTTTCTTAGAACAGAAGCTTTATTCATATATGATTGATCTTGAAACTATTTACAATATACGAATTATGTGTTTGCTTTCCACATGCTAACCATGTTCAGTTTTTGTTCCAGATATAAAAAACCGAGATGAAAGAGATGCGCCTTCACAGATGAAAACACAGATCACCGTCACCACCGTCAGAGCTACAACCCCCGACTAGGTAAGAAGTAATTACTTGCTCGTTTCGAATAATTGTGGCATAAGGATCGAGCAGCTATTCAGTTTGAACCATGTCTTCCGATGTCACAATGTTTTCAAAAACCGCATCATATGCATCAAAATGCGTCTACATGTAGGAAAGGGTTAGGAAGTTTGTTGAGCATTTTCTACTTTTGTCACTAGGTTTTCAAAACTCGACTGCTTCAAATACACCAAAATGCGTCTACATGAGAGAACGGGTCAAAATGTTTCTTAGAACATAAGCTTTATTCATATATGATTGATCTTGAAACTATATAAAAATTATGTGTTTGCTTTCCACATGCTAACCATGTTCAGTTTTTGTTCCAGATATAAAAAACCGAGATGAAAGAGATGCGCCTTCACAGATGAAAACACAGATCACCGTCACCACCGTCAGAGCTACAACCCCCGACTAGGTAAGAAGTCATTACTTGCTCGTTTCGAATAATTGTGGCATAAGGAGCAACTATTCATTTTGAACCATGTCTATGTTTGTCACAATGTTTTCAAAAGCCGCATCAAAATGCGTCTACATGTGGATAAGGGTTAGAAAGTTTCTTGAGCAATTTCTACGTCATAATGTTTTCAAAAGTCGACTCCTTTAAATGCGTCTACATGAGGGAACAGGTCAAAACGTTTCTAAGAACCATTTGTGACTTTCGATAGACCAGTGTAGATCGAGATACAGATATATGCGGATGCACACATTGATCTGAGACTACACTGGTCGCACATGCTAAGTGTGCAGGTTTAATCGATATTCACAAACTTTACACGGAAAGAAAATAACAAATAGTACGTTTTCATGGAGTGCATCTCAAGTACTCATTAATCCTTTCCCACATACAAATATATCTGCAACAGACGATTTTGAACACATCTAGGCAGAAGAAATATGGAAAATACCTAAATGAACGTTGTATTGCTTGAAAGATGTTCAAAACATAGCGGCAAAAGAGAAATAACTTGTTTTTAGCAATTTCTACTTTTGTCCCAATGTTTTCAAAATTTGTCTGCTTAATATTCATTTACGTCAAAGTTTGTCTGCATGTGCTGAAAGGCTAAGAATCTTCTTGTCACCATTCGTAACGTGTGTAATCTAAAAGATGTCGGTTTTACTTCCAGATTTTGTACCAGATATAACGAACCGATATGAAACAGATCCGCCTTCAGAGATGAAAACACAGATCAACGCACACTGGACTTCATAGCTTAATCCCCGACTAGGTATTGAATAATTACTTGCTCGTTTCGAACTATTGTAGCCTTAGGAGCAACTGCTCGTTTTTAACCAATTGTCTACGTTTGTCACAATAATTTCAAAAGCCGCATCATTTGCATCAAACTTCGTCTGCATGTGGATAAGGGTTAGGAAGTTTGTTGAGCAATTTCTACGTCATAATGTTTTCAAAAGTCGACTCCTTTAAATGCATCAAAATGCGTCTACATGGGGGAACTGGTCAAAACGTTTCTAAGAACCATTTGTGACTTTTGATCGACCAGCTTATAATCTTCTTGGATCCTCCTTGTCACCATTCGTAACGTGTGCAAACGAACCATGTGTCTGTAATATAGAACAGAACGGAAGCTTTATTTATATATGATTCTTTAAACCATTTACAATATACGAATATTTGTTTGCTTTCCACATGCTTATCATGTTCAGTTTTTGTCCCAGATATAAAGAACCGAGATGGAAGAGATCAGCTTGAATAGATAACTACACAAACATTAGAAGAATGGATCAACGCACACTGGACTTTGGAACTACACCCCTGAACTCGGTAAAGATAACATTTTAATTTTCTAGTTTTTTTTAAGTATTACATGTATAGTTGTATTACAATTTGTTTATTTGTAACACAAATTGAAATATTCCTTATTAGGAAGAAAAAAAGATTAATGATCCTGATGGTCAGATGGAAGCAATTTATTTTCTATAGGTGACAATTATAGCGTTTTGGGCTATGCTTCTTTCCGAACAATCCAAATAACACAAACCTATATTCAACCAATAATAAATGGTAACCGTCATTTTGGACCAAATCGGGCCTGGAAAAAACGATATTTCTCGTTCTCTACTTTCACTTCTAAACAATATCAAAAGGTCAGAAGGAAGTGATTCATTGTCCATGGTTTTTGGCTATGGTTCTTTCCTAACAATAAAACAATTGAAGACTACTTCAGTCACATAGATTCAGCTGAAATTCCCTCGACAAAGTTGTCTGCCAGGTGCTCCAATCCGAATTGCTTCCCTTTGACCAAAGTACTAAACATGTATTTGATTATCAATACATCAAGTAAACTATGTATGTCTATACCAAGTTACATTACTATTGTCTTAAATAATTCAGTAATGCCCCTTTTTCGGCTTAGAAAAAAAAGAGTGTGTTTCCTTATTGTTAGTGACATTACGAATATATACTGTAATATACCATATATGTGTACTATTGAAAATGCAATAGAACATCTGCATATTACTAGTATATAATTCCAGGTTAACATAGACGCTTAAACGCCAGATTTGGTACGCCACACCTGGGGGGTGTATAAGATAGTGATTATACTCCCAAGATAAACCTAATAATCACTCCGAGATAAAACCTACTCAGAGATAAACCCGCGACAGTCTATCTACAGATCAGATCCGGCTTGTATCCAACAATTTATATATCAAGATCAGACGTCCGAAGTAAAGTAACATGATCGATTCCCGGGAGACAGTTATGGAAAAGAAGAAATAACAATATTACTAAGATTACTAAGTGTGATTTTTTCAGCCTTGTAGACGATGTTAGATATTTGTGATATACACTGTATGTGATGTATTCCTGTTTAGAAATGTTAAATAGCATCTTGATTTGATTTATGTTTAAGAAATGTGGCTCTTCATTCAATACGGGCATGCACTGGAGAAAGTATACACTTTGTAGCAAGTAAAACTTCTAGAGGCTTGAACTTTAACAAAAGCAACAGTTAAATTCAGCAACTAAAATGTCTATTCAATATGATAAAGTGGTTTGTAGGCCTTATTACCAAAATGTCGTGCAATACCATACAACAAGAGTTGTCAATATGGCAGCATGCTCGACCATTTGCAATTTGATTATATAGTAAACTGTGGTTTATGAGATATATGTGCATGATAGTACCTTGCATGCCAAACTTTAACCAAATTGTCAAAGTCAAACAAGTGCCATAATTTGTACTGAATTCATACAAGAGTTGTCTCAAGATAAACCTAATAATCACTCCGAGATAAAACCTACTCCGAGATAAACCCGCGACAGTCAATAACTCATCCAAAAGTAGGTCAAATTAAACGCCCTCGTAATATGCGCAACAACACATTGTACCGATGACTCCTGTGAAGTTTCATAGAAATGTGGCCAAGGGGTTGTGAGATAAAGGCCGGACAAGAAATGTGGACGTACAGACAGACAGACAGACAGACAAACAAATTTAAAAAAAAAGGGCAATAACTCATCCAAAAGTAGGTCAAATTAAACGCCCTCGTAATATGCGCAACAACACATTGTACCGATGACTCCTGTGAAGTTTCATAGAAATGTGGCAAAGGGGTTGTGAGATGAAGGCCGGACAAGAAATGTGGACGTACAGACAGACAGACAAACAAATTTAAAAAAAGGGCAATAACTCATCCAAAAGTAGGTCAAATTAAACGCCCTCGTAATATGCGCAACAAGACATTGTACCGATGACTCCTGTGAAGTTTCATAGAAATGTGGCCAAGGGGTTGTGAGATAAAGGCCGGACAAGAAATGTGGACGTACAGACAGACAGACAGACGGCGCAGGCAAAAGCAATATGTCTCCTCCGGAGGGGGGAGACCTAATAACTCTATTGATAATAATTAGGTTAAAAACTAACAATACAAGATACAATAATAACACACTAAAGTAAACTAAAATGATATTAATTTGTATTATTATTAACAAATATAATGATAACAACAATTATAATAACTATATTGATAATGATTATGTTAATACAATACAATACAATATATTTTAATGCATAAAAACTACAAGTTTTATAGCAAATTATACAATTTAAACAAATTCCTTACATAACATAGACAATGTTTTCCGAAGAGCATATACAACTGTAGATGATTAACCGTACATACATGTATGTAACCCAAAATAAATATTATCATATTTATATATTTACTCACAATGAAGACACTATATTTGTTCTATTCTTAAATTTAAGTTAAATTAAAATAAGACATATTTAGCAATAAGTAACAATGATAACACACTTAACTACTGATATTAAGGACTTATAATAATAATAACAATAACGACGACGACAATAATAATAATAATAATAATAATTGCAATATTGATAATAATGATATTAATTGTATTTATTCATTCATTTTAATTCCTCCTAGTGAAGGTTTGAAGTTTGCTGCAGTTAGGTGCATTTTAGAACTACGTGAGACTCTTGTCGGATTTTGTATAAAAGCCAAAGCTTTTTTGAGTAACAAGATTTACTATATTGATAATGATTATGTTAATAACTAACAATGATAACATACTTAACTACTGATATTAAGGACTTATAATAATAACTGTATTATTATTATTATTAACATTTATAATGATAACTAACAATAATGATAACAACAATAATAATAACTATATTGATAATAATTAGGTTAAGAACAGAACCCCTAGAGAAGAAAGATATTGTCTATGCTGTAAATCTACTGACATCGAAGATGAATTTCATTTTATTTTATTTCATTTTATTATTGCATGTCCATGTTTTACTGAACTTAGGAACAAACACTTGAAAAAGTATTATTTTATTCGTCCAAGCGTCTATAAATTTGCTGAACTACTAACCAACAGTAATAGAAAGACAACCCTTAGTCTAGCTATTTATATCAAAGAGGCAACTCTACTGAGAAACATATTAAATGTATCATGATTTCTTCTTCGAAAACTGCAACTTGATTGATCATTAATTCGTACACTCATTCAATCCTTCATTCATACGTCGCTCATTATTTACTTCATAATTGATTCTTCCATTGTACATTATCCACTTCACCATTTAAATTTAGGAACAATTGTTCAATGTCTTTTGTTTCCAAATAACACTCCCCTATTTATACATTGCTCATCCTCACAACGTTTATATCATGCTCATGTTAAATTCATGTTTATATCACTCTCATGCTGAATTCATGTTTAATTCAATCATCCTATAAATTCCAAATGAATCATGTTTGTTTGTATTTTCCTGTCATGTATATTTTATGTATATGTATGTTTTTTAGACAATGTACTTTGTATACGCATTGCAACAATAAAATGGTCTGTCTGTCTGTCTGTTAATAACTAACAATAATTACAGACTAGAGTAAACTACTGATATTAAGGACTTAAACAACGACGACGACAACAATATTAATATATAATGATAATTACTATATTGATACTAATGATATTAATTTGTATTATTTTATTATTAACAACTATAATGATAATGATAACTAACAATAATGATAACAACAATAATAATAACTAGATTGATAATAATTAGGTTAAAAACTAACAATAATAACGGACTACAGTAAACTACTGATATTAAGGACTTCAACAATAATATTAATATATAATGATAATAATTACTATATTGATAATAATTATATTAATTTGTATTATAAGCTCGACTTTTGAAAAAACGAGAGCTATTGTCATGAACCTGGCGTCGTCGTCGGCCGGTATTTTGTTCAGCTCAGCTTTTTTCTGTTTTCTATCAGTCGAGCGTCTGGCACAGACGGTGCTCTTGTAAGCGGTGCTCTTGTTTTATTATTATTATTAACAACTATAATGATAACAAACAATAACGATAACATCAAGGATAATAACATTATATTAGATTATATTTACTGTAATAGAAGAATGGTTCCACTTTCACAAAATAACTTTGTTATTATCATATATTTAATACTTTTCGAGTTTTACTTGCTACAAATGTTGATGGGTCTGATACCTAAGGAATAATCAAATAACCTAACTACTCAAACGAATTTTGTTATATTGCATTTAAACCTCAGTTTGGTAATGCTTTTAACTTTTTCAAAAGCTAGCCGCATAGCCCTTTCTAATATTTGTCGTCATGAAAAATGTCGATATGATACAATATGTAGATTGTTCATATCTCCTGTATCTATATGTGCAACAGCTGCCTTAAATAGGATTATACTATTTCCAAATTAGAAGGGATATTGTTACTAAACCCTTCTTTCCATCATAAAGACGCTTTCTGACGCCTATGCAGCAGACATAGTGACAAAAGAGGAAATTGCTCAAATTGTTTTCCACTTTTAGTTATAGGTAATCGATTCAATTATTGAGATTTTCTATTTCTTGACAATATCAATGCTGATAAATAAAAGACAATCGAAAGCATGCTAGAGTTATGTTTCTTTTGCACTGCACATCTGTAGCTCTGAGTTTCCTATACAACAAGTCTAAAATTGATACATTGGACATCTATTGAGACAATAACCGAAGAAATGAAAAATGAGTTTTACACCTAAAAAAACCCAGATCAGATTTGTGTTCAAAATATTGTATCGATCTCTTAATCCCAATGTATACGTGTGACGACTTTGAAATGGATCCGCGAAACAGAAACAAAGTTTTGACCCATTAATGCAAACCGTAACGGACAGACGGACGGATGGATGAACACAAAGACGGACAGACAGTCAGTCGCTCTGGACAAAGTACAACGCTTGGGAAACACTCATTAACGAAACAAGGGCATTTCACGGAACGCATGTGTTGCATGCGAAAGTCATATAATAAGTGAGAACATGAAAAGACAAATATATACACACTCCAAACGCAGCATGCTAAAGTTATGGTAATGGTGCACTGCAAATGTGTAGGTCAAAAGTTACCTACAAACCAAGTTTGAAATGGATACAATGGAAATTAATTGAGACAATCGCTGAACTAAATAAGGAAAGGAGATAGAGTAAAAGAATGTCCACAGTAAAACGTTTAAATATGAAAAGAATTAATTTGAAACGTGTTTGAAAGCATTGTGTGAAAAGGAGAAATTGTTCATTGTCAGCAATAGCTCCATTTTCAACAATATTTCAATATTCGAACGGTTATATTATCACGGAAAGGGCTCCGCTTCCATGGGGAGGATGTAACCATTTCCCGCTTACAGACGCATGTGCAGCAGACGACAATCGGAAACATTGCGACAAAAGGAGAAATTGCTTATCGGAGGCAATTTATACTTTTGCCACAATGGTTTCAACTCCTTTCAATAATTTTATTTACAGTGATTTGCACATTTCTCTATGTAAGTCGACTGTTGTAAACTAATGGGGTCACAGCACGGTCGACGTTACCTTACACCACTGACATTAAGGTCAATCATAGTTCAGAGTGTGTTTCACGCGTTGGAACTATTTTGTCTCATTAATTAATGCAAACGGATGGTTTTTCGTGATTCGGTCGAACCAATGAAATCGTTGAAAAGGCAGATTATAACCAATCAAAACTAGATGTTGGTGTAGGTATACACATGTGGACTGTGGTTGCAGCTTTAATCCGACTTTTTGAAAACAGCCTGAGTATGGGATAGGCGCGAGACGCCCCTATCCCAAAAACGAGAGCTATTGTCATGACCCTGGCGTGGTCGTCGTCGACGGCGGCGGTGGCGGCGTGGTCGTCCGGTTTAGGTTTTTTGTTCAGCTCAGCTTTTTTCTGTTTTCTATCAGTCGAGCGTCTGTGCCGTACGCGGTGCTCTTGTTTGTTTTTATTTCAGTTATGTTTAATCAGTTACACATAGAGAGAACTTAACAGTTCAATACAAATGACTATACTTATACATTATTAGATGATATATTAAGGATTAATACTGCAAATGAGGTTCGACATTTCATGGCATGACATTTGACAAATGGACACAGGTTTCCAGAGTTTTTACTATTAGTTTTAGCTCTGGTTGTTCCTGGGCGAGTCGGCCATACGCAGTAACTGATATCCGAGTACGGGTACATACATGTATTTCTTTTACATTCATATTATACTTTTATTACAAAAATATGCCTGTTGTATATATGTATATATGTGTGTCGACTGCCAATAAACTCTTTGAACCGTTCACCTCATATAACCAAAATTTTACAATTTTGCAGCTGAAGACATTTGAAATACTTTGTGGACAAATGAGTAATCGCTCAAATGTATCAATAGTTTACACTTTCCCTCGTGAAGACCCATTTTGCTGCATTTGCTGCAGACAAATATTGAAAATAATGATCCATTTCTTCATTTTTTTCTAATTTTTGGAATCAAAATGTTCAAGGTTTTGTTTTTGTAGGGTAAAGATATTGGAAGTGACAGTTAGTAATTCCTCGTTTCCCACTATATTTTCATAAGTTGTCTGCTGTAGAGACTTAATTCTGAATACAGCTGTTTACGTTGCACCAAGTAGGGGTGAACAAACCGAGTTCTGTTTCTTATATATAGTGATAAGTGTCAATAACAAAATATTAATAAAAAGATAAATAAATAATTGAAATAGCCCATTGGTAAAGACAGTTAAATAAATAATATTATTATTTTATTATTGACAATTATCACTGATAGCCCATTGGTGAAAGACAAACAAACTATCAGTCAATGTGGAAAAGCAGCCAGTTGCTTGTAAAGAATGTTGTACGAAGTACTGGTGTGAGAAAGCCAAGAAACATGAGCCGCCGTGATATGATAGTGTGTGTGTGTATATATATGAGTATTCCTTAATTATCATTTTGCTAATTATTTTACCTCATTATTTACATCATTTCGTTTCTATGGTGGGGTATTTATTGTCCAAAGACAGATGAAATACTTTTGTCCGTGATTTTTATTTCATGGGCCGTGTTTTAAAATGCATGTTGACCGTCATTTAATCTTATTTTTGTTCTTAGATATATTATTTCTGTAATAAAGAATCCAAATGGGATTGTTAGGCCCAATGGAAGGTTATTGAAATAAAATAAACTGTTCATATCTTCTATTTATGTTCTATTGTTCCTATTGATGCAATCCCCTATTGATTGGTAGCGACGCAGGATGTCAATTAAGGGGTTGTGAGTTCGAATCCCAGCTCGGCCAACATTCTTTCCGACGTTTGACAAAAGTAAATTTGACTGTCTATGTGGAAAAGCAGCCAGTTGCTTGGAAAGTTTCCAAGCATGTCGTGTGGAGTTTTTGTGATATGACTGGAAATGTGTTGAAAACACCGTTCACCTCAGTCAAACACTTTGTTTACCCTTACACGTAACGCCTCTTTACTTGACAACAATTGCTTATCGTGTGCTTCATAAAACTCTGTCATCCCTTTCCAAAATATATAAAACAAATCTTCAGCATACGACTTTGAAAACGTACAGGTAGAATTATAAAAGATCTCTATCAACTGATCTAATCAAATGATACAGTTGAAAACATGCTGTCAAAGGGAGAAATTTTTCATTAATAACAGTTCCTCCTTTTTCCACTGTTTTCAAATGCCGTCTGCTACAAAGCAACAAACCCCTTCTTATTCATCGACTCAAGTAAGATTAAATAATGCAAGTCAAATGCTAGTGCAAACTTAATTTGACATATCCGCAGAAGAAGTCACGGTTGAAAACATTGTGACAATGGGAGAAATTTCTCAATATTGCTAGTTTCATTTTTATATCTTATCTATGCATTTTCAAAGTCGTTTTATGTATATAACATTCAGTTGAAAACATGGTGGTGACAGTGAGAAATTGTTCGTTCCAATGTTTTCAAATGCGTCAAACTGCGGTTCTTCTTAAAGGACTACTGTCCCTCATACACTAAATCAACAGCAGATAACTTTAACAACACCTAAGCAAAATTAAGGAAATTTAATATAAGGTGTCAAAATGTGTCAACGTGTGAGAACGGGTTAATTCAACTGTCGAATGATGAATACTATAACAATGTCAGTTTATTGTATTTATTTCTATGTAAACTGACCTATGAATAGTTGACTTAAGATATATCTTAGACGGGACCGACTCTGTGGTGTAGTTTTGGAGCGTCCACCTCGGTTTTTCCCCCAGAATATTTCTGTTATATCTCGCCCAAATGCTATGTTGTGGGTTCCCAAAACAATCGTCTCACTTTTGATTACCATCAGCATAGGGTTTGAGAGTCAAATAAGGATGTTAGAAATTTAAAAATGTTCCATATCAAGAGTTCTGTGTTTAACCTTTCCCACATACGACAAATCTGCAACAGATTAATTTGAAAACATCAAGACAAAATTAAGGAAAAGTAATAAAAGTTTTGACTAGTCCATGTTCGAATATGGGTCATATGAGGTTAAAAAGATTAGGTGACTTAGCCAAATAAAGGAAAATCTTGGTAACATTCTGGAAAATGCATTTTGATTTTTTATCAGAATAATTGTCTTGAATTGTTTTGCATTAGAAATCACATTGCATAATTTAGGTGAGCGATCTAGGGACATCATGGTCCTCCTGTTTAATTTACTTTATCATTTATATTTGAATGCGCGCTAAACACTATACATTTATTCATTAGTTTAACCAAGGATGTAGATAAGTCCCGACTTTAACGCAATTTAACCGTGATACGATTCCATTACGCAGAGTCATAAGACCCCCAAATCGCCTGATGCAACTCGTACTCTTTTTTTTTCGTTTCCATAATTGATTATTGAAAATACAAAAGAATCGGAATGGAAGCTAATTCTAGCTTATTAAGTTCCTCTGCTGATGCTCTATAGATGAAAGTATAGTTATTGAATAGAGTTAACCAATTATGCTTCAGACGCCTTTGAAAATATATAGGCAAAACAATAAATATGCTCTATATAATTATGTCTGTATATTTATTGAATATAGTTAACCCATTCCTACATACAATTAATCTGCTGCAAACGACTTTGAAAACATCTCGGCAGAAATATGGATATGCTCTATAGATGAAAGTATCATTATTGAATAGATGTTTTCAAAAGTCGTCTGCTGCAATTTGTCTTCCTCACGAAAAGTTAATCAATATCGGAGAGGTAGGTTTGAAATGTAGAGGCCGTTCAGAGAACAATCCGTCACCAACTATTACAGATACGTTAGCAGGAGTCCATGAAGACATCTATCTAAACGATACCACCTGTGTTCACGTTCTACTAATAATTGCTGAGGTCTTCATTGAATCATGCTAACGTATATGTAATGGTTGATAACGGATTGTTCTCTGAACGGCCGCTTAATTTCCCTTAACGCCTTCGATCAATTTAAAACTCGTCTACACCAACTTCGGGAATATCTTGCTTGAATGTGTTGTATATGGACTGTATTTGGTCATCTACAACCTATTCTAGGTGGCTTAGATTGAGGAACTGACCGTTTATGCTATCTTCAACATTCACTCATTCACCTAATGGTGTGTTCAAGTGTCCCTAAATGGAAGAAAGATAGGCCTAGTGAGTCTCTAGCAATCTGAAATCAAGTCCCAGTGTGCACTTTAGCAAGGCTGTTGTCGCGCCACTGCTTTAAGCTACGTAAATTGCACTTCTATCGCTGTTGCCATTGTCACACGGCTGAAACGTCTTAACCCTTTTCCACATACAACGTTTCTGCAGCAGACGACTTTGAAAACGTCTAGGCAAAAGCAAAGAAAATCCTTTTAAATGAAGGACCCAGTAATTGAAAAGAGAAGAAAACATGCTAACATGAGGATAAATTGCTCTTTTTAAAAAAAGCCGTCTGATGCAGAGGCGTCAGAAAGCGTCTTTATGAGGGAACATCGCATCGCACCTCCTATTAACCAATTCGAATAATGAACTTGGCGCATTACCCCATGGAGATTATGTGTTATAAACGTAGGCATAAGTATATAATAATAATAACAATAATAACCTTTATTGCATAAAACATACATACCTGTTTAAAGCAAATACAGTTTTCACACAAAGACATTAATTTCGTAAAGGAAAACACACAACTTTCGGCAGAGCAAAGTAGTGATGATTGTAGGTGGATAAATGTTTAAATAAAAATGCGCCAAACCCCAGTTCTTTTTTCAATGACGTCAATTGAGCGCTTATGCACATGTTCAAGTTCATTGTTCGAATTGGTCAACATTCATAGATCAAATACCTCGAGGCTATCGAGAAGCGATTTTGTGAAAAGAGGTTATAATAACAACTGGATACATACATTCCAAGAATGGGTTTATTAAACTGCTCATCCGTGACGGTTAGGAACGTCTCTGAAATTGTGTCGGAAACTAAAAAGAACGATAAAACATACTATATTTGAAATTTCGACTATTTTACTAAAAATAATCTTCTGGTTACTTCCCTTTTGATGTTTGTCAAACATAGACTGCTGCAGAGAAGGGAGAACATGTATTACGTGTGCATGATTGTCGGTATAGTTATATGTTCCTGCTGTGCGACTGGACAGTGCTAGGGAAGGACTATATTCGGTGTGACATATTCTCGATGGCTTCACTTTTGTTTGGCTCAATAAGCACATTGTCTTCGTTCGGCATTGCATGGGACAGGTAATTTTATTGAATTTTACACTCGTTAGTTTAATAAGCTTGCGGAACAAGCTTTAAGCTGATATTAATCACGTTCGATGTCTGCTTCCGGAAGAAAACCAGTATTCGCGCCGTTTTACGTGGGAAAATGCTTAAGGCAGAACCCGCTCATCACGGGATTCGAACCCGGAGACGCCACTCATCTACCACTGCATCATTGTCTTCTATTCACACTCATTAATGTTGTAACTTGGGGTAAACTATTTTAGCAACGACTAGAAACATTCAATTATGGACGATCTTGACAGCTACACTGAAACCAAATCAGCTTATGAGCTACAATGTATGAAGAATTCTCAAATTGAATTGTTTATTGTAGCTTTATTTTAAAACGCATGTATAGCGTCAGATGTTGGCTTTCATAAACGTTACATACTGTCAACCATTTTAGGTACATTTCTTTGGATTTGAGTGTAGAAAAACAAGTCAGTGTAATATTTTCCCTGCAAGGGGCTCGTCAGAGCTAATCAGAGGACTAGATAAGGAGGAATAAAATACTGAGACGATTCTTTTGAGTACCCACAACAAAGGTTTTGAAGGTTAAAATAAGGATTTCTGAGCATGAAAAACGCTCCTTATCTAGAGCTCTTTGACGACTTTGAAAACATATTGACAACAACCTGAAAATCTCTGTTAATTGTTAAATAAAGTTGAAAACATTGTGGAATTCGCCAATTGGCCAGAGATTTTTCAGGTTTTTATCACTATGTTTTCAAAGTCGTCTGCTGCAGATTTGTTTAATGTGGGAAATGGTTATAGTGTATGTACCATTAATTCTATTGGAAATTAATAGTTTCTGTCAATGAAATTCCGAGTCTAGCAAATACTGGCCCTGAATTGAAAAGGAACATCTCACATTAGACGCTAAAGTAGGAGACAACATTTGAAAACATTATGGGGAAAGGGAAAATTTGAAACAAAAAGCAATATTTTGTTTCCCTACAATGTTTTAAATCATGCATTTACCCTTACCAGCTTGCAGACCCATTTCGACACATCTGCAGCAGATGACTTTTGCAATCATTGTGGCAAAAGAAGAAGTGTTCCAATATTTATTAAAATATCTTCACAAGATGATGGACCCACCCATCAACCTATGACCAATATGTGGTTTACTCAAATACCCGTGTATTTTGTCTTTAGTAAGGACTTGTAGCAAAAGTTATCACCTAGCTGTTACTACCATTTCAGGTGAAACCCTGATGTAATTAATGTCTATACAATGATATCATATCATATTTATAGATTTCCTGTCACAGAGTTTTTATAAGCTAATAAGGCATTGGCTTGCTTTCTGGTGAGAAACAGGTGTTCAATGAGATACACAAGTAATCTGCCAGTAAACTAATATGTGAATGTTAACTTCATATGGTCATCTTATGTCATAATCACAATTCTCCTTTATAATGTTTTCAACTTTATTTAACATTTAAGCTATCTTTTATGAAGATGTTTCGGGGTTTTGTCACCTTGTTTTCAAAGTCGTCTGCTGCAGATTTGCTGTATGTGAGAAACATAGACTCTGCGTAATGTATTGAACCAGATCAGCATGCGCAATAATGAGCAATTTCTCCTTTTGCCACAATGTTTCAAAAGACGTCTGCTGCTATAGCATCAAAATGCGTCTGCAGGTGGGATATAAATTATGGTGCTGATATTTCATGATTATATGAGCCGTCTCACGAGAAAACCAACAGTATGGAATCTGCGTAGTGTATCGACCCAAATCAGCCTGCACAATTTGCGCAGGCTAATCCGGGCCGACACATTCCGTCTCTTGGTGATAGAGGTATAGAGTAATGATTCCTGAAAGAGAAAATCCACAGGAGGCGAACAGTGTATGTCCGGGTTGGCCTGCGCGACATGCTTAGGTTGATCCGGGTCGATACTTTACACAAAGTTGGTTTTCTCGTGACACGGCTCATATAACTTATTAACGGCATTCATCTTCTGTTTGATTCATTGATTGATTGTTTGGTGTTTTACGCCGTTTTCAACATGTTTTCAGTTATATCACGGCGTTTTCCTTGTTACATTACCAGCACTACTGGCCAATCGTAAGGCTAAACCTGCAGTCCCGAGCGCCAAAGAGGGCATCCATTACTATCATTTTTTAAAGTATGGCACAATTTCGCTATTTGAGATCATGAGACTTTCATTTTCACACAGTGTTTTCAAAAGTCACCATTTGTCTGCTACTGATTGGTTCAATAGTATATTTCGGACGGTTTCTACTTGCCTGGCCAGAAAGCTTGGTGGAATATTACACCGAGAAATCCAGGACGATATCATGGTTGGGTTAATTTGCCGCTGCGATAAGACTTAAAATCAGTGAGCCATCCCGCGAGAAAACCAAAAGTATGGTCTGTGCGTAATGTATCGATCCAGATCAGTCTACGAATTCCGCACATAGAGGTATAGAGTAATGATTCTTGAAAAAGAAAATCCACAGGAGGCGAAAAGTGTCTATCCGGGTAAGCCTGCGCAGGCTGATCTGGGTCCATACATTACGCAGAGGCCATTATGTTGGTTTTCCCGCGGGACATCTCATCTGCTGAAAAAGAGAGTTCTGCTTTAATCATCAATCTTTTTCTATTTCAGATTAAGACGTATGCCGCGGTTATTTAATTCAACCCCGAAGATATATAGTTTGGGCACGCTGATAGTTTGGATGTTAAGTTTATCCACGATAGCCCTGCCTCTCTACGGTCACTTTCACGCTGCAGATGGTCGCTATGAAGACTCTGATGACACGCTGTGTTTCTTCAAGAAAGGGATGCTACATTCCAGTGTTGGACACAGCCTGTACTTCTTTATCGCTTCTGTTATTTTCCCAACGACGGGAATGTTGGTGTGGTTAAAACCGTCAAATCAGCTAGAATTAGTCGCTGGATCAATCAAGCTTCGGTAGGTAGAAGCTGGTAGGAAGACTGTATTGTTCTAAACAGACGGTCGGGAGACCAACGTTGTCGGCATACCGTCGTCTCAACCCCGAATACAGCAGCCCGATTCAACTGCATGCCAGTCTAATGGTAAGTATGCACAATACCTGATTAGCCTGCGCAGGCCGATATTGGGCGATACATTACACAGAGTCCATAATGTTGGGTTTTCTCGTGGAACGGCTCAATTCGCTGTACCAACAGTATTAAAGACAATCCTATATCGCTCACCTAATTTAATAGAAAATCTATAAAAGACTTTTATACCGAAATATTATGAAGTTCTGTACTTGGAAAGTCTCATTATAGTGGCATATTACTGCCGTAAGATAACCAGTTAATGTTTTGTACACTATTAACTGGTTATCTCTAGTTAGGGTTTGCGAATTTCACTTAATAAGTAACATACTAACTGGTTAACTAGATAAGATTCGTGTTACCACTTAATAGACATCCTCGAAACGTAAGACTAAAAACAAGCATGAAAGTGCCTTGAACTGCCATCAGTTACCTTTTCATGCTGTAAAATGAGACTTATACAACCATTAACGTACAACTGAAATACTATCTAGTTAACTACTTATGTCTAACATACTAACTCGTTAACTAGATGAAATTCGTGTTACCAGTTATGCAAAGATAAGACTTATACGACCATTAACGTACAACTGAAATCTACGGAATACAGTTAGGGCCATCGCCTATGAATGTGTTGATCTGAAACGCGATACTCGACAGTACGATGATGATAACACGACAGTACGATGATGATAACGCGACCGTACGATATTACGATGGTGAAAACGCGATAGTACGATGGTGAAAACACGACAGTACGATGATGAAAACACGATAATACGACAGTACGAAGATGATAATGCGATATACTATCGTGTTTTCACCATCGTACCGTCGCGTTTTCACCATCGTACTGTCGCGTTTTCACCATCGTAATATCGTAGTATCGTACTGTCGCGTTATCATCATCGTACTGTCGCGTTATCATCATCGTACCGTCGCGTTATCATCATCGTACCGTCGCGTTATCATCATCGTACTGTCGCGTTATCATCATCGTACTGTCGTGTTATCATCACCGTACTATCGTGTTATCATCATCGTACTGTCGCGTTTTCATCATCGTACTGTCGCGTTATCATCATCGTACTGTCGTGTTATCATCATCGTACTGTTGCGTTATCACCATCGTACTGTCGTGTTATCACCATCGTACTATCGCGTTATCGTCATCGTACTGTCGCGTTATCATCATCGTACCATCGCCTTCCGGTGCGCACATAAATAAAAGGATTCATGAATCATACAGCAAATATGAAAGAAGGCAGGGTTAATTCCATTAATAACATAGATCTAATACAAATGTATACGGATTTATGAAGCAGAATTATTGTTTACCTTCTGCTTCTGAATCCGGCATTTTGTCACATGGAGGGTAAATTCTTCTATGCACATGCGCACCGGAAGGCGATAGTACGACAGTGCGATGATGATAACACGACGGTACGATGGTGATAACGCGACGGTACGATGGTGATAACTCGACGGTACGATGGTGATAACGCGACAGTACGATGATGATATTACGACGGTACGATGGTGATAACGCGACAGTACGATGATGATAACACGACGGTACGATGGTGATAACACGACGGTACTATGGTGATAACGCAGTACGATGCTGATAACACGACGGTACGATATTGATAACGCGACAGTAGAATGATGATAACACGGCAGTGCGATGATGATAACGCGACAGTACGATACTACGATATTACGATGGTGAAAACGCGACAGTACGATGGTGAAAACACGATAGTATATCGCATTATCATCATCTAACTGTCGTATTATCGCGTTTTCGTAATCGTACTGTCGCGGTTTCATCATCGTACTGTCGCATTATCATCATCGTACTGTTGTACTGTCGAGTATCGCGTTTCAGATCAACACATTCACAGGCGATGGTCCCTAACGGTATTCCGTAGAAATCCCATCTAGTTAACTACTTATTATGTCACATACTAACTGGCTAACTAGATAAAATTCGTGTTACCAGTTATGAAAAAATAAGACTTATACGACCATAAGCCGAGTTTTACACGCTGGTCCCTGCTCAGACTGGTTCCCTGTTTTACAAGGAACACGACAGGGTGGGGTCTGGTCCCTATTTTGTATCTGTGCTACATCAATGATTTAATAGATATCTTGTCAAAAAGTAATTTAGGGCTTAAGATAAGCAATTATGACTTTTGCTCACCTTCTTTTGCAGACGATATATGACTCTTCTTTCTTTGTCGCCAAGGGCATTACAATCCATAATCTGTATTTGTTATTCGTATTCATGCAAATGGAGGTACCAGTATAGTGGGAAGGAAACAAGTTTCTTGGGTATAATGTTGTGTGGGGAACAGGTAAGAGAAAGCTAGGAAACACACAGGTTAGGTGACCTTGTCGCTGTGATGTAACTGAAATGCGATTGAAACGGGGTTTAACTCAAATGAATCGTGAACCAATCAAACTAACCATCCTCGGATTTATATTGCCAACGCTTGCCACAATGGCTTGTTTTAAAAGGGCAGACCTGGGATTGGACCTTACATACCGATTGGGCCAGAATTTTTATTATTTGAATGCAGGATATTAATAATGGGTGAACAAGTCATTATAAATAATGATTAACTTTACGATAAGGGAACCATTGAAAAGACATTTTTTATTTGCATGAGAATGGTATTTTTAAACACTTAACCCGGAACCACATACAACAAATATATAGCAGACTAGAGTTGAAAACATTGTGACAGAAGGAAAATTGTTTATCATGAGCAGCTTCTATTTTTATCACAATGTTTTCAAAAAATATTCTGCCGAAGATGCGTCAAAATGTGTCTGCAAGTGGGAAAATGACTTCAAAACATATTTTTATTAGCTCACCTGAATACGAAGTGCGGGTGAGCTAATAAGGTCACTCATTGTCGTCGTCTTCTGTCTGTGTGGAAAAGCGGCCAGTTGCTTGGGAAGATTGTTGTGTGGAGTACTGGTGTTAGAAAACCAGGAAATGCATGAGTAGGTGAACTGGCCGCCGTGATATGACTGAGAAATTGTTAAAAACGGCGTTAAACCCCAATCAATCAATCAACGTCAATGTCTGTTCACATTTTCCTACATATGACTTGTTCTCCTAAACCAATGAATCAAATTCAAAATTATTTTATGAGAATGTTCCTTAAGTGGTCTCCCAAAGGTGTTCAAACAATTTAATTCCATGGATAACTTTGGTTACAGTTGTATCAGAAAGATTGAAAAGTTCCAAAACTTTAAAAATCTACCTGTCCAAAAGTACAGGCCCAATTTGAAAATTATGTTGCACAAATGTTACTTGGGTGACCCTCTACCAAGATTGTACAAATTATTTTATCAGTTAAAACACATGGCCACCAGGGAGCGGTAACTGCCTGATTTGAAAATAATTTGGCACAAATGTTCCTTTGATTCTGATCCGATGAAAAACGTGGCCGGCATATAGTGAAAACTTTTAAAATATCTTCTTAATCAAAAGAACTATCCTGATTTAAAAAATAATTGGATTATCATTATAAATTTTAATTGTGTCTGGCAATTTGTGGAGTCTTATTGCATCTGCATACAGTAAAAACTTGGGCAAGCCTGTGTTATTGCGTCCACACTGTCTCACAAGAGCTTATCTGTCCACATCTATGTAATTCGCCTTAACATACAAAAAAATCTGCAGCAGACGACTTTGAACACATCAAGACCAAAGCATGGAAAATCTCTATAAATGAAGGTATAATTACTGAAAAGAGTTGAAAACATTGTTGCAAAAGGAGAAATTGCTCGTTTTGAGCAATTTCTACTTTTGTATCAATGGTTTCAAAAGTCGTCTGCTGCACAGGTGTCAGAAAGCGTCTATAGATTGGGAAAGGGTTAATTAACTGCATCTAAGGACAAATCTATAATTAACAGGATACTTTTTTCAAGGTGGTGAAAACATATGTGGCAAAAGGGGAAATTGTTTATTATGCGCAATTTCTCCTTTAGCCAAAATGTGTTTTAAAAGTTGACTGCTACAAAGACGTCTGTATGTGTGTATACCGTAAAGTGTTTTTGAACCCTTTTTCACATGCACCCTTTTTTTGGAGATAACTTTGTAAGCATCTAGACAAAAAGTAGAAACTCTCTATAAATGAGGGTGTATTATTATTTAATAGAAGAGAAAGCATTTTGGTAAAAGAAGATATTGCTT
Source organism: Serripes groenlandicus (assembly GCA_031761405.1). Taxonomy (NCBI): domain Eukaryota; kingdom Metazoa; phylum Mollusca; class Bivalvia; order Cardiida; family Cardiidae; genus Serripes; species Serripes groenlandicus. The sequence continues at coordinate 56,034,436 of JASEVX010000001.1, forward strand.
ATCATTAGCGACTTCTACTTTTGTCACAAGGTTATCTTAAGTCAGATGCAGACAGCTTAAGATGGCCTTACAAAAGTTGACTTGTGATAACACATTTGGAAAAGGTGAAACTGCCTAAATTGACCAATTTCTCCTATTCTCACAATGTTTTAAAATTTGTATCAATTTTTGTTCAATATGTAACATATGAGGCATCAGAAAGCGTATATATGTGGTTAAAAAGGTTAAACGATTAATGTAACAGAGCTTAGATAAGGGGATTTTTTACGTTCTAAAATCCCTATGTTAACCTCTAAGCCTATGATTTAGGTACTTAAAAAGAATCATCTCAATGAGACAATTCTTTTAAGTACACACATCATAGGGTTTGGTTGGATGATAGAGATATTGTGGGGAAAAGAGCTGTATACTCCTCATTATCTGGACATTGAGCTTGTTAACACTCTACGAGCTACATTTTGCATCCAATCTTCATGTAAGTTTATCAGAACGTTCATCTCCATAAAATCTTGGACAAGTTCGAAACTGGGCCATATGAGGTCAAAAACTAGGTAACTAGGTCGAATTGAAGGGAAATCTTGTTAACACTCTAGAGGCCACATTTTCAACTTGAGCATGTTGAAACTTTATCAGAATGTTTGTCTTGATGATATGTAGGTCAAGTTTGAACATGGGTCACGTCGGGTCAAAAAGTAGGTCACTAGGTCAACTTGAAGGAAATTCTTGTTAACACTCCAGAGGCTGCAATTTTTGCTTCAGCAGTTTGAAATTTTGTCAGAATGTTTGTCTTAAAAATATCTAGGTCAGGTTCGAATATGGGTTATGCCGAGTCAAAAACTAGGTCACTAGGTCAAATTGAAGGAAAATCTTGTTAACACTTTGGATGCCGCATTTCTTGCCTCAGCAGCTTGAAATTTGGTCAGAATGTTTGTCTTAAAGATATAGGTCAACTTCAAATATGGTCATATTGGGTCAGAAACTAGGTCACTAGGCCAAATTGAGGGAAAATCTTGTTAACGATAGCGTGGTAGTAGTTCAGATATAAGGTTTATTCATTATATCTTTACGTATCAGAGTTGTGCAGTATGTATATGTTCAGAGTGGTGTATGTAGATCGAGATGTATAATATGAGATTACATATTATTTGAGATTAAACAGCTGGTCGGCAGTTCCCGAGGCTAGTACCAAAAAATATATTTGGTGTTTTTGTTATATTGTAGTATCGGAGGTGTAATGTAAGGGGAACTGTGTTTTACCGCTTCCCTCAGATAAAATTGATGTGTCGTCTGCTCCTATTACATGTACCGATTCAAGTAGTGTTTTATTCATGTTTAAAACATTATCATTATTTGTAATATCCCATTTTGTCGCAATATTTTCAAAAGTCATCTGCTGCAAAGGCGTTTAAATGTCCTTTGCATCGAGTAATGGATTGTAACACTTTCTTCAAAACATTTGTGCATTTAGTAAAATGGTTGCATTACTAGAATTCGTGTTAAATAAGACCAGCCATGGACAATTGAAACCTCAATGCATGGATTTGCACAATATGAAAAGTCATATCTCCTTTAATGATGACCTTGCTTTTAAGCAGTGTATGCTACATAGGTTGAAATCGTCGTTTTGGCTTCGTTTTGTGTCCGAAATGATAAAACATGTAATGAAAAAAAGTAATTCCAGTTAACAATTTGATTCGAAATAACCGCTGATATATGTTGTAAATCAATCTGCATATATCTCTAAAAACATATAGGTTTCAAAGAATTTTAATCCCTAATTCGGGCTAAAGTAAATATAAAGTCTTGCCAAGAAAAAATATAGGTTGTTATAGGTGTATTCCGTCATGTTGCTGTTCATAAGAGATAACCATTGACAGATTATTGAGAAATTAAAGACTAAAAAAATATTGCACTTATAAGTGATGTTTTTTTTGCATCGAGATATAGGCTCTCTTTTTTCAATGGCCCGTATATCTTATACTAATATAGCAAGGAAGATCAAAGTCATGTTTTCTTAAAGTCTATTGTATGTTCTTTGATTCACTATAGTGAAATGTTGTTTTAACAACTGAAATGACTTCTGTGACATCTCAAACATTAAGGCGAACTGAATACGGTCGCCTTAAGATACGTTCGCTTAATGTATGTTTTTTTAGCACGGAAGTTCGCCTTAATGTAGAATACATACTTATATATATATATATAACAATACGGTGTACATATCGAACAAATCCATAAATGCATGATAAAAATGGCTTAAACTAATCGTTGAGACCTGAAAAGATGAAAAACATATTTGCTATGAAATTCTTTCAACAATCCAGCAGTGTATACATGTACGTTTATCCGCTTCGAACATAATTAACAGTCATTCTCTTTCGATTCTGATGTTTTGCAATTGATCCAATTGTGTAAAATGATATTTCTTATTCTACATGTATGTTCGTATAATCCCTTATCGGTGATTTGTATTGAAAATAATTTATAAAAAGCTTTCCGTAATAACAGTCAAAATCACCCGCTCATCTACTGTAGTCTGGTACCCGGCGTACATCGTCAATAAGTACTCCCCATCCCTCTCTCTCTAGTTCTGATGACGAGATAGAGAAGCGGCTATTTCCGAGTGTTCTTATTGAACCGAGCGTAAGCTGTATAGTGCGATTTCATTTGACAAAAGAATGAGCACATGCTCCTGAATATTAAAGTATATATAGTCAATTTAAGACGACCTTTTAAACGGTGTCGTCATATCAAATGTAGACCTGATCCGTATGTGGTAGGGGCATGTAACTCCAGACTCATATCCATTATCCCAATGTGTTTATAACGTTAACAGTTTCTGTCAACGTGTGTGGATTCAGATAAACAGACTTATCTGCATATACATCATTCAGAAATGCAAACTTGTTCATTTTCAAATAACCATGGTAAACATCTCATGAACTCTCAATCGTGAGCCAGCGAAAGTCGTCTATTATACATGAAGTTAATCATTTATCACGATTATTATTTTGGTTTCTAGGGACGCAGACAAACCAGGAATCCGATAATATCGAGGGAGGTGGTGGTATTACATATACCTTGCAATGTCCTGGTGTTATTTAGTTCATTGTTGTTGTTGTTGTTTTAGTCATTAAGTGTCGGCATATAAGACGCGGAGAATCGAAGAAGTACATCCATGTTATCTGCTTAACACCGTTGAGATATTGAAGAAGACGATGTGAAATTCAGACATCAACAATGGTCACTAACTAACTCAGGGACGTATATCTATGTCCCTGACTAACTTATGCGATCAGTATAGAATGTTGACTTACTATGAACAGTGCTTTTGCTTATCCAACTTTTTCAAAACATTGTAATTTTTTGTACGTCACAGGATTATAATTGACTTCCAACGAAGACATTTCATGTTTAACAGCCAATGTCACCAATGGTCGATGTTCATCTAGAAAAAGTCTGGTTTTGGGAGCACTATATATATATATATACTTTTTTTCTTTCGATTTCTAGCTTCAGATCGTCACTCTTCAAATATTCACGCTTTTGAGCTCTGAAATAAACCGGTGAAGAACAAGTGATGTCAGGGTCTACTATGCTTTGCTCTTCCATTGTTTGAGATAAATTGTAAGATAACTATGAAAGAGCGGCTCCAGTGTTGTGGTTCTTGGACTTTACACATTATCTCATGGGATGATCCATCTGGAGAATTTCATCTGAAAGTAACATACACTTTTACAATAAAGAGATTTGGAAACAAACATTATTCGGTAAACGTGAGTATTTCCTTTTGTGAGAAGTAAATTCACCTAAACTGTTCGTTTGTATGATGTTTTACCCCGCTTTCAGCAATTCTTTTAGTTGTCTTTTTGATGTAATCTTTATTACCTTTAATTATTTGTTAATCCAAAGACAGTATATGATGTATATCATCCAAAAGGGACCGACTGAATCAAAGTTGTTAGAACTTGTAGTCTAAACCTTTTGGCATATGCAATATAAATGTTGTATATCATCTTATGTATTATTTATATGGCAATACAATATGTTTAAACTAAACTTTTAAAGTTATACCAAGGCATTTGGTTGGTTAGTTTCCAGTATTACTGGCAGGGACGTAGCTTTGCAATAATCAATGTGTAGGCCGTCTCGTGAAAAAGAAAACCATTGCGGACTCTGCGTAAAGTATCGACCCGGATCAGCCTAAGCATGCCACACAGGCCTACCTGGATAGACACTTATCGCCTCCTGTGGATTTTCTGTTTCAGGAATCACATCTATCCCTCTAAGACGGAATGTGTCGGCCGGATCAGTCTGCGCGGACAGCGCAGGCTGATCTGGTCGATACATTACGCAGATGTCTATCGCCGCAGCTGTATTTTGGTGCATTTTGAGAGAAAATGTGTATAGGCACGTGCCTGCAGTGCCTAAAGGGAGCTGACACCAGCGAGTCAGTCGTTATGCTAACCTGATACTCCTGAGCGCCAAGGAGGGAATGTCATTACTACATTTATTTAAAGTAGTTGGTGTGACCTGACTGGGGTTCACACTATCTTAACCCTTTCAGCTCCGAATTGTTTAAAGTAGACTCTTCCATGTTCAAACTCGGACGACTCTATTGTCATGTTTTAGGACTTTTGGAATATTTTTATAACTCACAGCCAAACAATGCAGATTTCAGGAGAGACAGCTCGTTACGAGCTGACCCACCTGAGTCTGTATTGTTTGCAAAAAGCTCAATATTGCCTGTGGCGCTGAAAGAGTTCAATGTATTCAGATTTAAAAATAAAATTAGCTTCCTTTATTTACTTTAACCCTTTCCCACATATAACAAATCTGCAGCAGACGACTTTTGAAAATATCTAGTCAAAAATATAGAAATTCTCTATAATGATTTTTTTATGGAATATAGTTGAAAATATTGTGGCAAAATGAGAAATTGCTCTTTATGAGCACTTTCTTCTTTTGCCCCAATGGTTTCAAAGATGTCTGCTGCAGATGCGTCAGAACGTGTCTACAAGCGGGAAAGGGTTAAATAAAAATATTTGACCTTTTATCACGTTATCCTACAATTTATGTTTATTTTATAAACGTTTCACCTGAATTAAAAAGAGCAATTATGCAATAAGTCAAATACAAAACCTCTAGAACACGGTAATAAGCCGGGACTAAAAAGGCAAAATAAAAATTACAACATAAGTAATCGTCATTTGAAGCCGCCGATTATTTGTCACTGATAAAGGGGATGAAGGACACAATCGTCCAAATTACATTCCTTATAGCGTATCAACACGACTAAAAAAGTATCGTTGAATATGCGTATTAATAATAATATAAATAATAATTTAATACCATGAATGGGAAAGATAATGTATCATTATAAGACACTATGTGAAACAATGGGTCGACTAAAACTGCTTTTTTACAGCAATGGCTAAGGGACTGCAAATCTTTCCTCACCCCAATTACAGAGCCTTTCATTTAAGATATTACATTATACTCGGCACACCAATAAAGTCACACGTATTCTTCTAAAATATCGCGGGATCTCTTGTGTCTGAACTGGCCCCGAAAGTATGTAACTCCGAAAAAGTTCTCTGTGCACAGAAACGAGCCATATATGTATCAAAGCACTGAAAGTGCTGATGGCCTGGGGGCTGCAGGAAGGTTAGAGAAATAGGGAAATGTGAAAGGAAATAACAATTGCAGCCTATGTTTATGTATAAAATAAAATAAAATATGTCTATGTTAAGAAGTTGAACGATCAAAAATAGTAAATATTATGAAACTGGCAATTGGAAAACAGCAGGACCTTGTTTGTCCTATACCGCTCACCTGAGTAAATGTATTATAATCAAAAGTTAATATATTAGATAAAAGCATTTAGTCATCGTGGGGTGTCAAAAGTCATGTAAGAAAACGATGTCTTCTTTTAGGTCTCTTCATGCACGAACGCGATCAAGACAGTTCTCTCTAAACTGTTTGGACCATAGCCAATCAGCTAGCGAGCTTCTTTGACGCGTCAGTGTGTGGATTCTATTTTAAATCGACGGAGTACCTTTTGTTTATTAAAGCTACCCACCTCCACCCTTTCCTGCACTGCTGTTCTAAATACAATTCCCTTTATTTTACACTAAGTCCGACATAGCGGTCGCTCTCTGATTGGTAGTTGGTTTATTTTTACACTATCTTCTATCGACGCTATTTTCCGGAAAATGTTCGTAAATGTCTATTTATAACATGTATAGTGTAATGTCACTTTTTTTTTTTTATTCAAACTGAAATCGACAACGCCCGTAAATATTCGTACTTTTCCGTTTCACACCGGGAAGATGACTAATAACTGTTCACAGTTGACCTCCGAATGCGCAATTGTCACGTGATTTCTTTTTTTTTTTTTTACCATTTATTTCTTTTTCGTCGCAATTTTCCGTGAATATTCGAAAACTTATTTCTTTTTGTAAAATATTATGGAATTTGAAATTGCAGAATATAAAATGCGAAACATAATGGTAAAATCAGGCATGATGATTTGTTTCGCAATGGCAAATGGGTCCATTTAAACTGAATTGAACAATCTCCGTAAATATTCGAACATAGTCGTACATTTCTGCTCCACTTCGCGAAGATGATAATTTGCCCTCTCGGCGCATTAATATCAACGCATTTGTTAAACTTTTATTGGAGTACTCACGCCTTAAGTTTTTCACTGATGTTCCAACAACATTATAATGCTCTTTTTGGGGGTAATCTGAACCTTTTAAATGCAGATTTGTTGAATCCATGATTAACTATTTTTTCCGCGCAGTCTCACACTAAAATGCATTGTATGTTTACAGCCAACTCCGAGACCTCTGATTGGTTAGTTTTGGGATAAATTATGTTTTTTACAAAGCAAATACTTCAGCACGAGCATAATTCTATAGTTTTTAGCAAGGGGCTCTTTAGAGCCAATTGGTATAGTAGCTAATTTTCGAAACGACGCATCATTTTGAGACTGGAATCTAGACAGGCGTTTTACGATATCGGCATGGAATTACTTCACATCTGTCTTTCTACATCAGCTCTCCGTTTCTGAACACCATCTCGACTTCATATAGATGTATTGGTGGTTGCAGATCGTACATAATGTCAATGAAAGTGGATGATTTGTGGAATATTTTGTTAAAAATGAAATGACTGTTGCCAGCTAATTTCCATGTTGGTCATCTTGAACTGCCAATAGTTCCTGTCTAAAAATCAAAATGCGGTAACTTGTTGACATATGAAGCCGAAAATTGATTTGATTCGATATCACTAACCCAAAAGGAATAACTCGAAAGAATTTTTATGTTAAAACATATGAATTACATGATTAATAATTAAAATGTATTTCTACGCTTTCAACATACTTGATAGCGCGTAAAGTTCATTGGTAAGCTAATTCCTAAATAGTGTAAATCGAATGGAGTAAAGGTAACTTTTCGATTCCGACTCAAAAACAAATTAAGATAAATGAGTTCCAATGATAACATATATACTCAAACATTCAAATTATTTAAATGATAATAAAATAAACAGATGACAAAATATAACATATATACGATAAATGTGCAAGTGACCCTAGGCGTCGTTATTTCCAAAAATCCTTTCGAATAAAATGTATTATCAGCGGAAACGTTAATCTGGAATCTAAGTACTAGAGTATTTCATTTTAGATTCCTAGGTAAATACATCAAATGTTCAACCAAAATTAACCTAAACAACCTCAGCAGACGGAATAAGATAGTTAAGTCCCAGTTATAAAACAAATGATTTAAATGACATTTGTTTTTTATCAAGATAAAACGTTTCATACTAAATATTTCGCTAACTCGTGTATTGGTTTATAATTATGTTATAAATGAAATCCAACGAAGTAGCCGCGTAACGTAGCGGTTAGAATGTTTGGCCGTGAAACGGTAGACTTGAGTTCGACTCGCTCTGGGCAGATAATTTTGTTGTAAGAAAAATATAATATTTTTTGTCTTATAAATTGCCGATATCAGTGGTGCAATTGTCATTTAACACCGCTGCAATAAACTCTTTCAAAATGTTGGGATTTAAAATGAATTCAAAAGCAATGCATTTAAAACTATTCACCTATGCGGTGTGAAACACTAAGAAATGATTAAATCGTGTGTATGATGTTTTACGTCGCTTTTAACAATATTTCAGTCATTGCACGCTGAAGAAAATGTAGATAACACAGGATTTTATTTCTGCTTTGAAAGTAAAATTGGACTCTCAATATAATTATCATTGTTAGGATATTGTGATTTTGATATGAAATGTATATGTGTTAATTGCATTAAAAAAAGACACGACTAAAATCCATTGTAAACCAGGAGGTGTGCTAAGCAGAAACTATCCAGATAGCAGATGCGCATGTGTATGCCAACTTTTAGTATATCGATAGACCATCATACTGTGTTTACAGTGTTTTGCTTTACTCCTTTATCATTTAATATATGGATATAAAGTGCTAACTAACAAATTGCTAGTGTAAAGTGTTCAAGTTAGACTTTTGGGATCGGTAAATCCATGTCCAAATGTTATCTGCAGTTAGCCCCTTGCTGTGAGCACTTGCAGTGCTTTGATTATATTAACCATTTGCAACACCCACATAGAGACGCTTTATGACGCCTCGGCAGCATCGACTTTTGAGAACATTGAGGCAAAAGGGGAAATTTTTCATATAATGATTAATTTCTCCTTTTGCCACAACGTTTTAAATTCTTTTAAATTATTATACTTTCATTTTCAGAGATTTTTTCAATATGTTTGCAACATCATCTGCTGCAGATTTGTTGGGAAAGGGTTTGTATGAGTAGCTACCAATGAAGTTTAAGATTAGACAGCACGATTGTGCAGAGTGATCCTGGTAGTTACATTGTTCGCGGAGGTAGTTTAAAGTCTTGCTCTACGTAAACGTAAGTGTAGTTAGATATTGCACCATATTTCGGAATATCTAAATGTTGTTTAAAACCGTGTAAATCGGAATAAGACAAATGACTAACCTTGATGTATCAGCAGAGTCAGGAACGTAGAATCGTCAGTTGGTAGATATATCCCCATACCTATTAGAACTCATGTCATATTTCAATTTTTTTTTATTTTTATTATTTAAGTACATTTGACACTCACATACACACACACTAGCACTCATATAATATGTCCTATCCAATGACCACGACCGCTGAATGTCCCTCTATCATAGTGGTGCCGATTTTTATACTGTCAGTGTTTGTACAGATGATTGTGCAACACCAACGACGTAGTTCAGACGAAACAATCGGTGTTAAAACGTTGTCGACGTTAGTATTTCGTTTAGACATCGTAAAAGCGTATTATACCATCATACTTATCATAGGCTACGACTCATTAATAGAGAGCACTCAAAGACATTGTGGGGGAAAGAAGACCTTGCCATTATGACCAATATCTCTAATTTCAATATATGTTTCTCTTTTCTTTTCACGAAATATACAACTATTCGAATCGTGGATATGTTTATCATTCTTTCCCACAAACGCTTTCGATTTGCAAGACTCTGATAACATCAAAATGTTCAGTTAATTGAATAACCCTTTTCTATATAATAGTACATATAGTATATACAGTAAATATGCAGCAGACGGCTTCGAAAATATGAGCAATTTCCACTTTTGACCAGAGACAGATGTCTCTGTTTTGACACAATGTCTTCAAATATTTCTGCTGCATGGTCTTCCGCCCTTGTATTCAAAACATTTAATAGTAAACCTGGTCAGTATTTAACACGAAGCATGGGTAATGGAATCGGTTGCACGAAATCATGGTAGTTTGAAATGGTTTTACAAACGTTTTACAGACGATCTGCTCAGTCAAATTTGCATTATCTCCCTTGTATAGCGTAACAATTTCTCAATACAAAGGGAAGTTACTACTCGACATTATTTTTATTGAAGAATTGCCTCCCTTGATCTCGTCGACACAGGGAACAATTTACCTGTTCACCGGCTCAGGTGAGATAAACAAAAAGGAACAGGTGATATTTATAGTTGTGATTAAACATCTTTGCAACGAAATTATGGTCGAGCAGAAGGGCGAAATATTTCTTCAATACGATAAAAGTTGACAGGTTAATATTAGAATTTAGATAATTTTCTGCTAAGTTTTGAAATTCGTCGATGATTAATGATCGATTACAAATCAACGCAAATCAACAGACGTTGCGAACCGTCAATAAATACCATTTTATCAAGAGGCAGGGGTATTCATATCTTTTCCTCATAATTTCTCTCTTGTTATTTAAGCAAACCCTATGTTGTGGGTACTTCAAAGAATCGTCTCACTGAGAGGATTCTTTTGAGTACCCACAACATAGGGTAAGAGGGTCAAATAAGGATGTTTAAACATGCAAAATGGCCCTTTTCTAGAGGTCTGGAGAGGGAAATTGATTTCATGTTTAAAAAAATACAGCAATTAGAATTGTCTTAACCCTTTTCATACGACAATTCTGCAGCAGACGACTTTGAACGTATTTTGTCAAAACATAGAAAATCTCCATAGTTGAATGGTTAACCTATGACAAAAAGTAGAAAACAATGTGGCAAAAGGAGAAATTGCACGTTTTGTGCAATTTCTTCTTTTGTCACTATGTTTTCTAAAAGCCGTCTGCTGCAGAAGCGTCTATATGAGGGAAAGGGTTAATTTTGTGGACAAGCTTTAATGCTGTAAAATCAAAACCAGCTGAATGTTAAGAGGTTTTGGTAATATGGTATTCGTTTATCAAGGTGTCTGAAAGACTACCCTTTACAGTTTACTTCATACAACAAATGTACAGGAGACATCTTTGATCGTTTTACGCCATTTTCAAAACTTTTACAGTCATATCATGGTGACAGTTCCCTTATTCATGATCCTTATCCTTATGGGTAAACAAACAATTACTATAGTATAGGAAATGTGCCTTGCCCAAGGGCACTTCCACCATGTCAGACTGCTGTGACTGGGGAGTGAACCTGGTTAAAAAAATCTGGGCGCTAACGGCAGATTCTTCTTTGAAAACATAGTGGCTAAAAATGATAAAAGAAGTCCATCCAATATGAAAAACATGAGCACAACATTATCATGACATAACTAACTTGGAGCTCTCAGTCTTACAAACTGAACTGACTTAGTTCTAACAACTTGGCTATCGCGTGTGTACAATGCTAAATGTATTCCATAATCTTCTGCCGTATGTCCCTGAATGTGTTTCAGCAGTGTTTTTCACAAAATTGTGAATGGTGTCTGTAACATAAATATTGTGGGAGAAAAATCATGATACTGTGAATTTCTATACAGTTCCAGAATGATATGCTGCCTCAGGATTTGTTGTCTGAAAATGCATGACGATAGATAATTTATCATTCTTTTTGTTGCAAATTTAAGGTAAGAAGATAATATTATGCTAGGTTGGTCGGAATTGGGACCTGTTGTGAATTGGTCAGTTATTCATTTCCGTCTACATGTATATATAATGGAAAAATTGCTGTGTTTAACTGTTTAGTGTTAGTCCTCATATGACATTTTAAAACCAATATGCCGTGAAAACATTTTGAAAATTGGAAATTTTAGTTTAATGTGGAAAGAGAAGAAAATGCCACATGCCACAAACAAAAAAGCAGATAACTTTGAAAAAATCTTGGCATATGTATGGAAAATCTCTACAATATTTTAAAGCGACTGAACTCCAGATACCCAACTGTCGAAAAAAAATAAAATTTCCAATTTTAAGAAAATAAGTGTTATTTTTGTATTTGGGGCATTAAAATATGATAACTGACATATTACATACCCCTATAATTGGTCCGATTTTCTTGTTTTCGTTACTTTTCCCATCGCAAATTCTACCCTGTCAGTAACGGGTTAAGTATTTTTAAATAGGAAACCCCTTCATCGGGACAATTGAAAACGCCTCAAGTTCACTTTATTGATAAAAAACGATACATTTTCTACAATGTTTTACTTGGATAACATAAAGAATAACATTTAGGGCGAATTCGATTTCTTTTTTTTTCCGTGCCATCTAGATTTCAGTCGCTTTAAGAATCATCCGCGGAAAAGACATTATAATTTGCCACTTTTTTTTGTCTTCTACTGTACAGATATTTCAAAATTAGTTTGCATTTTGGAAAAACCTTAAGAGTAAGTAAGTTTCAACTTATTCTCTTGTATTGTGTTACAGGAAAAGAATGTATATTCTACAATTACTTGTGTTTTCCCTCCTGCTGCATGTGTCTCATGCTTGGAAACTGGCAATGAAGATTCCAAAAGCTGCCAACCTCAATGGAGAAGATGGCGCTTATCAACTATGGACATCCAACAATACCCTCAATGAAAATGATGACAACCCCATGAGTGTGTTACCAGGGCAACCCTTTAAATCCAGGGAAATCCTAAATTGGGATAACAGGACAATCAAACTGGTAGGACATTCACCATTCTGTTTTTATTGTATATTTCAACATTGTTCCTTCCATTTTCAATAATAAAAAAAGTGCAGTATTTATTGATATTGCACACACTGCTATTTCACTAAGATCCTTTTAACATGCAGTATTACTCAAATGTACAGAAATATTACAAAGTACATGTACTTCTCTAACCCAGCTAGCAATCTATATGGGTCCCTTATGGGCACCTATATGGGTCCCATATCAGCTGCCCATATGGGACCCAGGTGGGGAGTGCAACCGGGTTCCACATTGGTCCCATATGGGCTGCCCCATAAACATGCAATATGGGACCCATATGGCTCCCACATGGGCAGCCCTTATGTACTCAATATGGGTCCCCCATGGGCAGCCCAGATACTTCCATTTTGGGCAGATCTTGCATTTCTTGGCTAGATCCATTTGCATTTATTTCAATTTTAAGTTTGCTGGACTTTCAATAAACAACCACTTGTCAGAAACATTGGATACAAACATGCGAAATTCTTTAAGCTGGAATGTAACAGCAGGTGCATGATTCTTGTACTTCCATTTTAATATTTTTATGTTTTAACTCTTTCTTTTTCCTGGAACAGAGAGATATTATGGCGCAAACAACTATATTATAATATTATCCTGCAAGAAAACAACCCACTCTATGCTTTAACACTAAAACTTTATTAAGTAATCTCCTGTATTGTTCATATAAAGGCATGCATATAATCAGAATAAGAAATAAATCAAAATTCAACTTAAATGTCAACAAAGAAACATTTGAATATTATGACAGCAGAATTCACGTCTGCGCATGCTCGAAATTTATTTTATTTTTAATCATGCGATGATTAAATTCTTGATAATAATTATGTCTAATGATACATTATAAATTTTAATTCATAAAAATTAAAACCTATATTAAAAATAAAATAAATTAATTTCGCGAACCTGTTCAGGGGTGTTGACGTTTATCTGGAGGCCCAAAAGGGACCCGTATGGGTCCCACATGGGTTGTAAAATATACATGTATGTGTTGAATTACTATTTTTAGATAAAATAATAGCAGTTTAGATCAAGGTAGTCACATACTAGCTCAAAGTATTTTTTTTTTAAATAAATAAATAAATAAATATTTGTTTTTCCTAAAAGTGCTGTAATATTGGACCCATCCGGGACCCTTATGGGCAAACCCACATGGGCTTGCCCACGAAGGTCCCATATGGGTCCAATATGGGCATACCCATATGGGCTTGCCCAGAAATAGCCCATATGGGACCCATATATGCATGTTTGCTGGGAAGTTCCATTCCATTGTTGATCAGCTTTCTGTCCAGTAGACAATGTGTACATTATTTGTAGATCTACACAGGTCTCTGGAAGACAGAAAATGTACTGGTTTAGACTTTTTTTAACTTGCTGGACCATACTCTGCAATCATAAATCTGCTAAAGAATTGTTCCAGATATTTTCATAAATCTCCCTTATCCCTTTGCTATAAGTCATCTTCTTAACAATATATCCTTCTCCAATTAGGTTGAGATATATTACCCTATAATTCTATCTGATTACCTTCGAGAGTTGATTTGTGTGACCTATATTCGATACAAATTGGTCCAATCAAGCTGTGTCTTGTATTTGCTCTCTGGACCTTTGTTATAATCCGTGGGATAACAGTCATATCTAAATGCTAGCTTATTACCTGTTGATCAGTTTGATTAAATTGTTAACCAAATGAACTGCAACATGAAATGATCTTCTTTTTCAAACTTCTACTTTCGCACTGTTTCAGTTTTGGGAACAGGTCCAATTCCGATTATCCAGTTCAGAATGACTTGTTCATGAGTTGAAGAATGAAAATAATTGGAGTGAAATTGAAGACAATACGATCACTTTTAGATATTTTTTTGCCATTGAACAAATATTTACTAAAATCTGAAATATTAATGATTTTCCGTGAATAATACATGCCCCATCATAGCTTTGTATACTGTAATTGATTACATAAACGGCGGGTAAATAAATCACATGACATAATAGTTGATGATTACCTTGGATGAAAGAAAAAAAGTGGGTCAGTGAATTTTACAACCTCTTTCACAATCCAAAGATCTCCAGCAAGGTTCTTTAGATCATTGTCGAAGTATGTCAGTTTACTCCAGTAATGAAACATGTATGAAAATGTTTGGTTATATCACAGTGACCTGATCCATGGGTGAATAACCAGAGTCCGATTCCACCAACCCTACTTAGCACTTATTGGTGTAATGTATATAACCCTTTCCCTCATACGACAATTCTGTAGCAGACAACTTTGAACGTATTTTGTCAAAACATAGAAAATCTCCATAATTGAATGGATAACCTATGACTAAAAGTGGAAAACATTGTGGCAAAAGGAGAAATTGCATGTTTTGTGCAATTTCTTCTGTTGTCACTATGTTTTCAAAAAGCTGTATGCTGCAGAGGCATCCGAAAGCGTTTATATCAGGGAAAGGGATAAGTAAACAACTATTAACTAAGTTGACACAAATAGTGACCTTGCTGACTAACAATACTTGTTAAGAAATAAAATGTTTATGTATTTCTATTAGGGAAACAAAAAGGATGAAATACGCATTTAAGTATTTAAGTATTACTTAGCGCTAAGTAAGGTTGGTGGAATTGGACCCTGTACTAGTTTTTTTCCAAGCGAACACGAGACATCACTCTCACGTCTTTGTATGCTAACCATATGATCCCATTGGATTCCTCAAAATACTTTTCTTTGTCATTTCAGATCAAAATGTCATTTTATGTGGGAGGATTGGAGCAGGCATATGTTATATTTGGGGCTAACCCTACAGCATTTAATGCTTCAAGACAGCTAGTACCAGCCGATGCAGCAACCTTAACTAGTTGGTTTAATTGTTCAAGAATCATTGAGAGTTCATGGTCGGACTTACAGAATACATCACTTCCTGAAGATTGTAGGATCCACAGGTATAAAGCCTTTCCCATTCACAAATGCTTTCTCATGCCTCTGTAACAGACGACTTTTAAAATATTGTGACATCTGAAGATATTACTCATGATAAGCAATTTCTCCTTTTGTCATAATGTATTCTTTTGTAAGCTCACTTGAGCACAAAGTGTTCAAGATGAGGTATCTTGATCACCCTTTGTCCAGCATAATGTGGTGTGTCTTGCATTGTCTGTGCTTCTCCTCTGTAACCATTGGGTTAATTGGGATGCAACTTCAAATCAAGCATCCTCTCATCCTCTCAATGTCCTTACATATTTGGATTCTGGTTTCATTAACAACTGAAAGAAAATAATTCTTCTCCCAAACCGGTTGGCCGATTTTCATATAATTTTGTATTAAATTATCTTTTGGTGACCCTCTATCAGATTTCTGTAAGTCATGTTGATTGGTAAATAATTATGGCCACCAGGGGCACAGGGCTGTTTTGCCTTATATGGTTATATTGAGAACAAAATTCATCCCAAAGAATGTGTTTGATTTACAAATTATTTTGTTGAAATGTTTCTTGGGTGACCCATCAGATTCCTTCAAGATATGTTGATTGCTCAAAAAACATGGCCGCCAGGGGGCGGGACTGTTTTGCCTCATAGCGCTATAGTGAAGACTTCAAAAATTTTCTTCTCTGAAAGTATCCTATTTGCAAATAATTTTGTAGAAATGTTCCTTGGGTGATCCTGTGCACGATCACTTCAAGCCATGTTGATTGGTCGAAAAACAATATGAGCTTTTATGTTTGACATGACAATACACCTTGCATAACTCAGGTGAAAGCTTAAGGGACATAATGGCCATCTTTTTTTAAGTAATTATACCTACATTTATAGAGATCATCCACGTTTTTTTCTTATTCATTTCAAAGTTGTCTGCTGCAGATCTGTTGTATGTGGGAAATGGTAAATCCACAATATTGATCTGATCCTGTAATGGGGTGCAAATACATACTAGTAATATTAACCCTTTCCCACATACAAAAAATATGCAGCAGACAGCTTTTGAAAACATAGTGACAAAAACCTGTTAAATCTCCATAAAAGATAGCTTAATCGTTAAATAAAATTGAACACATTGTGGCCAAAGGAGAAATTGTTCATCATGAGCAAATTTCACCTTTGGCTTCAATGTTTTCAAAAGTTGTATGCTTCTATTGTGTCAAATTGCGTCTGCATGTGGGTCATTGTGGGAAAGGGTTTAACTGATGTTACATTATCTTGAGTTGATAGTTTTAAAGTCGTCTGTTACCGATGTGTTGTATGTGGGAAAGGGTCTAAGGTCTACAAAAGTAATGAGTCTTTATCAGTCAATGGGTAATTGTATTATCTTACAGTGATGGTACAATAGAGATGAGTTTCTCGATCCTTCAATCCACTCTCGACACCCACTCTAACTGTGATAATGTAACAGGATGGTTTATGGTTCTGGAACCAGCATCGCAAAACTCTGCTATCCATTGTGACTGGACACCAGCTGGTACCCCTCCCCAGTTTATTTTCTCATCAGGACCCTCAGTGCAACATGTTTCAGGTAATTAGTGACTTTTAGTCTATTTGTTGTACATTTCAAACATGCAGATGCATTTTTATGCATCTGCATCATATGAATTTTAAATACATTGCTGCAAAGGAAAATATTGCACATACTTATCAATTTCTCCTTTTGCCACATTGTTTTCAACTTAATTTAATAATTACCCCTAGATTCCTAGAGATTTCCATATTTTTGTCTAGATATTTTCCGTTGTCTGCTTTGGTAAAGGCATGTCATAAGCTCCTAAATTGCTATGTTTACTCGGTCTTGATATTATGAAGGACATCTGACACAATTAATGAATAATATCTTGAAAAATGAAAGTAACGATAATTATGCAAAGTGGTAAACATTAATATTTTACATTTTGAGAAGTTCTCTTAACAATTTGTAGGACAGAGCTATCAGAAGTTAATTCTATCTGGAAATAATTAAATTTAACACTTTACATCATAAAGACACTTGCTGACTCCTCTGCAGAAGACAACTTTTGAAAACATTGTGACAAAAGGAGGAATTGCTCAAAACGTTTTCAGCTTTTCACTGTAGAGACTTTCTGTGTTATTGCCAAGATGCTTTCAAATCGTCTGCTGCAGATTTGCTATATGTGGGAAAGGGTAAAACATGATGTTTGATTCCTCTTTAACACTTCAACTGATAGTCAATGTATTTCTTTTTTTAAGTACAACAGCAACATCTTAATTTATGTAAACAGTGTTGGTTAGGTTTCCTATCTTTGAACCAAAGTTAATGATTAACCCCTGTCAACTATGGTAAAGTTGAATCGAAAGCTTATAAATAGTTCATTTAGCAACATGGTGGAAAATGTGTACTTATTTTTCTTTTACAGGATTTACAAAAGCAGATGTAATAGCCATATTTGTTGGTATGTATTTTTTCTTAATTCATATAAAAACTGTTGAAATAGGGCTGACACCTGAAGGATATAACATAACAACTTTATTTAGACATAACATAACATAAACTTTATTTAGACATTAAGCATTATAGCTCATAGTCAAATAATACAAATATAATAACATACATTAAAAATGGCATGGTATATATTTACATTTATCCTGTCACGTGTAGCTATTTCGACCCGATAACAGGGTGCCGTATATTTATTTTGATATACGTCAGTTGGTCACGTGATAAGCTGGCGGGCACCTGCTATCCGGGACTACTTTTTTTAGCAAGCGTCGCTGTAAATTCCAACTTCAATCGATAAAAACAGCAAATATCGTCGATCAACTTCTCATTAGTGAATACAATATTCATGAAGATAGCTGTTTTTTGTGTTGTATTTTGTTAGAAATTTGAGAACTATTTCTTTCCGCGCATCAATCACGAATGGCTGCTGTTTATTTATGAAACATGACGTCACAATGAAAGGGATGCAATTCAGTAAGTTACATATTTTTAAAGCTGCCATAAAAATAAAAAATAAATGCGACAGGATAAATAGAATAATAGGTTGGTGCCGTGGATTGAGAAAGTTTATCTGGCTCGGCACCGTAATTTATCGGATTCGCCTTCGGCTCACCCGATAAATTACTCCGCCTTGCCAGATAAACTTTCTCAATCCACGGCACCAACCTATTATTCTCTATGTAAACACAACATTATGACAAAATTATAGGTGTAGACGTGAGGTGAGAGCACTGTTTAACCCTTTCCCTCATACGACAATTCTGCAGCAGACGACTTTGAACGTATTTCGTCAAAAAATAGAAAATCTCTTTAATTTAATGGATAACCTATGACAAAAAGTGGAAAACATTGTGGCAAAAGGAGAAATTGCACGTTTTGTGCAATTTTTTCTTTTGTCACTGTTTTCAAAAGCCGTCTGCTGCAGAGGCGTCAGAAAGCGTCTATATGAGGGAAAGGGTTAAAGGACACATATAGAGTCATGAACATACTTATTTGTTTTCTGGTACATAAGTTCTCTTATTAAAAGCATGGGCCATTTAATATTGAAAACATTTGGTTTAACAACATAAATAAGCACATATATAATACCTTGTGTGATATTTAAGAAAAATAAGCAAAGAGGTTTGTAGACAAATAACTATTTGATTGAAATAATTATACTCATGCTATATTACTTTGTATTTCCAACTTACAGATGATTGTATAGATGAAGAACTTTGTCGCTATGGAAACTGCAGTCAGAATATACAGGGCGTTTGTGATTGCTATGGTTACAAGTGTACAGGTTGGTATCATATATGTTTCATTCTAAGCTCCACTTGCTTCAAACAACTTCTCCCTTATATTATTACCACTTGGCAAATTGGGATGAAACTTCATAGGAAGCATCCTCTCAATGTCTTCTCCCATATTCCTTCAAATTTGTTTGATCCATGCAACATTCTTGTTTCCATGGCAACCAAAACACCAGGGGGCAGGGCTGTTTTGCCGTATGTGGCTATAGTGAAAACTTAAAAAATCTTCTAGGACGAAAGTATTTGGGCGATTTTCAAATATTTTGTAGAAATATTCTTTGGGTGAGTCTCTATCAGATTCCGACAAGCTATGTTGAATTGATTCGTCTTAAAATAAGGCTTCCAGGCTTATATCGGCTTTAGTGAAAACTTTATATTTTTCAAATAATTTTCCTTGTGTGACACTCTACGAGATTCCTTCAAGCCATGGTGATTTGTCATAAAACATAGCCACCAGGGGGCGGGGCTATTTGGAGATTTAATTGTTGCCTAATAGCAATGGAGCGATACTGGACCTTTGGGCCTCTTGTTTATCATTTTGTATAAAGTTATTTTTCTTGTCTTGTTTGGCTTGGCTGATCACAAAGTGCGGATGAGCTATTTTGATAATTCTGTCTGCCTGTCTGTCTGCTCTCATTTTCCTACAAACAACATTTCCTCCTGGCTCAATATACCTGTTTCAAAATAATTTCACTTTAATGTTCCCTCGGTGGTTGTTGCTCATTTTCTTAATATGTAGAGAGTAAGAACATCGGAAACTATTAAGTTCTTTTAAATCAGTCAGGTTATCGACATAGGACCATTATGGTCCTCTTTTTAAAACTAACACCCCCCAAATTGTAGACACAATGTTTTAAAAAGTAGTCTGCAGTTGGAAAGGTTTAACCCTTTCCCTGATACGACAATTCTGCTGCAGACGACTTTGAACATATTTTGTCAAAACATAGAAAATCTCTATAATTGAATGGATAACCTATGACTAAAAGTGTTAAACATTGTGGCAAAAGGAGAAATTGCACGTTTTGTGCAATTTCTTCTTTTGTCACTATGTTTTCAAACAGCTGTCTGCTGCAGAGGCGTCAGAAAGCGTCTATATGAGGGAAAGGGTTAACTAATAAAATGAGACCCACAAAAGCAAACCCGGGGCTATGTGGAGATAAGGCACTACCTTACCTGCTCAAACCCAACACTTTTAAGCTCACCTGAACACGAAGTGCTCAAGGTGAGTTATTTTGATTGCCTTTTGTCCGTTGTCCATCGTGCGTCCGTCAACATCTTCTCCTCAGTAACCAGTGGGTCTAATGGGATCAAACTTCACAGAAAGCATCCTCTCAATGACCTCACCAGAATCCGTCAAATTTTTGGGATCCATGCATAATTCTGGTTCCCATCACAAAACGAAAAAAACTGCTTTTCGAAAACTGGTCGGCAGATTTTCAAATAATTTTGTAGAAATGTTCCTTGGATGACCCTCTATCAGATTCCTTCAAGCCATATTGATTTGTCGAAAAACATGGCCGCCAGGGGTGGGGCAGGGCTGTTTTTCCTTATATGGCTATAGTAAAAAAATATTTTCCTCAGAAAGTGCCAAGCCGATTTACAAATAATTTTGTCAGATTCCTTCAGGCCAAATTGTTTGATAAAAAAACATGGCCGCCAGGGGGTGGGGCTATTTTGCCTTGTATGGCTATAGGGAAAACTTAAAAAATCTTCTCCGACGAAAGCGTCTGGCCGATTTTCAAATAATTTTGCAGAAATGTTCCTAGGATGACCCTTTATCAGATTCCTTCATGCTGATTGGTCAAAAACTATGGCCGCCAGGGGGCGTGCTTATATGGCGAAAGTGAAGAAGAAAAAAAATCAGATGAGTGATTCGAGGTTTTCTCTGATATATATCTATAGTGAAAACTTGAAAATCTCCATTCTCCAAAAGTAACCGGCTGATTTGCAAATAATTTTGCAGAATGTTCCTTAGTTGAACCTCTATCAGATTCCTTCAAGCCATGTTGATAGGTCGAATAACATGGTCACCAGGGGGCGGGCCGTTTTGCATTATATGGCTGTAGTGAAAACTTTAAAAATCGTCCGCTCCAAAAGTATCTGGCTGATTTCCAAATAATTTTGTACGAATGATCCTTCGGTGACCCTCTATCGGATTCCTTCAAGACTTAATAATTGGTCGAAAAACATGGCCACTATGGGGCTGGACTGTTTTGCCTTATATGGCTCAAGTGAAAATATATTGCAGATTTCCATTATTGTTTGTAGGAATGTTCCTTGTGTGCCCCTCTATCAGATTCCTTCAAGCCATGTTGATAGGTTGAAAAACATGGTCGCAGGTGGTGGGCTATTTTGCCTTATATGGCTATGGCTATAGTGAAAATTTTAAAATCTTCAAAGATTTTGTAGGAATGTTCCTTGGGTGACTGACCCTCTATAAGATTCCTTCAAGCCTTGTTGATTGGTCCCAAAACACGTGGGGCTGTTGCGCCTTATATGGCTATAGTGATTTAATCTTTGCCTAATGCAGTAGATTAATATTTGCCCTCTTGGGCCTCTTGTTAAATATTGTTAATCTGGTATAGTTATTCCAATAAACAGGAGCCTCTGGCCCACAAAACAGTATATATGTACACATATTGATATTATTAAGATTACAATTGAAAAGTGTATCTATACCCCAATATATTCAAGCATTCCTAAATATAGTTTCTATTTTATACAGAAGCATGTGCTGATTTGCCATGTGGAGATGAAGAAGAATGTGTTACACACCCCAATGATGATTCCATATTTACCTGCGAAGCTTGTCAGTATGGCAGTGTGGGTGTTAGATGTATAGGTAATCAAACGTAGATTTTTATTTAAATTTGATCATTCTTTTAACCCTTTCCCCGATACATAAAATCAGCAGCAGACGACTTTAAACACATTTATTTTTAATATGGAAACTCTCTAAATGAAACAACAATTATTTAATAAAGTTGAAAATATTGTGGCAAAATGAGAAATTGCTCCTTTGACCAAAATGTTTAAAAAGAGTTGTCTGCTGCAGAGGCATCAGAAATTGTCTGCTTGTGGGAAGGGGTTTCCCACTTGCAGTCTCACTTTGTCTCATCTAAGCAGAGCCCTAATAGCTCAGTCGGTAGCGACGAAGGTTGTCAATTCAGGGGATGTTAGTTCAAACCCCAGCTTGGCCTACATTCTTTCTGACTTTTGACACAAGTCATGGCTTAAGGCATCATTCATTTTCCACCAAAGGAAATCTATGAGGAAAAGCATTCAATTATATGACTGAAAAAATTGTTGAAAACACTGTTAACCCTTTCCCTCATATAGACGCTTTCTGACGCCTCTGCAGCAGACGGCTTTTTGAAAACATAGTGACAAAAGAAGAAATTACACAAAACGTGCAATTTCTCCTTTTGCCACAATGTTTTCCACTTTTAGTCATAGGTTATCCATTCAGTTATAGAGATATTCCATTTTTTGACAAAATAGGTTCAAAGTCGTCTGCTGCAGAATTGTCGTATGAGGGAAAGGGTTAAACCCATTCATATAATTGAGGCATTTCTTTCTATTTTGAAAAGAATAAAATAAACTAAGGCATATCTTGAAAGCGAATGGTAAGTATTTAAATGGGAAGTATTAAAATGGGAAGTATTAAAATGGGATGTATTCGAATGATGAGTATTTAAATAGGAAGTATTTAAATGGGATGTATTCGAATAGGAAGTATTTGAGCCTTGGTAAACCAGGATGCAGTGGTAAGCTGTTGGCCTCTTGTTCCAAAGTTTGCATGTTCAAATCATGTCATGAGTCGGTTCAGTTTTTGTATTATTCTACGCAAGTGGCTCGATTACTGGTTAAGTTTCCAAGAAGCAAGCACCAAGGCGTTATTAACATAAGCTGGAAGCTTTTTCACAATGATTGTCCGAATGCTATTGTCTGTTTCTATGACTAATTGGAACCATGAACTGTGATATTTTAACGTTATTCTTTAAATTAAATGTTTCACTGAAGACAAACTAAATATACTCAATTCTATTTCAGAGAGGGCTGATGATGGTTTAGGGGCTGGTGCTATAGCTGGTATTGTGATAGGGGTGGTGGTGTTTGTGGCCCTTGTAGGGGTCGGGATCTGGTGTTTCTACAATATGAGACATAAAGAAGACGAGATGTCCCATAAAGCAGGTCAGTTTCGTTGCTTTCAACACTTAAACTGCTGTATGAGTTTTTTACCCTTTTATTTTCAAACTTGGATTTTAACCATTTCCAAAGACTCTTTCTGGTGCCTCTGTAGGAAACATTGTGCCAAAAGGAGAAATGCTTAAAAAACAAATTTCTCCTTTTTCCACAATATTTTTAACTTCTTTCAATAATTATACAACACACAGCACACACAAATAAAATATTCTTAAAGCAGATGACTAACTCATCATATCAATATATAGTTAAGGTGACTAAACTATAACATATATATCTTAAAAGTCAAAATAATGCAAAACCCAACCAATTTAGTTCTTTTGTAGGATAACTCATTTTGTAGAGCTTAAAATGTGCAATTATTATTTGACTGTGTTTATATTTAGTATACCAGGTAACAACATTGTCATAAGCCATGTGATAAAGACTTAAATTTTACTTCACAATAGATGGACATATGTTTATGTTGGAATATTTTTTTAACAATTCTTAGTGCTTAAGCATAACTAGATTACCTTGTTCAACTTGCAGGTGCATTTTGACGCATTTGCTGCAGACAGTTTTTGAAAGCATGCTGCATGTTTTATGTTTGTTTTTGCCCAAAGTCGTGAGAAAATCCCTATAAATCTTTCTGTGATTTTCAGCTGTTGCAAAAGATTTTGTCCGTAGAAGTGTACACAGGCTATCAGGGCGCCAGCATCAGTTTCAAAGACGCCAATTGAAAGAAGAAAATCCCAGTCCACAGATTAAAGGGAAATCAGAACAGTTATCAGCTGATAGCAGTGTTGTGTTTGGAGAAGTCAATCCTGCCTTTGAAGCTGATATCCCCATTGAACCTCCAACCCCACCCCCAGATAGGCGGTATACAGAGTTCCCTACTAGACAGGGTGCAAATAACAATGCTCTAACTACCGCCGTGTCATCTAGTGAAATCAAACTACATGAGAATAGGCACATGTTTCAAAAATCAGGACGTCCTACAAGTGCTGAAGTTTATTCTCGCAGACATTATGAAAATGCGCCTGGTGTGCCAGGAGAAAATCAAAGAGGGAGAGAGGGCTCTGCTCCCTCGGAATATGATAGAGCTAGTACCATTGGTAGTTTTGAAAAAGCTAGCACAATGAGTGAACTCTCAGATGCAACCAGTACATCTGGATATAGTGACTATACTGGTGATACCCCCGCAAATCTTCCCCCGAGTGAAATGATATCTAAAGACATTGTTAATCGACATGGCCATCATCGACATAGACCAAGGTCAAGGCCAAGGTCACGCGCATCAACTGCTGAACCCCCAAAAACTCTTGTTGCTCCCCAAACCGTGGAGAACCAGATCAAATATGCTATGGAGAGAAGTAGGAGTAGTATAAGTAGTTTATCAAGTTTGTCCAGTGATGCAACACATCGTAGTGATGCGACTCAGAGGAGTGGCGAAGTGACAAAATCAGATGCTCTACGAGCAAGATATGAAAACTTTGGAGCTCACCAAAACCAAAGTTCTGACACTGGTGGAAGGTTCCCTAGACTTGAAGCCATGTCATATACTGACATAAAGAAACAATTAGATGCTGATATGAAAAAGAGGGAGGACAGAGAGAGAAAACAACAGCTGGAAATTGATAGAGATGATGCATACGAGACTCAGCGAAACAAGCACCACAGAGATGTTGAATATGAGCCTCAACGAAACAAGCACCGTATGAGACAGGTGGAGAGTTTAGATAGTGGAATAGATGCTGAACAATCTAGAGAAGATAGACATAATGATGGGAGGCTGGAGATTGTTAGGACCAGATCTGCTGACCAGTTGGATAAAGATACAGAAATTAGGTTCACTTCTAGAGAAGCCACTGTATAGCTTTTGAATTCATTCATCACTCAAATTCGGTGAAATTTGCTAGGCTCTAGTTCAGGGGGCATATATAATGCTCTTAACCCTTTCCGACAGACAACAAACCTGCAGCAGATGCCTTTGAAAACATCTTAGCAAATATATGGAAAATCTCTATGTATTATTATTTATACAGTTGAAATCATTGTGGCAAAATGATTGCTCATTATGAGCAATTTCCTCATTTGCCCCAATGTTTTCAAAAGTCATGTGCAGCAGAGGCGTCAGAAAGAGTCCGTTCTGTATGTGGGAAAGGGTAAAACCATTATTTTACCTCAATATCCTATGTTGTGTTAACTTAAAAGCATTGATTCATTGAGCAGATAATCCATTTGTTTTCTCCTTATGTAACGCTTGCTTGCTAACTTGGTTTTGGTTTACCATGCATACCTTTTAACCCTTTCCCTCATATAGACGCTTTCTGATGCCTCTGCAGCAGACGACTTTGAACATAGTTTATCAAAAGATAGAAAATCTCTATAATTGAATGGATAACCTATGACTAAAAGTAGAAAACATGGTGGCAAAAGGAGAAATTGCTTGTTTTGAGCAATTTCTTCTTTTGTCACTATGTTTTCAAAACCCCGTCTGCTGCAGAGGCGTCAGAAAGTGTCTATATGAGGTAAAGGGTAAATTACAAGCAAGCAGACATCCAGAATGATTGCCATAACCTTAAAGCTTGTTTCAGAACTCTTTAATGAAAAAGGAAGAAACCATTTCATGATACAGTTGAGACCAAGATTAATTGGGGTTTTAGCTCACCTGAGTATTTTGTGATCACTCAACGTCCATCTGTCCACAATATCTTCAAACAACATTGGCCTATTTCCATGAAACTTAGAGGTATAGAGTAATGATTCCTGAAACAGAAAATCAACCACAACATTGGCCTATTTCCATGAAACTTAGAGGTATAGAGTAATGATTCCTGAAACAGAAAATCAACCACAACATTGGCCTATTTCCATGAAACTTGGAGGCATAGAGTAATGATTCCTGAAACAGAAAATCAACCACAACATTGGCCTATTTCCATGAAACTTGGAGGCATAGAGAAATGATTCCTGAAACAGAAAATCAAACAACATTGGCTTATTTCCATGAAACTTAGAGGTATAGAGTAATGATTCCTGAAACAGAAAATCAGCCACAACATTGGCCTATTTCCATGAAACTTGGAGGCATAGAGTAATGATTCCTGAAACAGGAAATCCACAAGACTTGCCCTAAGTTGGTCCTCTTTAACCCTTTCCCTCATACGACAATTCTGCAGCAGACGACTTTGAAAACATAGTTACAAAAAACGGAAAAATCTCCATACAAGATAGCTTAATTGTTAAATAAAGTTGAAAACATTGTGGCCAAAGGAGAAATTGCTCATCATGTTTTCAAAAGTCGTCTACTGCATATCCGTGAAAATGCGTCTGCAGGTGGGAAAGGGTTAATATCTTTTCAAAGAATTTAACCAATTATTTCTTCACCCACATTTTTTTACAAACGTCATTTGTTTGTGGGAAAGATATAAATATTCACAAATTTAATTTAATTCAGAGAAGCTAATACAGGTGGAGGGAACTTGTCTCCCCTCCAAATATCCATTGTATAATCAAATCAATTCCCCTCATGTGGTAATTCAAAAGAATTGTCTCACAGAGATGATTCTTGTGCATAACCACAACAACATCGGACAGTATCGTCAAATAAGGAAATGATCTACTTGGTGGCATTAAACATCAATCATTTATTCACAATATCTACTGTAGTCGAATTCTATTTACCTGCAGCTTTTTGTTAAGCAGTTGTAGCTATATCTCGTTCATGCAGAAGTTACAGGTTTGTTTGTATAGCACCTGTGATACAAGTACATTGTATATAAGCAAACACATGGCTTTTCACTTGATTTCATGATTTGATTTTGGTTGAAATAGCTTTTATCGTCCCTGACAAAAGATGGATTTGTGTAAGCATAACAGTTCCCTCTTTCACACTTGTTAACTCTTTGATGGTCATTGCTATTTTTGATCTATGTTAGACAATTAACGTCCTCAGACCACCCTTTCCCACATACACAGAATCTGCAGCAGATGATTGTGAAAAATGTGCGCAAAAGGGATGAAAATCTCTATACATGAAAGTTTTATTACTCAATAGTTTTAAAGTTAAAAACATTGCGGAAAAAAAGAAATTGTTCATAATATTGTGCAATTTCTCCTTTGGCCAAAATGGCATTCTAAAGTCATTTACTGCAGTTGAATGCAAATGTGTCGTTATGTAGGAAAAGATTTGTCAGATAGATGATTCAAAGTCTAGTTAGGATAGTTTAGACGTTTGAGATGATGGCTATAGACCAAGGGGTTGTGAGATTCAATCTCCGATTTGCCATTTATCCTTTCCTAGGATTGACAAAATCTCTCTAAATGAGATTTTAAATATTGAATAAAGTTGAAATCATTGTGGCAAAAGGAGAAATTGCTTGTCACAAAAGTGTGAGCCATTGTCTCTGCAGCAGACATCTATTGAAATAATTTTGACAAAAATAAAAATTGCCCATAATTATCAAATTTCTCATTTTTCTCACAATACATATTTAAGTCGTCTGCTGCTGATGAGGCAATATGGGTTTTTTAATTGATTGGGGTTTACGGCCTTTTTTTGACAAGTGAGATCCAGATCAACCATTGCATCTGCATTTTCTGATCTGGCTCTGCACTGTTCACCAATTTAATCATAGAAGTTTCCATTTAGATCTTTGGCGTTGATGCATAGGCAGGTATTTTTCAACAGGTGTGATAATACCGTTAAGGTTGGTTTGGTTGGAGAGTTGAGGTTGTTTACCCTCGTTGGCATTAATGCCATTTGGCGAGCATGGTTGGAGGATCGTCCATATTGTCCTAGATATAGCTTTGGATTAAAAATGTTGGAAGTACAGCTGTCCTGATAATAATCCATAAGACATATTACACACATCCGTCCATTAGTACATGACATTGTAATTGAAGGAAATGCAATGTTCTTTCTACGACATTACATTTAAAGGTGAGGAACAATTCAGGAATTGTTTTCATGAGCTCATTAATTATTGCAACATTTCTATCTCAAGATTGAAACCATTTCCCACATACTTTAATTCTGCAGCAGATAACTTTGAAAAAAAAAATCAAGGCAAAATTATTTAAACCCCATAAATTAAAGGTTAACCCTTTCCCTCATATAGACGCTTTCTGACGCCTCTGCAGCAGACGACTTTCTGAAAACATAGTGACAAAAGAAGAAATTACACAAAACGTGCAATTTCTCCTTTTGCCACAATGTTTTCCACTTTTTGTCATAGGTTATCCATTCAATTATAGAGATTTTCCATTTTTTGACAAAATATGCTGCTGCAAAATTGCCGTATGAGGGAAAGGGTTAAATTATGGCAAAATGCTTTCAAAATTTGTCCGCTGCAGTTGGGTCAAAATCTGTCTACATGGGAATAAGCTATTGTTACTCTTTGGTACTGCACCTTTCCATGTTTACCCTATCCCACTTTCTTTCCAGACACATTATGATGCCTATATAGCAGTCTTATTTTGTTATCATTGTGTCAAAAAGCAAAATGAGCTATTCGTACTTTTACAATAATACTTTAGACTGTATTTAATGATTATACTATCATATATAGAGATGTTTTCATGCTTTTGCTTAGATGATTTCCAAGTCGTCTGCTGCAGAGTTGTCATATGTGGGAAAGGATCAAAACTAAGCGAAGGGTTGAATGTATTACTAACAACTTGTATTAACCATGCTGAAATACTAACAAATTGATTACTTTCATATTTATATAAATTCTTTTTTATGTACAGGATTTTAGTGGTTGATTTTAATATATATCCTTAACCATAAAATGCTTATTCCTGCATTTCCTCCTTTTCTCACAATATTTCTTAAGTATACCGTTGTATAATCGTATTTAAGGAACTTGGGGAATAGGTTAATGTGTCTTGAACTATCTTCATCTATTTTGCTTGATCATGAGCAATTTCTCCTGTTGTAACAATGGTATCAAAAGTATTCCGCTGTAGACGCAACTGTGGGAAATGATCAACACCGTGTTCATATTCGACATTTTGTGACATTGTTATGGCCCTTTTTTATTTTCAACCTGTTTTAAAGACATCATTGGGTTTTACCAATTTTCTTATGTTCAGAATGTTGTCAAAGTATAAGATTGTAGATACAGGCTGTAACATATAGGTTCTATAGTCGGGAATGTTACTTGTCATTACTATCATCACTGCAGCAGACATCATCATACAGCTGAAATGTTATGTAATTTTCTTAGTATCTCCCACGGTACAGACGTTGCATGCAGCAAACAACTTGAAAACACTGCTGGAAACTCTGCTCAAAATGAGCAAGTTGTTAACCCTTTCCCTCATACGGCAATTCTGCAGCAGACGACTTTGAACGTATTTTCTCAAAAAATAGAAAATCTCCATAATTGAACGGATAACCTATGACAAAAAGTGGAAAACATTGTGGCAAAAGGAGAAATTGCACGTTTTGTGCAATTTCTTCTTTTGTCACTATGTTTTCAAAACGCCGTCTGCTGCAGAGGCATCAAAAAGCGTCTATATTAGGGAAAAGGGTTAATCGTCATTTCTTAAAACTTGTTTAGTAAATTCCAAAGCAATCTTCTGTAGGTTGAAATGTCATATTGTATTTACATTAATTAACCCATTCCCACATACAGCAAATCTGCATCAGATGACTTTGAAAACATCTATGTGAAAACGTGGAAAATCTCTATAAATGAAAGAAAGTATAAGTACTGAAAACAATGTTGCACAAGGAGAAATTGCTCATTTTGAGCAATTTCTGCTTTTGTCACAATGTTTTCAAAAGTCGTCTGCTGCAGATGCGTCAGAAAGCGTCTATGTGTTGGAAAAGGTTAACCATTTTCCATATACAGACACATTTTGAAGCATTCACAGCACATGACCTTTGAAGAATAAAAAACATTTCGGGTAAAAGGAGAAATTATTCATGATGAGCAAGTTCTCTTTTTGCCAAAATGTTTTCATCTTTATTCAATCATTATACTAAATTTATTTGATATTTTCCATATTTCACCTCCATGTTTTTTAAAGTCGTCTGCTGCAGTTTTGATATGTGTTGGAATATCTGTGGGAATGGGTTTACATGTATTTCAATTGTAATGTTATTTATCATCTACTAATACATTACTTTGTGACATATCATTCCATATTATGTCATTCCATGTTGCCAGTATATGTGAAATCAGTTATGTTTTCACCTGCATGCTTGTTTATTTTCATTTGCAGCGCACAGCAATCCTAAAATAAATTGTTTGTGTATTGACGATCAACACACAGTTCTAATTAATAAAAACATAAAATATTAAGACCACAAAGTAGCACAAAGTGACAGTGATGGACTTTCGGGTTTTGGTATTGAATATAGCCCGTAAATATACCGGTATTCTTAAACATGTTTTACGTCATTTATTTTATCTTGTCATTTATTAATATTTATGTTAAGATGATTAAACACATATAAAGAGCTTTTAATATGTTACTTTTGTTCTGTTTTTTACTCAGATTATCTGTCCCTAGTGACATGTTTCTATATTAACCCTTTCCCATCCACAACAAATCTGCAGCAGACGACTTTGTAAACACTAAAGCTGAAATAATTGCTTAATTATTGAATAGAGTTGAAACATAAATAAATAAATGTGGCAAAGGAGAACTCGCTCATTATGAGCAATTTCTGCTTTTGCCACAATGTTATTAAATGCCGTCGTCTGCAGATGCGTCGGCGTATGCAGTTTGGAAGGGGTTTA
This sequence comes from Serripes groenlandicus, assembly GCA_031761405.1. Classification (NCBI taxonomy): domain Eukaryota; kingdom Metazoa; phylum Mollusca; class Bivalvia; order Cardiida; family Cardiidae; genus Serripes; species Serripes groenlandicus. Next base: position 56,065,631 of record JASEVX010000001.1, read on the forward strand.
TGTAGAAAGGTTGTTTGATAAGTAAGCAGAGTAACTGCATTGTCACAAACATTCCAAATATAATATGTTTCTTCAAAAGTTAAATTCGTTCTTACTGCTATGTCAAAACAATTCTAAATATGAAATGATATTTGATAAGTCAAAATCGATCTTACTGCATTACAAACATTCTTCGTCAAGCTGTTTGAGGTCTTAATGCATCAACATACGTTGAAAACACAGCAGAGTCTATCTATACACACATTCTCCCCATAGCCTCCACTGTTCGTCTTGGTGTTATACTATCATCAATGCAACTTTTGACACAAATCTAGACTCTAGGTATTTTTTTACACAGACTCTGTCGCGGATGAGTCGTTAACATCGGGGATTAGAAACTGGGGCACACCTGGTTTGATGCCCAGTCATATTATGATAAGTAAACAAGAGTGTTCCAAGGATCACATGTTGCCTGAGGATAACTTTAAACACGGAATAGCTATCACTGAGTGACAATCTGTCAAGATAGGCAAATAACCTATATGGGTCATATTGGGCCAGGAACTGGGTCACTTGGCCAATTTGAGGGAAATCTTGTTAGCAACAACTAGGTCACTAGGTCAAATTAAATGACACTTGTTTTAAAACACTGGAGGCCACATTTGTGGCTTCAGCAGCTTGAATTATATCTAGGTCAAGTTCGAATATGGGTCATATTGGGTCAGAAACTAGGTCATTTGGCCAGCTTGAAGGGAATCTTGTTAACACTCTGGATGCTGCTTTTTTAGTTTGAGCATGTTGAAACTTTATCAGAATGTTTGACTTGATGATATGTAGGCCAAGTTCAAATATTGGTCATGTTTGTTCAGAAACTAGGTCACTATGCCAAACTGTTCAAATTTGGTCAGAATGTTGTCTTAATGATATCTAGGCAAAGTTTGAATATGGGTCATATTGGGTTAAAAACCAGGTCACTAGGAAAATATTGTTAAAACTCCGGAGGCTGCATTTTGATTTTGAGCAAGTTGAAACCTTGTCAGAATATTTGTCTTGATGATATCTAGTCCATTTTCGAATATGGGTCATATCAGCTAAAAGAAATAGGTCACTAGGCCAAATAAAGGAAAATCTTGTTAACATTGTGGATAGTGTTAAGACGAAGGTAACTGCTATAAAGAACTGCTAAAGATCTCCAGAAAATCGGATTGAACTGCCAAGGTTAACGATTAAGCAGTTCTTAAACCGTTTTTAACAGTTAATAAGCAGTGGCTTTTAAGCAGTTAATAAACACTTTTTAGAATGTGACTGCTATCTGGGACTACTAATACTGCTAATGGACTGCTGACTAACTGACTAAATAGGCAGTTCGGTTTGACTAGAGAAAGTATGTATGGTATTCTGCGCAGACTAAATGATAAGAGACAAGATTCGAGTTCACCACATCGTCATGACTTAACTAACTGAGGAAAAGCGGCTCCACACTGCCCAAAATAAAACTTTGACCCTTTCCCTCATACAACTAATTTGCAGCAGACGACTTTAAACATATTTTGTCAAAAAATGAAAAATCTCTATAATTGAATGGATAACCAATGACTATAAGTGGAAAACATTGTTTTCAAAAGTCGTCTGCTGCTATTGTGTTAAATGGGAAAGGATTAACACACATTTGAGGGGAATAAGCAAGTTAAATCTAGCTACTTCTCTGACTACCGCTAGCCTCCCTTGTATTGATTGTCTTCATTGGCATATTTGACCTATGAAATCCGGTCTCAACTAGAAATACAGTTGTTATGCGATCCACACACCGACACAAAGAATATGCGTAACTCTTTCTCATAACACGTGCGTTTACTAAACAAATCGCTATGAGGATTATATTGTATTAGTGTATTCTTTCAATGACAATGAATGGACCAAGACAAAATAACCAAGAGCAGACGATGGATTTGAGTTAACGTTTTTAAAAAGGTATTGATTTTTCATGTATATCGTATATATTTACAATTTGTACATGTAGTAGTGAACGTTTGTATCGTGGTCAGCTGGTATTAAATATGCTGCTGCGCTAAACTCTTAACCCATTCCCGCATTTTTAGCGTGTCTGAAGCAGACGACTTTTTGAAATCAGTGTGATGTAAAATAATATATCTTGTTTTGTTATAATATTTCTAATGAATTGTTTGTCTATATGTCTTATCTTTTCAATATAAATCGGATGTTTAATTTGGTTAACCCTTTCCCTCATATAGACGCTTTCTGACGCCTCTGCTGCAGACGGCTTTTTGAAAACATAGTGACAAAAGAAGAAATTGCACAAAACATGCAATTTCTCCTTTTGCCACAATGTTTTCCACTTTTTGTCATAGGTTATCCATTCAATTATGGAGATTTTCTATGTTTTGACAAAATATGTTCAAAGTCGTCTGCTGCAGAATTGCCGTATGAGGGAAAGGGTTAACAGGTAATGAACCATTTATATAGTTTAATCGTGTATGCGGATTTCGTGTTTCCTTCCTTGTACTAAATAAATAATTTCTTTATATTTTGTAAAGATTCATAAACACACTTAATATAACTACCTCGCTTACCATCCTCTCTCTCTTTCCCATTCCCTCTCCTACTATCTCAATATCCCCCCCCCCCCTTTCCCAATATGTCTGTATGTCTGTCTGTCTCTCTTTCTCTCTCTCTCTCTCTCTCCCCTCTCCCCTCTATCTTTCCCCTCTCTCTATCTATTATTTCGCTCTCATTATATATTCCCCCCCCCCTCTCTCTCTCTCTCTTTATCTTTTCTCTCTCTCCCCTCTCTCTCTTTCCCCCTTCTCTCTCTTCCCCCTCTATCTCTCTCTTTTCCCTCTCTCTTTATCTTTTATTTCTCTCTCTCTATCTATTATTTCTCTCTCCTAGTACTAGTGTACTATTATTCCCCGGGGATAATAAATAAGTGAACTGTCGCCGGGCTATTACTAAAATATTTACATATATAACTTTTAATAAACTTAATGCATCCACATTTGTATTTGTTTCTTCTCACTGTTGTGCCGAGCCCCGGTAGCTCAGTCGGTAGCGACGAGGGCTGTCAATCCAGGGGTTGTGAGTTCGAATCCCAGCTCGGCCAACATTCTTTCTGACGTTTTACAAAAGTCATTGTGACCTGCGTCATTTGTCTTTCACCAATGGGCTGTTTTACATTATATGTGAAAAAGCAGCCAGTTGCTTGGAAGGTATGTTGTGTGGTGTACTGGTGTGGGAAAACCAGGAAACGCATGAGTAGGTGAAACTGGTCGCCGTGATATGACTGAGAAAACGGCGTTCACCCCAATCAATCAATTCTCACTGTTGTATTGTCAATGCGTAATCCAGGTATTAATCCACCTGATCTTGATATTTAGGCAAATATGTATAGTATTGGCAGGTGCATGTACTATCATCAGATATATATGATATCATTATTCGTATGGAAAATGGCGAGTCGATGTGAACCCCAAATCAGCTTAAATGCAAAGACACAAATAAATAGCACAAACTGTCTGTGGACCTGGTCAACTGTAAGTCCATGTATCTGTACTAGGAATGCAAGTCCAGGTTTCTTTACTAGGAATGCGAGTCCATGTTTCTTTACTAGGAATGCGAGTACAGGTTTATGTACTAGGAATGCGAGTTCAGGTTTCAGTACTAGGAATGCGAGTCCAGGTTTCTGTACTAGGAATGCGAGTTCAGGTTTCAGTACTAGGAATGCGAGTCCAGGTTTCTGTACTAGGAATGCGAGTCCAGGTTTCTGTACTAGGAATGCGAGTCCAGGTTTTTGTACTATGAATGCGATTTTATATTTTGACTGTTCGCATTCTGGTAGAATGCAATCTGAACGCGGATATAATGAGACTAGTGAACATTGTCCTGTAACAATGTAAACGGTTTAGCGTTAACCCATTCCCACATATGACAAATCTGCACAGACGACTTTGAAAAAGTTTCGGCAAAACGGAGAAATCCTCATTAAATTAATGTTTAATTACTGGAAAAAAAGGTTGAAAACATTGTGGCAAAAGGAGAAATTGCTCCTTTTTGTCACTATGTTTTCAAAAGTCGTCTGTTGCAGAGGCGTCTTTATTAGGGAAAGGGTCAACCCCATGACTGCTGTAACAGATTGTTGAAAGCGTGTGTCACCAGTATAGATCCAGGCCAGCCGGCGCCGTCTACACAGATTCTACAACGCTGACTGCTTAACTGAACACGTTTGTCTTGATATTCCTAAAATTGAATTGGCTATGGACTCTTCCAGTATTGAAAAGCGTTAAACAGATCACTTTTCCACATTTGTGTAGTGTCTTATTCCATACGTCTGCACCCTTTCCCACGTACGGCAAATCTGCAGCAGACACCTGAAAAAATGGTGACAAAAAACATAGATAGTTAACCCTTTCCCTCATATAGACGCTTTCTGACGCCTCTGCAGCAGATGGCTTTTTGAAAACATAGTGACAAAAGAAGAAATTGCACAAAACGTGCAATTTCTCCTTTTGCCACAATGTTTTCCACTTTTAGTCATAGGTTATCCATTCAAATATGGAGATTTTCTATGTTTTGACAAAATACGTTCAAAGTCGTCTGCTGCAGAATTGTCGTATGACGGAAAGTGTTAATTGTTAAATAAAGTTGAAAACATTGTTGCCAAATGGGATTGGTCACAATGTTTTCAAAAGTCGTCTGCTGCTATTGCGTCAAAATGCGTATGCAGTAGGGAAAGGGTGAAGATAATTAAAATGTCCATTGAAATACAAATATCATGGTAATTAAGAAGAAATGGTTATAGTTGTGTGGTTGTGTATCACAATAAATCAATTTCAGAACAGCGTTTACTGCATGAAACATATTATGAATATTGATTGACAATATTTAAATAAAGATATGTTATTCATCAATAGAGTGTTCTGTGTACACGGATAACATCGTACGCGCGTGTAAGTAAAGATTTAAGTTTATAAAATAGTCGGGCATTATCAAATACATGCATTTATTCAGACAAATTTAATATTCTTGATAACAGCGGACTCTTGTCGAATTTCATTTAAACAGCATTATACGGTTGAACTTTAACCTAACATAACGCGACTAAACCTAAGTATGCGCATAGATTAACGTATGACAATAGTCTTGCATGTGATTTTAAAATGAGGACGTATCCTGTTTCAGGAAGTAATATCCTGGTTTGTCAATTGAGTGTGACATGGGAAAATGTACAAATGGATTTTAAAGAACAGTGTAGAATCAGATCATAGTCTGATCGAGATCTACACTGTTCTTATATTACTTACAAAAGCTTGTAAGAGGATTCTGTCAACTGGTGTAGATTTTGATAAGATGGAGCAGATGTACAGGCTGATCTGAACCTACACTGTTATGAAATGCTGACTTGTATCTTTTCTCGTTGACGGGGTCATTTCTGTATGCCCACGCCAACACGATCTTTAGCCCTTTCTCACATACAACAACTCGGCAGCAATTAACTCTTATCCAACATGATATTCTAAAATAATTAATTTATTTATTTATTGGGGTTTTACGCCGCTTTCAACAATTTGTCAGTTATAGCACGGCGACAGTGAATAATAAACAGTCAAAGTAAATTCAATCTAAAGAATATATTAGGACACTTTTTATAAATTTAATACAACTCTTCTTTTATAATTGATGAATTTAGAAAATATATAGAATATTTTTAATGTAAACAATGAATAGGTGGACTGTTATAAGTCTTAAGCTATATTGTTTACTTATATCCGTTAACAGACTTATTGAGGCGTCTGGCAAATTGGAGTCCAGTGAACACGCATGTGAGCTTGTACATGCACACGGTCTCATCACAGTTTTCACTGTCCGCTTGCCGTAGACACACTAAATATAACTTCCTCGCTTACCATCCTCTCTCTCTCTTTCTCATTCCCTCTCCTACTATCTCAATATATATATATATATCTTGTATAGCTTGTACATGCACACGGTCTCATCACAGTTTTCACTGTCCGCTTGCCGTAGACACACTAAATATAACTTCCTCGCTTACCATCCTCTCTCTCTTTCTCATTCCCTCTCCTTCTATCTCAATATATATATATATATATATATATATATATATATATCCCCCCCCCCCCCCCCCCCCCTCATGCGGTAGCTCAGTCGGTGGCGACGCGGGCTGTCAATCCAGGGGTTGTGAATTGGAATCGGCCAACATTATTTCCGACGTATGCCAAAAATCACTGTGACATGCGTCATTCCTCTTTCACCAATGGGCTGTTAAACAGTACATGTGGAAAAGCAGCCAGTTGCTTGGAAAGAAAGTTGTGTGGTGTACTGGTGTGGGTAAACCAGGAAACACATGAGTAGGTGAATTGGTCGCCGTGATATGACTGAAAAATTGTTGAAAACGGCGTTAATTAAACCCCAATCAATCAATCAATGTCCATTTGCATGTTGTATGGAACCAGCTTTCAGACAAACATTTAAATATACTCCAATGGATAGTACTACCACACAATCTAACTGCAATTATGCATAGGGTAAAATTAGCCCTGTTACTTTTACAAAAATGCAATTGTCTGAAAAACAACGGGGTATGTTATGAAAAATAACTTCCTCGTCAGATAACATGCGAGATGAAAGCGCCTAATATTAAAGATAACTTCCTCGTCAGAGTGCATGCGGGATGAAAGCGCCTAACATGAAAGATAACTTCCTCGTCAGAGTACATGCGGGATGAAAGCGTCTTATATGAAAGATAACTTCTTCGTCAGATAACATGCGGGATGAAAGCATTTAATATTAAAGATAACTTCCTCCTCAGAGTGCATGCGGGATGAAAGCGTCTAACATGAAAGATAACTTCCTCGTCAGAGTGCATGCGGGATGAAAGCATCTAATATTAAAGATAACTTCCTCGTCAGAGTACATGCGGGATGAAAGCGTCTTATATGAAAGATAACTTCCTCGTCAGATAACATGCGGGATGAAAGCATCTAATATTAAAGATAACTTCCTCGTCAGAGTGCATGCGGGATGAAAGCGTCTAACATGAAAGATAACTTCCTCGTCAGATGACATGCGGGATGAAAGCGTCTTATATGAAAGATAACTTCCTCGTCAGCTGTGCTGGAGTGCATGCGGGATGAAAGCGTCGTATATGAAATATAACTTCCTCGTCAGAGTGCATGCGGGACGAAAGCGTCTAACATGAAAGATAACTTCCTCGTCAGATAACATGCGGGATGAAAGCGTCTTATATGAAAGATAACTTCCTCGTCAGAGTGCATGCGTGATGAAAGCGTCTAACATGAAAGATAACTTCCTCGTCAGAGTGCATGCGGGACGAAAGCGTCTTATATTAAAGATAACTTCCTCGTCAGAGTGCATGGGGGATGAAAGCGTCTAACATGAAAGATAACTTCCTCGCCAGAGTGCATGCGGGACGAAAGCGTCTTATATTAAAGATAACTTCCTCGTCAGAGTGCATGCGGGATGAAAGCGTCTTATATTAAAGATAACTTCCTCGTCAGAGTGCATGCGAGATGAAAGCGTCTTATATTAAAGATAACTTCCTCGTCAGAGTGCATGCGAGATGAAAGCGTCTTATATTAAAGATAACTTCCTCGTCAGATAACATGCGGGATGAAAGCGTCTAATATAAAGGATAACTTCCTCGTCAGAGTGCATGCGGGATGAAAGCGTCTAACATGAAAGATAACTTCCTCGTCAGAGTACATGCGGGACGAAAGCGTCTTATATTAAAGATAACTTCCTCGTCAGAGTACATGCGGGATGAAAGCGTCTTATATTAAAGATAACTTCTTCGTCAGATAACATGCGGGATGAAAGCGTCTAATATTAAAGATAACTTCCTCGTCAGAGTGCATGCGGGACGAAAGCGTCTTATATTAAAGATAACTTCCTCGTCAGAGTGCATGCGAGATGAAAGCGTCTTATATTAAAGATAACTTCCTCGTCAGAGTGCATGCGAGATGAAAGCGTCTTATATTAAAGATAACTTCCTCGTCAGATAACATGCGGGATGAAAGCGTCTAATATAAAGGATAACTTCCTCGTCAGAGTGCATGCGGGATGAAAGCGTCTTATATTAAAGATAACTTCCTCGTCAGAGTGCATGCGAGATGAAAGCGTCTTATATTAAAGATAACTTCCTCGTCAGAGTGCATGCGAGATGAAAGCGTCTTATATTAAAGATAACTTCCTCGTCAGATAACATGCGGGATGAAAGCGTCTAATATAAAGGATAACTTCCTCGTCAGAGTGCATGCGGGATGAAAGCGTCTAACATGAAAGATAACTTCCTCGTCAGAGTGCATGCGGGACGAAAGCGTCTTATATTAAAGATAACTTCCTCGTCAGAGTACATGCGGGATGAAAGCGTCTTATATTAAAGATAACTTCCTCGTCAGATAACATGCGGGATGAAAGCGTCTTATATGAAAGATAACTTCCTCGTCAGAGTGCATGCGGGATGAAAGCGTCTAACATGAAAGATAACTTCCTCGTCAGAGTGCATGCGGGACGAAAGCGTCTTATATTAAAGATAACTTCCTCGTCAGAGTGCATGCGGGATGAAAGCGTCTAACATGAAAGATAACTTCCTCGTCAGAGTGCATGCGGGACGAAAGCGTCTTATATTAAAGATAACTTCCTCGTCAGAGTGCATGCGGGATGAAAGCGTCTTATATTAAAGATAACTTCTTCGTCAGATAACATGCGGGATGAAAGCATCTAATATTAAAGATAACTTCCTCGTCAGAGTGCATGCGGGATGAAAGCGTCTAACATGAAAGATAACTTCCTCGTCAGAGTGCATGCGGGATGAAAGCATCTAATATTAAAGATAACTTCCTCGTCAGAGTACATGCGGGATGAAAGCGTCTTATATGAAAGATAACTTCCTCGTCAGATAACATGCGGGATGAAAGCATCTAATATTAAAGATAACTTCCTCGTCAGAGTGCATGCGGGATGAAAGCGTCTAACATGAAAGATAACTTCCTCGTCAGATGACATGCGGGATGAAAGCGTCTTATATGAAAGATAACTTCCTCGTCATTTGTGCTGGAGTGCATGCGGGACGAAAGCGTCTTATATGAAATATAACTTCCTCGTCAGAGTGCATGCGGGACGAAAGCGTCTAACATGAAAGATAACTTCCTCGTCAGATAACATGCGGGATGAAAGCGTCTTATATTAAAGATAACTTCCTCGTCAGAGTGCATGCGGGATGAAAGCGTCTAACATGAAAGATAACTTCCTCGTCAGAGTGCATGCGGGACGAAAGCGTCTTATATTAAAGATAACTTCCTCGTCAGAGTGCATGTGGGATGAAAGCGTCTTATATTAAAGATAACTTCCTCGTCAGAGTGCATGCGGGATGAAAGCGTCTTATATTAAAGATAATTTCCTCGTCAGATAACATGCGGGATGAAAGCGTCTAATATAACGGATAACTTCCTCGTCAGAGTCCATGCGGGATGAAAGCGTCTAACATGAAAGATAACTTCCTCGTCAGAGTGCATGCGGGACGAAAGCGTCTTATATTAAAGATAACTTCTTCGTCAGAGTACATGCGGGATGAAAGCGTCTTATATTAAAGATAACTTCCTCGTCAGAGTGCATGCGGGATGAAAGCGTCTAATATAAAGGATAACTTCCTCGTCAGATAACATGCGGGGTGAAAGCGTCTAATATAAAGGATAACTTCCTCGTCAGAGTGCGGATGCTGTCGAATGTGAGAAATAGAAGGACATTTCCACGTGTAGACACATTTTTACGCCACTGCAGCAGACGACTTATGAACATATCATAATGAGCAATTTCTCCCTTTTTCACAATTATTGAAACTTAATTCAATAATTAAACTTATCCTTACTCACATTTTGCCAGATGTGTTATAAGTCGTTTGCTTCATATGTATTGTATGTGGGGAAGGACTTAAAGCACAGTCGAAACCATAGTCAAGGAAGCAGATATCGGATCGGGAAAACTCACAACGGGTAACAGATGTTTGTTTAAAGTGTGGGTTTAGCCGCTTTAAAAAATAAAGTGTTTCGGTGTTTTTTGTTTGGATGACTCACGTCAAGGAATTAACCCTTTCCCACATACAAACATACAACACATCTGCAGCAGACGACAAAATAAAACCATATTGACAAAAAACGTAAACAATCTCGTTAAATGAGAGTTTACTTACAAAATAGAGTTGAAAACACGATAAATTGCTCGATTGGAACAATTTTTTCTTTTCCCAAAATGTTTTCGAAAGTCGTGTACTGCAGAGGCGTCAGAAAGCGTCTACAAGTGTGAAAGGGTTAACTCATTTGGCTCTAACGTTTTTCTCAACAATATTTCAGTTTCATTAGGGCGACGGTACACATGACTCATGACCCTAGGTAGACATGTATTAGCTACATTTGAAACATTTGGAACATTTTATTCATATCAAGGCATATACTATGCATGTGATAACAACAGGTTTAAACAATAATGAAACAGTCAAGTATAACAAATTAAAACAAATATTTGAAATCATAATAATATGAAACATTAGGTACATGCAGTCGTATGACTACACTTGAAATCATCTATGATATAAGGTATGTTGAATATTCGGAGAATGTTTAATTAATTATTTAAATTTTGATAAGATGGTTTTACAAATTAAAGCGAACTTGACAAGTTTATTTTTGTTTTTACAATTCATTAGATCATTAAGCTTATGAGAGGTAGGATGGTTATAATAGTACTTTGTAAAATATGTCATTCTTGCTTCACTTAAATGGTCACACTCAAACAAATAACTAAATTCATCACCAATACTATTCTTATTACAGAGAGTACATACTCTTTGGTTACGTTCAATTCTAAGACGACGGCCCTTTTCTATTGGCATGAAATGGTTCATAGTCCTAAATTTACAAAGAGACTGCCTTAAATTAATACGCAATATATCTTAATACTCCTCAAAACAATAATACTTTTTATACATACGATATATATAAGGCATTTTGGAGAAACATTAACAGTGCTTATCCATTCTTGGCCAAATTGGTCATGCAGTCTTTCTTCAACAATATATTTAAAATGATTAATGCTGTCTACACTTTGAGTAATGCAATTGTCAGACATTCCTAAACTAATGTATTTTAAACAAAAGCAATGCATAGAGAAATAAGAATGTTATCATTGTGTAAATACAATGCAGTTGTATATATAATTACATATTTTGTTATTGTTAAGATTCAGTAACCTCGCCCAGAAGCAAAGAACTCTAGATTTTACTTTTGAAATAACATGATTAATGCCCAGTTCTCCATAAACCATACAGTTTGGAGTTGATGACTTCACTACCAGGATTAATTTATAAAACTTTAATTGAAATTGTTGAATAATATTCAAAGTTTCACTTCACTTCAATTCAAAAGAATAGTGGTAATCATTGAATCAAATAAATGCAATTGTAAACTTGCCGGGAGACCAAGTTTCGAGATTTCTGTATCACCGCAAGCATAGCCTTCCTAGCCTGCTCAACAAGTTTTGGTTTTTAGAAAAGTTACCATTGTAATTGAAATGCACACCAAGGTATAAGAATGCATCAACAAGCTCCAATTTGTTATGCCTGTAAAAAAAAGTATTTTACATCATTATTTGGTTTACGTTTGAAAATATAACAACTTTTTTTTTAGCTTCATTAACTTGGAGATCCCACATACAACAATAATCATGCATTACATTTAGTGCTATTTGTAATTCAACTTGGCTTTCAGCCAAAGAAAAACCTGTATCATGTCTCAATCTTAGTTATACATTAAAATCATCATTACTAAGACGATTACAGGTAGCTATTGACAAAGTAGTTAAGCCTTCAAACTGTGACAATAGTTTCTGCCAGAGGTCTACACGGTTTACAGAGTCACTTCAGTGAAATATATATATATATAGTACTATAATTCTACTAAAAAATAAGTGCCCCGCATAAGGGTAATTCAGCATGACTATTGGAAGTGGAATCGAAAGATCCGGGCCGATACGACGGCCAATCTCAAATCATTCACAGGTGGACTAACAGAAGAAAAGGAGTTCATGTAGCACGACAACAGTTTTCTATATAAAAGATATCAATAGAATAATTGTCCAGCACCAGGATACATATTGAATAACACTAGTAAAGTTTGAAAATAAGTTGAATATGACAAGCACTTATAACATTAACTTATAATGGGGATAGGGTATAGGTACACATACTATTTCTACAGCCCTGCTGTGGAAGCCGGCCTTTTAAAGCCACGTTGGTAGATTGGTTGGCCTTTTCACAAAGTTTAGCAACGAACATGACGGTTAGGGCGTGGATGGATGACCCGCGGAGGTTTAACTCCGTGAAGGACCATCCCCCATTCCACCCCCCCCCCCCCCCCCCCCCCCACCACACACACATCCCGTCCCCGGTGCACGTTATATGAGCATTAATTAAAGCACTCTATGTTGCAGAAATAAATAGGTCAATAACTTTTGAAAGCATTCTGGTAAATACAGAAATTGTTCATTGTGTGCAATTGCATCTTTTGCCGGTGTAAGGTCGGAAAGAGTTTGATATATGTAAATTGAAGTTTCCCCTTGAACAATCTTAAAGATCGGGAAGAAAGATAATGACATGTTATTGCAACTTTAAAATTATTAGAGCATTTGAAAAATCGCTGTTGCAGAAATAAAGATGTCAATAACCCAACCCTCACTTCCCACCTGCAGTCACATTTACACGCAGAAGACTTCAGAAAAGATTATATGGCAAAAGGGGAAATTATATGAATTTTTTACTTTTTCCACAATGTTTTCAACTCTATTCAATATTGAAAACCAAAAAAAAATAAAAAAAAATTAATTAATGAGAATGAGGGCAGGATTTATGAGCATGTAGGTAAGATGTCATTGGTGATAATTGTGGTTTTCGTTTAATATCGCCACATATAACTACACCGAAGGATCGCTTGTGTCGAATATTTTCTCAATGGGCTGTATAATGGACTGTTGTGTGGAGAACTGATTAAAATAGCCAAAAACCACACATGTACTGGCTGAAAAATTGTTGAAAACGGCGTTAAACCCCAATCAATCACACAAACCTTTCCCGATAATCAACCGAAAAGCATGTAAATACATCGAGGGCTTGGCGTGAAACGGTTGTAACTAAAATTGGTATTTTTTTACCAAGGTTAATCACCTCGCCATAAAGTCTTTATAAGCGTTATATCATTTTTCTTGGTAAACAATGGAAATTTAGGTGCCATTGCTCGTTCTGAGCAATGGCACCTAAATTTGTATTGTTTACAAAGGGGTCAAAATTGCCCCTAAACTAGGGTTTTCAAAAAAGGTTTTTAGTTGCAACCGTTTCACACCAAGCCCTCGACATTATACATCAACACTGGGGTTTACTACAGGACGACTGACATTGACTTAACTCTTTCAGCGCCGAATTGTTTAAAGTAGACTCTTTTATGTTCAAAATCGGGCGTCTCCATTTCTCATGTAATAAATGTTTGGACTATTTTTGATAACTAAAAGGCAAACAATGCTGATTTCAGGTGAGGCAGCTCGTTACGAGCTGACTCACCTGAATCAATATTGTTTGCAAAAACCTCAATATTGTCTTTGGCGCTGAAAGAGTTAAGAGATCATGACCAGACTACACTTAGGTTATCTTCAAGTTTGTTATCTAGTCGCCTTCTCGACAATCCTTGGAGAACGGTTAAAATCGAAAACGTATGCATATTTTATCGGGTTTATCATTACTTTTACCCTTTCTCACATAAAGACGCTTACTGACGCATCTGCAGCAGACGACCATGAAAACAGTGGGGCAAAAGAACGGCATTTCTCATCACGAGCAATTTCTCCTTTTTGCCACAATGTTTTCAACTTTAGTCAATGATCTTTCATATAAAGAGATCTTCCATATATTTTACTAAATGTGTTCAAAGCCGTCTGCTGCATATTTGTTGTATGTGGGACAGGGTTAGGGAAAAATACAGCTGTGATCATCGATTTGAGGTCGTTATGACAATCCGCTTTGAGACGTCTTTTTAGCTCACCTGTGCACGAAGTGCTCAAGGTGAGTTATTGTGATCGCCCTATGTCCGGCGTCCGTTGTCCGTCGTCCGTCGTCCGTCGTCAGTCGTCCGTCGTCCGTCGTCCGTCGTCCGTCAACATTTTCTCCTCTGTAACCGGTGGGTCAACTGGGATGAAACTTCACAGAAAGCATCCTCTCAATGTCCTCACCAGAATTCCTTAAAATTTTCGGGATCCATGCATAATTCTGGTTTCCATGGCAACGAAATGAAAAAACTTCAAAATTCTTAAAAAATCTTCTCCTCCGAAAGTGTCAGGCCGATTTTCAAATAATTTTGTAGAAATGTTCCTCGGGTGACCCTCTATCAGATTCCTTCAAGCCATGTTGATTGGTCGAAAAACATGGCCGCCAGGGGGGGGCGGGGCTATTTTTCCTTATATGGCTATAGTGCAAACTTAAAAAATCTTCTCCTCCAAAAGTGTCAGGCCGATTTTCAAATAATTTTGTAGAAATGTTCCTCGGGTGACCCTCTATCAGATTCCTTCAAGCCATGTTGATTGGTCGAAAAACATGGACGCCAGGGGGGGGGGGGGGGGGGGGGGGGGGGGGGGCGGAGCTATTTTTCCTTATATGGCTATAGTGCAAACTTAAAAAATCTTCTTCTCCAAAAGTGTCAGGCCGATTTTCAAATAAATTTGTAGAAATGTTCCTTGGGTGACCCTCTATCAGATTCCTTCAAGCCATGTTGATTGGTCGAAAATCATGGCCGCCAGGGGGGGGGGGGGCGGGGCTTTTTTGCCTTATATAGCTATAGTGCAAACTTAAAAAATCTTCTCCTCCAAAAGTGTCGGGCCGATTTTCAAATAATTTTGTAGAAATGTTCCTTGGATGACCCTCTATCAGATTCCTTCAAGCCATGTTGATTGGTCAAAAAACATGGCCGCCAGGGGGCGGGGCTATTTTGCCTTTTATTGCTATAGTGAAAACTTAAAAAATCTTCTCCTTCAAAAGTGTCTGGCCGATTTTCAAATAATTTTGTAGAAATGTTCCTAGGGTGACCCTCTATCAGATTCCTTAAAGCCAAGTTGATTGGTTGGAAACTATGCCCGCCAGATGGCGGGGCTTATATAGCTAAAGTGAAAAAAAAAATCAGGTGAGCGATTCCAGGGCCATCATGGCCCTCTTGTTTTAATTATTGGCGTAGAACTTGTGAGAATACATTTCCATTTCTTGTCAGAAGATTCATTGAGGTATATGTGACATATGCGGACGGGGAAGACTCTGTTGACGACATTTGACACCTGCCATTGAACATGACTTTTGAAAACATTGCAATAAAAGGTGAAATTGCTCAAAACGAGCAATTTCACCCTTTATTGCAATATTTTCAACTCTTTTCAGTTTTCCAGGTCGTTGACATTGTTCGTCTTACGAGTGTAGAAAGCAGACGACCTTTGAAAAGTCGTGTGAATTAATAGGTTTAATTAACTCTTTCAGAGCCACAGGCAATATTGCGCTTTTTGCAAACAATGCAGATTCATGTGAGTCAGCTCGTAACGAGCTGTCTCACCTGAAATCAGCATTGTTTGCCTTTTATTTACCGAAATAGTCCAACACTTTTATAAAATGAGAAATGGAGACGCCCGAATTTGAACATAGAAGAGTCTACTTTAAACAATTCGGCGTTGAAAGAGTTTAAACCCCCAAATCTCTAGACCGGTTCAAATAAAAGTCTGTGTTCGTATGACTTGTCTCAAAACTTGTATAGCTTTATAGCTTTCAGTGACGCCTGCAGCTCCTCTTGTCTGAATGAACCAAGAAACGCCACAAATACGACTAATAAACCCTGTGAGACTCGTTCATCATCATTACATTTTATATGATAAGAGGACCATTTTTGTTTTGAAACAACACGATTTATATTTATTATTTAAGGAATGGAGAGCTTTTTATCGTTTTCATGGGGGTATGAACACAAAAACCTGATCACTCTCTATGAAATCGCGAAGCGGTTTCATAGAATGTGTGATCAGGTTTTTTTGTTCATACCCCCATGAAAACGAAAAAAACCGCTCCATTTCTTATATTTTAGCATTAATATGGCTATTTCAGTGAGTAATAAAACATAATAGTATTTTACAACTTTATTTTCCATAATACAGCACGTCGCCAATGTTATTATTTTTTTTTATTCATGAGATTATGAACAAAATATTTCAGCCAACCACAGACAAGCAAAAGTGATGAACACAAAAAAAACTAAAATATTTTACTATATATAGTTAATAATTATCTTGTTACACATGTTTGTACATTGTCGTTAAAAATGTCATAAAACCTGTCAAAGAGAACAAATATTAAATTTTGACTAACCCCTGCCTACATGTAGACGTAATTTGACGCAATTACAACTGAGAACAGATATTAGATTTTGACTAACCCCTGCCTACATGTAGACGTAATTTGACGAAGTTACAACTGAGAACAGATATTATATTTTGACTAACCCCTGCCTACATGTAGACGTAATTTGACGAAGTTACAACAGTCGAATTATGAGACATTGCTCATTATGGAGTCAATCGCGCCTGAAATGTCAACTTTATCGAAACTAATCGGGAAGAGGAGCTCGGGTACTTCCAGAGACATATAAACACGTGTTTATATGTCTCTGGTACTTCTCAACACTTTCATCGCCGAATTGTTTAAAGTAGACTGTTCCTTGGTAAAAATAAGGCGTCTCCATTCCCATGTAATAAAAGTTTTGGACTATTTTGATAACTAAAAGGCAAACAATGCTGATTTCAGGTGAGGCAGCTCGTTACGAGCTGACTCACCTAAATCTGTATTGTTTGCAAAATCCCCAATATTGCCTTTGGCGCTGAAAGAGTTGAACACTTTTAGAACAATATGTCTGTGTTTTATTTAGAAGGTAATGCATCTATAATCGTCGAAGTTTATATATATAAATTAAAATTCGATAAAAGTTGCTTTATCAAAACCATTATCTTCGGTTAAAAACACATACGAATTGTAATAATTTTTTTTTAACCCTTTCCCACATACAACAAATCTGCAGCAGACGACTTTGAAAACATAGTGACAAAAACTTGAAGAAGCTCCATAAATAAAGTTGAAAACATTGTGGCCAAAGGTGAAATTGCTCAATCATGAACTTTTGAGGTTTTCGAAAGTCGTCTGCTGCATCAAAATGTGTCTGCAGGTGGGAAAGCATTAAGTTAAAGTAATGACAATGTCCCCATTATGTTTTTGATGAAGCGAACATTTCACGCTTGTGTTTTTATTTTCGTGTTTTGATAAATCAAGCAAAAGCGAATTTTATCTAATAAGTATTTAGGTTTAATCGGTCCCTCATCAATCTTCGCTTGTCCTCGTTTACATTCGGCATTGTAATCGTTACCTACGTGGTTAACGTACCTAATGAATACGTTAACATACGGCATTGTAATCGTTACCTACGTGGTTAACGTACCTAATGAATACGTTAACATACGGCATTGTAATCGTTACCTACGTGGTTAACGTACCTAATGAATACGTTAACATACGGCATTGTAATCGTTACCTACGTGGTTAACGTACCTAATGAATACGTTAACATACGGCATTGTAATCGTTACCTACGTGGTTAACGTACCTAATGAATACGTTAACATTCGGCATTGTAATCGTTACCTACGTGGTTAACGTACCTAATGAATACGTTAACATACGGCATTGTAATCGTTACCTACGTGGTTAACGTACCTAATGAATACGTTAACATACGGCATTGTAATCGTTACCTACGTGGTTACCGTACCTACTGAATACGTTAACGTGGGTTGTTAAATTCACCGCCTCGGTAGCATAGCTGGTAAGAACAAAGAAGTGTATTTTACGCTGGTTCGATTCGTAAGCTAGGTGTAGAATTTTGACTGTTCTTTCTTTCATCTTTTTTAGCTCACCTGAGCTTTGCTCAAGGTGAGTTATTGTGATCGCCTTTTGTCCGGCGTGCGTCGTGCGTCGTGCGTCGTCCGTCGTGCGTCGTGCGTCAACTTCTTCTCCTCAGTAACCAGTGGGTCAATTTGGATGAAACTTCACAGAAAGCATCCTCTCAATGACCTCACCAGAATTCCTTCAAATTTTTGGGATCCATGCAAAATTCTGGTTTCCATGGCAACGAAACCGAAAAAACTTCAAAATTCTGGTTTCCATGGCAACGAAACCGAAAAAACTTCAAAATTCTTCTTCTCCCAAATTGGTTGGCAGATTTTCAAATAATCTTGTAGAAATGTTCCTTGGATGACCCTCTATCAGATTCCTTCAAGCCGTGTTGATTGGTCGAAAAACATGGCCGCCAGGGGGGGCGGGGCTATTTTGCCTTATATGGCTATAGTGCAAACTTAAAAAATCTTCTCCTCCAAAAGTGTCAGGCCGATTTTCAAATAAGTTTGTAGAAATGTTCCTTGGGTGATCCTTTATCAGATTCCTTCAAGCCATGTTGATTGGTCAAAAAACATGGCCGCCAGGGGGCGGGGCTATTTTGCCTTTTATGGCTATAATGAAAACTTAAAAAATCTTCTCCTCCAAAGTGTCAGGCCGATTTTCAAATGATTTTGTAGAAATGTTCCTTGGGTGACCCTCTATCAGATTCCTTCAAGCCATGTTGATTGATCGAAAAACATGGCCGCCAGGGGGGGGGGGGGGGGGGGGGCGGGGCTATTTTGCATTATATGGCTAAAGTGAAAACTTAAAAAATCTTCTCCTCCAAAAGTATCTGGCCGATTTTCAAATAATTTTGTAGAAATGTTCCTAGGGTGACCCTCTATCAGATTCCTTCAAGCCAAGTTGATTGGTCGGAAACTATGGCTGCCAGGGGGCGAGGCTTATATAGCTAAAGTGAAAAAAAAATAAAAAATCAGGTGAGCGATTCAAGGGCCATCATGGCCCTCTTGTTTAGATAAAGGCTCAAGGTGAGCTATTCTGATCACTTTTTGTCCGTCGTCCGTCGTTACCTGTTATCTTTAAACATCATCTCCTCCTAAACCACAGGACCAATTTCATCCAAACTTCTCAGGAATGTTTCATTGGTGGCCCTCTTTCAAAATTGTTCAAAGATTTAAATTCCATTGAGAACTTTGGTTGCTGCGGCATCAGAAAGGGGACAAAATGTCCAAACTTTAAACATCTTCTCCTCTGAATCTGCATGTCAGATTCCAATATAGTTTGGTAGAAATGTTCCTTGGGTGACCCTCTACAAAGATTGTTCAAGGTTTGGTTTAAAAACATGGCATTCAGGAGGCATCAGAAAAGGGGCAAAATGACAAAATTTGGAAATTCCCTTTTTAGCTCAACTGAGCTTTGCTCAAGGTGAGTTATTGTGATCGCCTTTTGTCCGTCGTCCATCGTGCGTCATGCGGCAACTTCTTCTCCCCAGTAACCAGTGGGTCAATAGGGTTGAACCTTCACATAAAGCATCCTCTCAATGACCTCACCAGATTTCCTTCATTTTTTTTGGATCCATGCAGAATTCTGGTTTCCATTGCAACGAAATGAAAAAAACTTCAAAATTCTTCTTCTCACAAACTGGTTGGCAGATTTTCAAATAAATTTGTAGAAATATGGCTATAGTGAAAACTTAAAAAATCTTCTCCTCCGAAAGTGTCAGGCCGATTTTCAAATTATTTTGTAGAAATGTTCCTTAAGTGACTCACTATCAGATTCCTTCAAGCCATGTTGATTGGTGAAAAAACATGGCCACCAGGGGGCGGGGCTATTTTGCCATATATGGCTATAGTGAAAACTTAAAAAATCTTCTCCTCCGAAAGTGTCAGGCCGATTTTCATATAATTTTGTAGAAATGTTCCTAGGGTGACCCTCAAATTGATTGGAAACTATGGCCGCCAGGGTGCGGTGCTTATACGGCTAAAGTGAAGAGAAAAAAATCAGGTGACCGATCCATGGCCCTCTTGTTTTACGTTCATGTCTGATATTAAGAAAATTGAATATGAATCTTACTTCAGTGATCCTATACTTAATTTGTTCAAGCCGTACTGATTGGTTACAAAATCATAGCAACCTCGTGTCATCACAAAAGACGTACCGTTCCACTCGATCAATTTCAACGTTACTTCACAGGAATGTTCCTTTGATGGTCCTCTTTCAAAATCGTTCAAAAACTTACATTCTGTGTAGAACTTTTGTTGCTGCGGCATCAGAAATTGAGAAAAATACCCAAACTTTAAAAACCTCCATCTCAATAATCCATTTGTCAGATTCCAAGATGATTTGGCAGAAATGTACTCCTGATCAATTAAACTCCTGATCAAATTTTCACAGTTATTTGCAGTTAAATATTTGCTTTTAATTAACTATCATTCAGGTGATCGATTTAGGGCCATCTTGGCCCTAATGGTTTATATTATATTCGACCATTTCTTTTTCGTTTTATTATATTCAACCATTTTTTTTTTTACAAAAATCTCATTGGGTCAAAAGAGTTTTTTCTCCTTCAATTTTCTCAATTCAATTACAACATCAATTTATATATAATCTTGCCTTTAACATTACAAAGTATCTTTTATATGCGCATATATTTTATCTTGTAAAGATAGAGTCGGAAATATAGAATACAAAGAACTAGTCGGCATACCAGTAATTCAATAAATAAATAAATAAAAAAGAATTCTCACATAAAACGAAAATAGTATCTTAATTTCATAAGGTCTTACAATTACAAAACATCCATTGCACTGATTCAAACCCGTGACCACTGTATTGACAGATCTGTTAATCACGATATATGTGTACAACCTGTTTTAAATTGGACATTGTAGTTTACTGTTTGTTTCGAAATCTGTATCAAGAAAAAACGTCACGAATATTTATGAACGCCAAGTAAATTATGTTTACTGATATGGGACGTACCACGAGAAACCCAACATTATGGACTCTTCGAAATGTATCAACCCAGATCAGCCTGCGCAGTCTGATCCGGGCCGACACATTCCGGCTTAGAGGGATAAAGGTATAGAGTAATGATTCCTGAAACAGAAAATTCGCAGTAGATGAAAAGTGTCTGGCCGGGTTAGCTTGCGCGGCATGCTTAGGCTGATCCGGGTTGATACTTTACGCAAAGTCCACAATGCTGGTTTGCTCGGGGAACGGCTCATATGTTTATATACTTGTTATGTAAACAAAGCTGGAAAAATAGTTAACCCTTGTTTCATGCGGTTAGTGCCATTCAATGCAATTCAATTCATTTAAGGCATCTGTCCCGTATACATTAATATTAACAAATGATACAATAAGAATGACAAAATTGGAATGAATATAAATAACAGAAATAGTTACGTTGAGAGATATTTCTAAATATTGAAATAGTGATATGACCATACGCTAACAGTGCGATGTACTATTGTAATTCTTATTAGTCGCCGGGCAGAAACCCGCGACTTATATTTTAAATAGCTTAACGGAAATGACATGGGAGGACGAGTTATTATTAGAAAAAAAAAAATATTATATGTCTTGAAGAACATATAACAATTGTGTTTGTTAAAAAAACACTAAGTAAAGACACTTCTAAAACGAAACAAATAATCCGTAGTTTTAAATATTTGCAATTTCTTTATTATGACTCGCATGTATGTTTTTTTGTCTTATTACTAAGACAAAATAGTCTCTGTTAGACCTGCTGCAGACTGTTACGTGTCAATATCGAGATAAAATTCACGTCGAATTCTCCTTTTAATAGCAGTTTTAACTTACTGAATGTTAAGTTCATGTTCAAAGAGATATCTTGGTTTGTGAAGAATTCATTTAATAGTGTTTATCCATGTATATCTAAAATATGAACTGTTTCGAAGCTAAAACTGTTGATCACGTGACTATCGAATAACGACTGCGTAAATCAATCTCCTTTGCAGAGGGCCGTTCTTTAAACTCACTTACAAATAGTCAATTATAGGTGATTTAAGATGTTTATTTGTTCGAAACAAATGAATAAAAGAACAAACTGAGATAAAACTGGTTTTCATAGAAATATAAAGAGAGTGTAAAGAACGACAACTCTATGAGAATCGGGTCTTTCGTACACAATTATTTCGTCCTTGACACTTTTAAATGTGTCATTAGATTCCCTACAGGCATTTTGCGTGCGTTTTTCATATTGTTATGCATCATTAACACAAGGGCGCTTATTATAATAAACTTTTAAAACATGAGTAGTTTGTTATTTTCATTATAAAACAAGAAGGAAAGAATTACAATAAATTAACATATAGGGTTCACAACAATTTCAATGAAATTTAACTGTTAAGCTGATATTATATTTCGAGGGTGGTCCACTTTGTGAATATATTCGACTACATTTTAACATTTGTCAAAGTATGATATATATATATAATTAGGAAGCCAAGTTAATATCATTTTGAGAAAAAGAGAAAACTCATGTCTTCAGCAATTTAACCATTTTCTCATTGTTTTAAAATTAGATTGTTGCAAAGGTGTCCAATGTTGACTTTAACAGGGGGAAGGTAAAATGACGTGCTATTGCATGCAAATCCTAAAGTGTCTGTTTTGTGGCAAACATCTTGAAAAGTGTATGTGCAATTCACAAATATTTTAAGTATGCCTTAATGAAAGCACTGTATACTCACTAAGACTAATGATTGGCAAAATTACTCATTTTCATTACTGTTTATGATGGGTAAGTAGTTGGCTGTGTGTATAGTCAACCTACCTTAGAATGGAGATTGGTCATAAACAATGAAATGCTTCAATTATATTAAAAAAAAATGCAAGTAATGATACATTTTCACTTGACCAAACCCCTGATGTTCCAATATGCTCCTCAGTTGATAACTGTTTTTTTAACTACTATAATGTAAGTGTTATGCATAACTGCAGTATGGACTTCCGGCGACATTGATGCGTTGCATGACATTGTTTGAATACTAGGTAGATATACTTGTACATACATGTAAGCCAAGTCAGGACAATATACAAGTATTTTTGAACCGTTTGTGAAAAGATCGACATTCAAAGTTTGTAAAACATCCGATTGATATGATCTTTCAACAGCTCTCTGCTCTGAATAATATATTGTATTGCAAAACTATAACATCTGGAAGCTTGTAAATGTAATCTGTATTGCAATTCAGCAGACGACTTTGACAACATTTAGTAAAACATATGGTAACTCTCTAAAAATGAAAGAACAATTTACTGAATAATAATTTCTCCTTTTGCCAAAAGGTTTTCAAACACTGTTTGCCGTAAGGGTGTCAGAAAACGTTGTATAAGTTTAATCAGACTTGCCCTCTTTCTACACAACTAATGTACGAATGGAAAAAGCCACTTCTTTGAATTTCCAATCAACACTAAATAGATACCCCCCCCCCCCTTCCGTCATTTTGTTTTAGCTCGCCTATGCACGAAGTGCAAGGTGACCTATTGTGATCACATTTTGTCCAGAGTACGTCCGTCATTCGTCGTCAACATTTGAGCTTGTTAACACTCTACAGGCTATATTTTGCATTCAATCTTCATGAACGTTTATCAGAAAATTCATCTCCATCAAATCTTGGACAAGTTCGAAACTAGGCCATATGAGGTCAAAAAGTAGGTCACTAGGTCAAATTGAAGGGAAATCTTGCTAACACTCTTTCATATTTTCAACTTGAGCATGTTGCATTTTTATCAGAATGTTTGTCTTGGTGATATGTATGTCAAGTTCGAACACGGGTCGTATTGGGTCAGAATCTAGGTCACTAGGCCAAATTGAAGGAAACTATTGTTAACTCTGTAGAAGCCACAGCTTGAAATTTGGTCAGAATGTTGAGCTGAATGATATCTAAGCCAAGTATGAATATGGGTCATGTAGGGTTAAAAACTAGGTTACTAGGCCACATGAAGGAAAATCTTGTTAACACTTTGGATGCCCTATTTTTTGCTTCAGAAGCTTGAAATTCGGTCAGAATGTTTGTCTGAATTATATACTCCAGAGGCCGCATTTTTACTTTGAGCAAGTTGAAACTTTGTCAGAATATTGTCTTGATGATATCTAGTCCATGTTGGAATATGGGTCATATCAGGTAAACAAAAATATAGATCACTAAGCCAAATGAAGGAAAATCTTGTTAACACTGGAGGTTGCATTCAGAATAATTGTCTTGATGTGTTTTGCATTGCAGTACATTGTATAATTAAGGTGTTCGAACTAGGGCCAGCATTGCCCTCTTGTTATTTTAAGTGTCGAATAGATTTAAAAATAGTGTGGTCAGGTGAGATATTCATTGCTTACTCATGAGCTATTTCTCATTTGCTCACAAATGTTTTCAAAGGCCATCTGCTGCAGATACGTCAACAATCATCTGCATATAGAAAAGTGTTAACAGTTAATTATATCTTTCTTTTTAGTCATAATTAAAAAGACCAGCAGCAGCTGAATCCAGTTACCATTAACATTACATGTAGCCTCCAGTAGGATCAAAGACATGGAGGGAGAATCTCAATCTGTGTACAGAGACAAAAGTTGTGATATACAACTCATCATCCCCCAGGAACCAATTAAAGGTATGTATAGATTTGTGTTATCTCTTTGGAACTAATTAAAGGTAGATAAGGGGTTTTATAATCCATCAGGAACCAATTTAAGGTAGGTATATATTTTGTTTATAAAGTTTAGTTTAATACAAACACTCAGCACATGTTACATGTGACATGAGGTAATTATTATCCATGTTTACATATAAAGTGAATACCAGGCTGTTTACAGGATTCATATGGAGAGAAAAAAAAGTGTGAGCGAGAGAAGAAAGACAAAAGAACAAAACAAAAATACAAACATATAAAATAATAACAACTCTACTCCTACTGACATTTTGCTGCTGTAATGTCACTCTTAAGGTTAAGTAGGTATCATATTGTGCTACATTATCAAGTTTTCTTAGAAGCGTTGTGAGCAGCTTGTGTCAGGACGAGAATACATGAATTAGCAGACTGATCCTGGCATACTGTGTTTTCCCTTTCTTGTTGTAAGTGATGATTATAGCAGGGGGAGACCAGTAATATTAATCTTAGCACATAGATGAATTTTGAAAGAGATGTTAATGTTTTTTTGTTCGTAGAGTTCATGATTTTTTTAAACGTGTACATTTTTGGATTTTTACATAGAGATTTATTCATTACTTTGGACCTATTATCACTGAAATATTCACACTTAAAAAGGTAATGGAGTTCGTCCGCTAAGTTGTTAGAACTACAGATGTTGCATACTCTATGGTTCCGAGCAATGCCTTATCGACGGCCTTTTTCTATTAGCAAGCAGTTATTGCACATTCTAAAGTTGATAAATGATTGAAGCTGCTTATCTTCAAACTGATGTTCAAACTTGTAAGGTCAAAAATGTAGGCATTTTGGAGTGTTTGCTACATCTGCTTGCCATGTTTGAATGAATTGGAACTTTAGAATTATATCGATTTCATTAACCAACATTGATTTTGAACCAACATAATATTTGTTATTTCCAATGTAACTCAGAACGCAGCTATCAAATATTGTTCTGGCACATTTTAGACATTTTATAGAGCTTTTTTGCATGAACAATTTTATAAATTGAAGATGATATTTTATTAACATTAGTTAAAAGGCCATACCAAAACTTTAAAGCCTACAGTTCTGTTCTTAATGGTTACCGATAAAGGGTATCTACATAGGTCACCATATAGCATTACTATAGGGGTACTTTTTTTGACATATAATATATATTTCATGAAATCGGTATGGACTTTTTCGATACTAGATAAGTCTCCAAAACCGCAAATTTCACACACATACAGTAAGACTGGGACAATTGTATGATAAAATAGTTGTAGCTGGCATTCAATGCATTAATTTAGATTTCGTATTTCCTGAATAGACCAAACATCGTCTTTCTAGCCTGTTCAATGGCATACTTTTTCGCAGAGTTAACTGTTGTGGGTTTTTTGAAAACATAACACCTAAAAAGTTAATTTCATCAACAATTTTAATAGCGTGGTTATCAATATGTAAGTAATTATCTGTAATCGTTCTGTCTCCAAAGACAAGGATTTTTGTTTTATCATAGTTTATCTGGAGTTTCCAATTTTTACAATAATCGGAAAATATATTTAAAGAGTCCATTAGGTGTTCCATAGATTTTGCAATAAAATTTCAGCATAAAATAGTGTAATGAATTTGACAAACAAGTCCAAGTTTTCATTTTGTAGATCTTAACTAGGTGCTCCATTATTTAACAAGTAGTGTTCTAGGTCATTCAGGTATAGCGAAAAGAGAATAGGGGAGAAGTTCTCCCCTTGTCGGCGGCCTCTGACACATTGAAAGAATTCGGATTGTTGTCCGTTTAAGGAGACACATATTTTGCTGTTTCCGTACATACTTTTAACTAAAAAGTTACCATCTATGTTGTATTCTAACAATTGGTCGCGCTACCAGAAATGTCGTCAATGAAAGAGTTCGCCCCTCAATGTTTTAACAAACAGTATCATACTTCTCTTTTAAGAATCGCCAATGGACCAAGGAGAATCGGTATCAATACACTATGACCAAGGTATGACGGATACAACCAGAGTGTCAACAGACCATGACAAACCTACAACATTCTCACACGATCAGGATAATGACGTCAAAGTATCATGTGAACATGATAAGGACGCAATTCAGTCATTGGAACATGATAATGACGTATCAATATCATGTGGACATGATCAAGAGATTATCATATCAAAGGAACAGTTTGTAGCCCCAGATGGTGGGTGGGGCTGGTTTGTGGTGCTATCAGCTTTCATCGGAAATCTGCTTACAGACGGGACCATCGGCACCTTTGGGATATTCTACCCTTATATTGAGTCAGAGTTCCGCTCAAGTCCTGCCCTGACGTCATTGACGGGGTCACTGGTTCCAACTATATTCTTGATGTCAGGTACCAAATTCATTTGTCTACAGGGTTATAAATACCAAACCATTGCACGCTGCCTTGTTTGGCTATTGCAGTTACTTAGAACAGTTCTCTGATGCTGTGGACTTTAAAGAGACGATTCTTTGTAGTAACAGAACGTTTAGAAAATGGGTTAACTATTTCAGCGCCAATGGCAATATTGAGTTTCTTTTGCAAACAATACAGATTCAGCATTGTTTGCCTTTTAGTTATCAAAATATTCCCAAACTCTTATTACATGAGAATGAAGTCGCTCAATTATGAACACGGAAGAGTCTACTTTAGAGAATTCGGCGCTTAAAGAGTTTAAAGCATTAAAAACGTCGATTGTCTAGAGCCCTGCCACAGACACGCCAATGGATGTTTACCCATATTTCAGTCGATTCCTGCAATGTTTATTATCAGTACATCAATTGATAAGTTCTTACATATTTATATTAAAGTACATATTGGTTAAAGAGTAGCGAACGATATATACCAAGATAAGACGACACGAAAGTGCAGAACCAAGTTGGTAAAAATGTAGTTTAACCGTGTACATTACGGCATACGTAAATACGTCAACGTGTGCGAGTCGCGTATATAGCGTGTGTGGTACGTTGGAAAACTCGGTGAACGCGATAACAATTGACACACAATGTAAGAGTTATTTACAAAGCGTATGCAGTGTATCGGTCATGTCACGGCAGTTATTTAACCTACCAACGTCAAATGATGAATGTGACAATCATCAATTGAATTTGACAGCACACATAACTATGGTACGCCTTTATATAACTATACAACGGCAGTTATCTATGGAACGCCTTTACTGTCTTAATATGTTGTTTTGTATTATACGCAGTACATTTTCATGTTTACGAGGTTCATATTTCACTTGACACCGTAAACGTTGCATGATAATATATGCAGTGCCTTTTCTGTTCTATATGGTGGTAGTTTAATAGTATGCATTATGCACACAATATAATGGTTATTCTACTGTATCTACAACCCTTTGCACTGCATATTATTAAATAGCAACCATTTACATAAGAAAAGGCACTGCATATTATGAACAATGTACCATGTCAAATGAAATATGTACCTCGTATACATGATAATGTACTGCCTATAATACAATACAACATATTTTAAAAGACAGTAGAGGTGTTCCATAGATAACAGCCGTTTTATGGTTGATATATGGTAAACATGTAGAGTAAAGACATAATCAGTTAGACATAAATAAGGAGATCGTGAATTGCCGTTATTTACATGTACATGTAACTGACATTCTTGAATTGAATGATATTTTTTGTTATTCAAAATCCCGCCTGTCAAATCTATACTAATATAATTCTAAAACATGTTGTGTTTACCAAAAAGCAAGGCCAATATTTGATAAGCTTCCAATAAATGGTTGAATTTTTGCCGCCGCGCCAGACGAAAAGGGGTCTTGATGCCCACGCGAAGATTGAAGACTCCGGCGAGTCTGTGCATACGCGCTATTTCGTCAAAACTTTCACCTTCATCTCAATACGGAGGATGTCTGAATGAAACTTCTGACAGAACACTAGAAGTGTACCCCACTTACATATAGGCGATGCGGAAACGGAGATGCAACGTTACACGCTTTCGTCTGATGTGGCTCTCATGGTTTTTTTGTTTTTTTTTAAAAGTAACCTTTTCCTACTTGAAGAATCATTCTGAAGCAGACGACTTTTGAAAAAATTGTGACAAAAGGAAAAAAAAATGCTCATAATGAACATTAATGTATTCAACAGTGTCCACTTAATATACTTTCGTTTATTTAGGGTTTCTATGAGGGTTTTCTATTTATTTCAAGATCGATTGAATCAATACGAAAGCCTATTAGGACCATCTGAGAAAAAAATAATATTGTAAAGTCGTAATAACGCGAAAAAAGGCGTTATAATGCGAAAAAAGGCGAAGTAACGCGAAACAAGGCGAAGTAATGCGAAACAAGGCATAATAACGCAAAGTAAAGGCGTAATAATGCGAAGTAAGGCGTAGTAACGCGAATAAAGGCATTATAACGCGAAAAAAAGGCGTAATAACGCGAAATTAAAGACCTATTAACGCTAATAAAAAGCGTTATAACGCGAAAATAAACGCGTAATAAAGGCGTAATAACGCTAAACAAAGGCGTATTAATGCTAATAAAAGGCGTTATAACGCGAAAGAAAGGCGTAGTAACGCGAAAATAAAGTCGTAATAACGCGGAAAAAGGGCGTTATAACGCGGGGAAAAAAGGCGTAATAACGCGAAATAAAGTCGTTATAACGCCTTTTTAGCTATATATATAAATCGATTAGTGCTTTGAAGACTCTTTTTCAACAATGGATCTACGACCCAGATCAACCAATTCACTATGTTTTTTCATTGGCTGAGCTACGATTAACGACCCAGATCAACCAACTCGCTATGTCTTTTGAGTGTTTCAGCTACGATCTACGACCCAGATCAACCAATACGCCATGTTTTTCTCAGTGGCTGAGCTACGATCGACGACCCAGATCGACCAACTCGCTATGTTTTTATATTGGCTCACCTACGATCTACAACCCAGATCAACCAATTCGAATTTTTATTTCAGTGGCTGAGCTACTATGTAAGACCCATATCAATCCATTTTCTATTTTTTTCAGTGGTTGAGCTACGATCTACGACCAAGATTAACCAATTAGCTATGTGTTTTGAGTGGTTGAACTACGATCTATGACCCGTATCAACCAATTCGCTATGTTTTTTCATTGACTTAGCGACGATCTACGACCCAGATCAACCAACTAAGTATGTTTTTTCATTGGCTGAGCTAAGATCTACGAGCCAGATAAGCCAATCCGCTATGTGATTTGAGTGGCTGACCTACAACCCAGACCAACCAATTCGCTATGTGTTTTGAGTGGTTGAGCTACGATTTACGACCCAGATCAGCCAATACGCCATGTGTTTTCATTGGCTGAGCTACGGTATACGACCCAGATCAACCAATGCGCAATGTTTTTTTCATTAGCTGAGCTACGATCTACGACCCAGAACAACCAATTCGCTATGGGTTTTCAGTGGCTAACTACGATATACGATCCAGATAACCAATTCGCTATGTTTTAACAATGGCTAAGCTACGATCTACGACCAAAATCAACCAATACGCAATGTTTTTCATTGGATGAGCTACGATCTACGACCCAGATAAGCAACTTTTGTATGTTTTGTCAGTGTTTAAGCTACGATCTACGACCAAGATCAACCAATTAGCTTAATATGTGTTTTACGTGGTTGAACTACGATCTACTACCCAGATCAACCAATACGCCATGTTTCTTCAATGGCTGAGCTACGATCTACGAACATTGCGAATTGGTTGATTTCGGTCGTAGATCGTAGCACAGCCATTGTAAAAACATAGCGAATTGGTTATCTGGATCGTAGATCGTAGCTCGGCCACTAAAAACCCATAGCGAATTGGTTGTTCTTGGTCGTAGATAGTAGCTCAGCTAATGAAAAAACATTGCGCATTGGTTGATCTGGGTCGTATCAGCCAATGAAAACACATGGCGTATTGGCTGATCTGGATCGTAAATCGTAGCTCAACTACTCAAAACACACAGCGAATTGGTTGGTCTGGGTTGTAGGTCAGCCACTCAAATCACATAGCGGATTGGCTGATCTGGCTCGTAGATCTTAGCTCAGCCAATGAAAAAACATACTTAGTTGGTTGATCTTGGTCGTAGATCGTCGCTAAGTCAATGAAAAAACATAGCGAATTGGTTGATACGGGTCATAGATCGTAGTTCAACTACTCAAAACACATAGCTAATTGGTTGATCTTGGTCGTAGATCGTAGCTCAGCCACTGAAAAATAAATAGAAAATGGTTTGATATGGGTCTTACATAGTAGCTCAGCCACTGAAATAAAAATTCGAATTGGTTGATCTGGGTCGTAGATCGTAGGTGAGCCAATATAAAAACATAGAGAGTTGGTCGATCTGGGTCGTCGATCGTAGCTCAGCCACTGAGAAAAACATGGCGTATTGGTTGATCTGGGTCGTAGATCGTAGCTGAACCACTCAAAAGACATAGCGAGTTGGTTGATCTGGGTCGTAAATCGTAGCTCAGCCAATGAAAAAACATAGCGAATTGGTTGATCTGGGTCGTAGATCCATGATTGAAAAAGAGTCTTCATAGCAGTAATCGATTTATATATAGCTAAAAAGGCGTTATAACGACTTTATTTCGCGTTATTACGCCTTTTTTCCGCGTTATAACGCCCTATTTCCGCGTTATTACGACTTTATTTTCGCGTTACTACGCCTTTCTTTCGCGTTATAACGCCTTTTATTAGCATTAATACGCCTTTGTTAAGCGTTATTACGCCTTTATTTAGCGTTATTACGCGTTTATTTTCGCGTTATCACGCCTTTATTTCGCGTTATAACGCTTTTTATTAGCGTTAATACGCCTTTGTTTAGCGTTATTACGCCTTTATTTCGCGTTATTACGCCTTTATTTTCGCGTTATTACGCCTTTATTTTGCGTTATAACGCTTTTTATTAGCGTTAATACGCCTTTAATTTCGCGTTATTACGCCTTTTTTTCGCGTTATAATGCCTTTATTCGCGTTACTACGCCTTACTTCGCATTATTACGCCTTTACTTTGCGTTATTATGCCTTGTTTCGTGTTACTTCGCCTTTTTTCGCATTATAACGCCTTTTTTCGCGTTATTACGACTTTACAATATTTTTTTTTTCTCAGATGGTCCTTATAGGCTTTCGTAAATCAATGTTGTTGAATGTGGGATAAGGGTTAAACCGTTAATACGAATGATCATATTATACACAAAATATGTTTATAAATGGTTGAGAAAATACAATAGTTGAAAAATAGTAATTAATTTAGTTTAAATTCAGATTTATATTTATATGTTTATACATACAGATGTATACTTATATACATATACCCAGGGACGTAGATAAGATATTATCTATGTCCCTGATATACCCATATACCTACAAACACACATATATATATTAATTTCAATATAAAATTAATTTTTCAAGAAAGTTGGACTATTTTCAAATAGAGAGTTTTCTCATCATAAAAGCAGCCATACTGTGGAATACATTAGGAGGTATACGTAAATGCAAAACATGATATAAAGGGACACAATGTGAATAGAATGTAGCTACAATAACAGCGATTTCGTCAGGAGTTACGCATCTGGCTATCTAAATAATGATAATAATAATAATAATATCTTTATTTTTTTAAGGTAACATCTAAGACACAAACAGACAATTTAACAATGGCTATACATATCTTATTTTAATATGGCCTTCAATAATATTATAACGCACACAAACATTACATTTAAAAACATGCAAATTTCAATGAAAAATTATGGCATGAAATACAAAAAGAATTAATTTTCAATCATGTGATGGCAGACAATCCGACTACTTTAAACACAATTCTTAACATAATGAAGGCGGGAATTACATATTCTAAACCATTTCCCAAATATAGACGCCTTTTTAACGCCTCTGCAGCAGAAGACTTTTGAAAACATTATGGCAAAAGGAGAAATTGCTCTAAACGAGCAATTTCCCCTTTTGCCATGATATCTTCAACTCTATTTATTAATACTCCATTCATTTAAAGAGATTTTTCCCATTTTGACCTAGATGTATTCTGCATCAGATTCGTTGTATGTGGGAAATGGTTAAATGACTGTTTTGTATAAACGGTGCGCAGCTGCAACGCCATAATCGGCTCTTAAAAGAATTTCGATCTCACAGATCCACATACATAACTTAGCATACCCTTATTTTACAGCCCCGCTCACTGGCGCCCTCATCCATCGCTTTGGTTGTCGCAAGGTTAGTTTAATCGGCGGTCTGATAGCAACGTGTGGACTAGCTACGGCATCCGTGTGTGACAACATAGCTGCATTCGCTTTCTTCTATGGATTTGTCGGGGGTAAGTATATTTATTATTTGACAGACGGACACATTGACAGGACACATTTCTTCTATCAAGGTTCATCTACATCTATATTAGAAAGGTTACGACGACTTCTCGCAGAACAGTTTTATATCGTCATCTTGATACACGGGTATATTACCTGGTGCCTTTCCAGCTTAGAAATAGAAACAAGTAAGTTTTGTTAGCGGTTGCTCTTTCTTGTTTTTGTCAAGGTTACCCACCCTGATACTGTTTCATGGATCCGAAACTCTGAAAACGTTCTCAGTGCTCAGAAATGAATTCAATGCTCTAAATAAGGCTTCTGATTGGTCAATTTGGAAAATGTATTTGCTTTTGACCAATCAGATACTTGAGCATAGATAAATCTTTTATAGTGTTTGAGCCTATTTTTCTTCGAAAAAGTTGTTTTTGGTATCCCTTTGTATGCAGGACAACGTATTTCATCTTTTTGATGATCGAAGAGAGCACTAATAACGTCATTCGTCAATTTCTGGAGAACAGTAGTGGCTTATAAATAACCCACCGTTCATGCATGTACTCTGATCTGAAAACATCCTGTGATGTGGATTATTTGTTAAATGTCTCTCCCGACAGGTCTTGGTATTGGGATGAACTCACTCTGTGGACATTTGATAGTCAATACCTATTTCAACAAGAAAAGAGGGATCGCCAATGGTTTGGTATCATCAGGTGCTGGTGTTGGCGTATTTGTGCTGGCACCTTTATTACAATATCTCTTAGAGAATTATTCATGGCGAGGGACCATGTTGATATACAGCGGATGTGTCTTACAGTATTGTGTTTGTGCTATGCTGATGCGACCTCTGTCGGCTCGTCGCGTGGGGCAAATGTGTGACAATGATTCGGACACGCAGGAGACAGCAAGCAGCGAGAGTGATCAGGGGTTTTCTCAGTCGGATCAACCACTTTTAAAACACAAAACGGTTGTTGTAATAGAGGCAGAATCTCAAAATGTGCCAAAGATATTTCATTCACAGGATGTCGGACAAAAGCCGTTTCATTTGAGAAAATATTTTGCTTCAATGTTTCATATGAACAAAGACGATCAGCAGTCTTTCATCAGAAACTCACTGCCTGATTTGTCTAAATCACGTGACGCAAACCACGTGTTCTCACACAGGAATCTCAACATCAACGAATCTCAAACAAAACCCGGTCAACCGTCTGACGAGATTGTTCATGTTTCCGAGAATCTCAGTAGTTGTTATTTATCCCCGCTTGACCGGAAGGACATATTTTACAGCGGAAGTATATATAACCTTCAAGAGTTTCAGAAAGCCGGAAGTGTTGGTGGCTTTATCACCAATATGGCGGAAGTCGAAACAGAGCCATCTGAAGTCGAGGATGATTACCAATCGCTACAGAACAGTAAAGGAACATCATTACGAAAACGTTTCCGATCACTGACGTCACGCCTCATAGACGTTTCTGTGTTCAAAAACAACGTTTACGTCCCCGTATTACTTAGTGGAGTCTTCTTACAGATGGGACAGTTCATTCCATTGACGTTCTTACCAAAGTATTGCGCTTCCATCGGGCTGACCAGTTCTGATGTTACCGTAATTATATCTATATATGGTAAGTAGCATAAATAGAATTAGACCTTTGGGAATTAATCCTTCCATATACAATCTGTATAACCAATTACGGGGGTATTGGTAATAGCTTTTGATTATACATAGCTCTCACAACTACAATAATTATATGCCTTGTTAGCCATTTTGATGGACAAATTGAGTATATGTTTAATAGAGAAATATCAAATATAATTAAAATAAACAATGGCATGTGCAAACATAATAAAATCAAGAAGATATTTTCAGATCATACAAAGGCATCAACGACATATGGTTGTCAAACTCAATTTTTTTTTTTTTTTTTTAAGTATCACTTTTTTTAAAAAAATATTCTCTATTAAAGCTCATCATATTTGCCGTTTAAATGGCAAACGAGGGAGAACTTTATTGTAGTAATGGGAACTATGTATTAGGATGCTTGCTACACATGTATTTTTTTCTCACTCCTGTTTTATTCGATATTTTATAATTAAAGCTTTAACTAGTGAAGGTTGGTAAGAGTATCTTTCTATTCAATGATTAAATGTTTTTAATACTAAAAAAAAAGTTGTTTTTCAACGACGATATTAATAATGATGCGTGTCGTGGCGTGTTGATTTAGGATTATTTTGACTGGACTTTAAAAATGGTAGTAATGGCAGCGTGAGGTTTGCGGGGTTAGCATTACGAAATACTGGCTGCTGTCGGGAAATGGACCAGTAGTACCAAGGAAACACTGTGATATAACTGATTTTTTTTTAGTAAAACACAATCAATCAATTTACTTGACAAAAGATGTAACTGAAATAAACAGTCTGGAATGTGCCTTTGTTACAACTTACACGTGAGCAGTATTTGGCGATTTAGTCTTTTTATTATTGAGGACTAGATAAGGGGAGTAAACTGGTCTTTCCCCACACTATTATATGTCATAATATCCACAACATAGGGTTCGAGTGTCACATAAGAATTTAAGACCATGGAAAACAAACCTCATCTAGAGCTCTGATACTATTGACACTCCCGGTCGGGATCATTTAAAGCTACATTGCCGTACAATAATTGTGGGCTACACTTCTAGTTTTATATCAAAATATGCGTTAATGTATATACAGCATATAGACGGACAGTGATGACTCTGGTGTTACTGTGCGTTTGCACAGGCTCACATGGGTCTTCACGTTACGCAGACGTATTTAGACCCCCAAACCCAAATCGCCAGATGTGGCTGTAGACATGTGAGCCGTTCCACGTGACAACCAGCATTGTGGACTGCGTAAAGTATCGACCCGGGTCAGCCTAAGCACGCCACGCAGGTTAATACGGTTCGACACTTTTCGACTCCTGTAGATTTTCTGTTTTAGGAATCAATACTCTGTACTCTATCCCCCTGAGACGGAATGGGTTGGCCCGGATTAGCCTGCGTGGATTGCGCAGGCTGATCTGGATCGATACATTACGCAGAGTCCATAATGTTGGTTTTCTCGTGGGACGGCTCATGTTACTTTGTTTTATATTCCGTTTACTCCTTTTTTGTCTATTTCTCACTCGCTAAAGGATTTCTCTATGCAAGCGTTCTCTGGTTAAGTTAGCTACAGTAAAACATAATTGATATGTATGAGCCGTTCCACGAGAAAACCAACATTATTGACTCTGCGTAATGTATCGACCAAGATCAGCCAGGCTAATCCGGGTCGACACATTCCGTCTCAGGGGTATAGAGGTATAGAGTAATGACTCTACGATACTTTACGCAAAGTCAATAATGTTGGTTTTCTCACGGAACGGCTCATATGCATCATAAAATAATGTTTTTTTGGTCTTGCATTCTGATTCAATCATATAAAACATGGTTCACTTGTAAATTATGAATCCTTTCCAGCATGCAGACGCAAGTTGACGCATATCTGCACCAGACGAATTGTAAAACAGTGTGGGAAATGGAGAAACTGCTCATGATGAACAAGTTCTCCTTTTGCAATAATGTTTAACTTGCTTCCACTAAATATTCTTTCTTGTATTGAGATGCTCAAAGCTGTTGTCGTCTGAAGTAGGTTTTATGTATGTTGGAACGAATTTATTACCTCTTTGGGTTCAAAGTTTGGATATGACTTATCTCGGCAGCCAGTTCGAACAACCCGCCCTACTGTTTCCTGGCTTATTGGCACCAGTATTGCACACAACAACCTTTCAAATAAATTGACTGTTTTTACACATAGACTGTAGACCTTTCGAGCCTCATTGATCTTTAAGCTCTTCTGTTATTCAAAGACAAAAAGGCGGGCTTCTGTGATACCCTTAGTGTTGTATCATCACAAACTTAACCTTACCTCATCACTCAAAAACCATTCAACATTTTCAATGGAAACAATACGTTTGTCTATACCAAGCCACACAACTCTGGCTTTAATAATAAATCAGTAATGCCCCTGTTTTGACTTACAAAAAGACAGACGACCTTGGCGTTCGCTCCATGGCGCCGAGCCCCGGTAGCTCAGTCGGTAGCGACGCGGGCTGTCAATACAAGGGTTGTGAATTCGAACCCCAGCTCGGCCAACATTCTTTCCGACGATTGATAAAAGTCACTGTGACAAGCGTCATTCATCTTTCACCAATGGGCCAATAGTCTATGTGGAAAAGCAGACAGTTGCTTGGAAAGTATGTTGTGTGGTGTACTGGTGTGAGATAACCAGAAAACATATGAGTAGGTGAACTGGCCGCCGTGATATGACTGAGCAATTGTTGAAAACGGCGTTAAACCCCAGTCAATCAATCACCCAATCGCTCCATGGCGCTCTTGTTGTCCTATGTCATGAAGGATTTTGTTCGAGCTGAAGTTCGAACTTGCAATCCCTAGATTGCCAGTCCGTGTCGATACAGACTGAGCTACCGGGGTTCAGTGTGTTCCTTAGAATACTACTTGTTTTACTACATTAAAGAGACGCGTCAGGGGAAAACGTTGTCTTGTTGCACTTAGTAACGCCTCAGACGAACTTGCATCTACACAGTTTCACCACAGTCTTTTGTTAACTGTATGCACTCATTTAACCCACTGTCCAACGTGCACATTTGTTTGCATCTGACAACCTTGAAAACGTCGAGGTAGTAATGTGGAAAATAACTACAAATATAAGTTAGTATAACAATTGACGAACATTGCTGCAAAAGGACAAATTGCTTACTGAGTTATTTCTCATTTTGTCACAATGTTTCCAAAATTCATCTGCCGCTGATACGTAAAAATGCTTCGAAATGCGTCTATATGTCATTGTCGGAAGGGTATAAATGAGCCCTAGTTGTATTTTCCGATAAAAGGACCCAGCTTTCATCCACTTATGGAAAGCTGTACAGATATGCAACAAGACCAAGTTTCCCCTGGCGAGACTCAATCTATCCTCAAATCTGCTCGCTATTGATCTGACATCCGTGTTAAATTTAATTGTTCAAGTTAACTTGATTTATTTAATTATTACTAATTTGTTTACATTTAACACATGTTTGACCTGCTAATGTTTGGCAATCTTTGGCACCCACGGCATGCATTCCATTCACACGCATACATCATATCGAGGGCTTGGCGTGAAACGGTTGTAACTAAAATTTGTATTTTTTTTACCAAGGTTAATCACTTCACCATAAAGTCTTTATAAGCGTTAAATCATTTTTCTTGGTAAACAATGGGAATTTAGGTGCCATTGCTCGTTCTGAGCAATGGCACCTAAATTTGCATTGTTTACAAAATGGTCAAAATGGCCCCTAAACTAGGGTTTTCAAAATAGGTTTTTAGTTACAACCGTTTCACACCAAACCCTCGATATGTGCGGTGCTCTGCGAACACCAACCGCAACGTAAGTTATCACACGTGTGAAAAAAGATCTGCATTCTCATCCATGCTAAGGTTTTATTTGTACATGTCTTTTTATAAGTTTTATTTGAAACTTTCTCTAAGACTAATTAGCGAACAGTGCATAACCTGATCAGACACAGCGGGTACGCTGTCTGATCTGGATCTAGACATGTCGCAAATGCCCAACATACAGTCCCTTTAGAAAGGCTAACTTACAAACTACTTGAAACATGAGAGATACCACTTGTTCAATTCTTTGTAAGTAATCTGTTTATGGTAAGTAATCTGTTTATGTTCGATATACATAAACCTTAATTCTTTTCCACTTACAACATATCTGCAACTCACGACTGTCAACACATATTGGTAAAAAGGTGAAAAATCTCCACAAATGAGAGATAAATAATTTCAAAATAGAAATGAGAACATTGTGGCAAAATGAGAAATTGCTCGTCATGGGCAATTTCTCCTTTTGTCAAAACGTTTCGGAAGTCGTCTGCTACAAAAGCGTCAGAAAGGGTCTGTATGTGGGGAAGGATTTAATCAACACGAGAAAACAGCTGAAGGTAGGTATACATTTTGGTTGACAGCTTCTTAGATTCATTTTACATATATGTGAATTCATGTGGGTTGACAATCATTCTTTTACAGAGTAGCCGTGGTCAAAGACAATGGCCAAAGTATCAAAAGTATGCACGCATACATATGAAAGATGAAGCATTGTAAGTATTGAAAAAGGGTAAAACCTTTGTAAGTGCATTAATGTAGATTTTATTTCAGTTGAAATGATAGAGGTCTAGTTTATGGTCTTGTTTACCAGGACTGAATGTGTTTCTAACAACTTAACCCTTTCAGCGCC
Organism: Serripes groenlandicus; assembly: GCA_031761405.1. Classification (NCBI taxonomy): domain Eukaryota; kingdom Metazoa; phylum Mollusca; class Bivalvia; order Cardiida; family Cardiidae; genus Serripes; species Serripes groenlandicus. The sequence goes on from JASEVX010000001.1 coordinate 56,104,984, forward strand.
GAATTGTTTAAAGTAGACTATTCCATGTTCAAACTCGGACGAAACTATTACCATGTTATAGGATTTTTGGAATATCTTTATAACTTACAGCCAAACAATGCAGATTTCAGGTGAGACAGCTCGTTACGAGCTGCCTCACCTGAATCTGTATTGTTTGCAAAAAGCTCAATATTGCCTTTGGCGCTGAAAGAGTTAAGCAAATCTTGTAATAGAAGTCGTACAAGACTTTTGCACAAATATGTCTTTTCTTTTTATTATCTAGAAAAGAACCATATTAGTTACCGCATAATTCATCATATTAAAGTAAACCTAAATTCTGAAGAATAATCTTATTTGTAGAAATACTATTAAATCATGAATACATCCAACCAGAACAATTGGGTGTTAATCTGTAAAAGTAAACATGCAAACTTAAACTAGTTAGAAGTTACACAATGTTATCAGCGTAGTTTTTAGAAAAGGGAAATCACCATGTTTTATCCAGACAAAATATGAGCATTAACAAATGTTTGTTGCATTTTTTTTCTTATTAGGGCTTAGTTTTCAAATTGGACATTCATATAGAACAGATTTTATTATGGACTAATTATTGCGCTGTTACTTAGGTTTTATAGTATACAAGTTAATGTTCTTTTGCCTAGGAAATCGTAATTAATTAAATATGATAAAATTCAAATGAAGCATGTACCATTATAATGAATATTTCACATCATCTGTGAAACAGGTGTTTAATATGTTTTACAATAACGTATTCATATATACAAGATGGTGAACGGCTGGACAAACATAATACGTGCGATAAACTCTTAACTATATGAAATGTCGTATTTAACTGCAGGGTTGAAATCTAAATGGTTCTTCGGAAAATGCATTTATATGCAACTCATTTAATGTAAAATGTTGTCAATTGATGATAAGATTGCCTTTACTAGATGTTTTTAATTGGACCAAATATTGAAATATTCTTGTGGAAAAAACCTACTTTTCTGTATTATTTTTGTCGATTTAAACACTCGAAAGTAGTTCCATTTTCAATTCGCTATTTAGTGAGAAAATATTTACACTGGCTAACGTAGTTAAGGTTTTGACAAACATGTTAAACATTTTTTTTAAAAAAGAAGATGTTTACAACTATAAGCATAAAACAAATGTGATTTAATAAATTATTAATTACTGAAAGTTTCAAATCTTTATCAATTAATTATAACAATTGTCCGTGTTTTTTTATTACTATAAGTACAAATTGATAATTTCATAACGATATTTCAGCAGGATTTGAGATAACGTTGAGATGCAAAAACTAGAAAAACCCTAGTACAGTTTTAATTATTTCAAAGGCTCGTCTTCAACGTGGTTTCAAATTAATGAAGAACCTTTATGACTTGAAGGTTTTCGCTCAACTTTATCGAATATGCGTCACAACATTTGAGAGACTACAGTATCCATTGGTGGTTGGGATTTCAGTAGAGTTTTATTAAACAACATACTGCTTCTAATATTCGCTTGTTCACTTTTAGGTACACCCTGCAATTGATGTCCAAAACATGAAAGTCACTTCTTGTGGAATTTGTGAAGTTTTAAGTATAAAAGGTGTCCGACAAGGCGACGTTTTAAGGCATGCTTTCTTATTTTAGGGATCACGAATATCTTCGGCCGCTTATCAGCTGGATGTTTAGCCAATATGGACTGTATCAGTACCCTTTGGCTGTGTACGTTCGGGAATTGTATGTGTGGAGTGGCCTGTGCCTTATTTCCATTCTGCAACACCCTTGAAACTCTGTGTCTTTATGCTGCTGGCTTCGGCTATTTTATAGGTGAGAGATGAATACATGTCAAAGTCAAACGTTTTTATTGACGAAAAACATTACAAATGCTTTATAATCATTACAGGCGGACATACAAAATACATAGTATATCACATGAGAAAAATATAATAGATTGGTAGTATTTTTTAAATACTGCAGAAAGGAATTTTATACAGAATTGTCATTGTTTAGCTCAACTTTTCGATGAAAATGCTAGCTATACTACTCGCCTTGGCGTCGGCGTTGGTGTCACACCTTGGTTAAGTTTTTTGTACCGATACCCTTTTTAGCTCACCTATGCACGAAGTGCAAGGTGAGCTATTGTGATCCCATTTTGTCTGTGCGCCCGTCCGTCGTGCGTCGTCCATCGTCAACATTTGGGCTTGTTAACACACTACAAGCTACAATTTGTATCCAATTTTCATGAAAGTTTATCAGAACATTCATCTCCATAAAATTTTGGACAAGTTCGAAACTTGGCCATATGAGGTCAAAAACTAGGCCACTAGGTCACATTGAAGGGAAATCTTGGTAACACTCTGGAGGCCACATTTTCAACTTGAGCATGTTGAAACTTGATCAGAATGTTTGTCTTGATAATATGTAAGTCAAGTCGAACATGGGTCATGTCGGGTCAAAAGGTAGGTCACTAGGTCAAATTGAAGGAAAATCTTGTTAACACTCCAGATGCCGCATATTTTGCTTCAGCACTTTGAAATTTTGTCAGAATGTTTGTCTTAAAAATGTCTAGGTCAAGTTCGAAAATGTGTCATATTGGGTCAGAAACTAGGTCACTAGGCCCAATTGCAGGGAAATCTTGTTAACACTGTAGAAGCCACATTTTTTGCTTCAGCAGCTTGAGCTGAATGATATCTAGGCCAAGTTCGAATATGCGTCATGCCGGGTCGAAAACTAGGTCACTAAGCCAAATTGAAGGAAAATCGTGTTAACACTCTAGAGGCCACATTTTCAATTTGAGCATGATAAAACTTTATCAGAATGTTTGTCTTGATGATATGTAGGTCAAGTTCGAACATGGGTCATGTTGGGTCAAAAACTAGGTAAATAGGTCAAATTGATAGAACATCTTGTTAACACCCTAGAGGCCGCAATGTTTGTTTTAGCAGTTTGAAATTGTGTCATAATGTTTGTCTTAAAAATGTCTAGGTCAAGTTCGAATATGGATCATATTGGGTCAGAATCTAGGTCACTAGGTCAAATTGAAAGAAAATATTGTTAACTGTGTAGAAGCCGCTTTATTGGCTACAGCAGCTTGAAATTTGGTCAGAATGTCTATCTAAATGATATCTAGGCCAAGCCGGATTAAAACTAGGTCACTATGCGAAATTGAAGTAAATTGAAATAAAATCTTACTAACACTCTGGATACTGCATTAACTTGAGCATGAAACTTTATCAGAATGTTTGTCTTGGTAATATGTAAGTCAAGTTCGAACATTGGTCATGTTGGGTCAAAAAGTAGGTCACTAGGTCAAGGTGAAGGAAAATCTTGTTAACACTCTAGAGGCCGCATTTTTTGCTTCAAAAGTTTGAATTTTTGTCAGAATGTTTGTCTTAAAGATATCTAGGTTTAGTTCGAATATTGGGTCAGAAACTAGGTCAATAGGCCAAATTGAAGGAAAATCTTGTTAACTCTTTAGAAGACGCATTTCTTTGCTACAGCAGCTTGACATTTGATGAGAATGTTAATCTAAATGATATCTAAGACAAGTTCGAACATGTGTCATATTGGGTCAGAAACAAGATCAATAAAGGAAAATATTGTTCAAACTCCGGAGGCCGCATATCTAGTTCATGTTGAAATATAGGTCATATCAGGTAAAACAAATATAGATCACTAGGCCAAATGAAGGAAAATCTTGTTAACACTGGAGGTTGCATTCAGAATAATTGTCTTGATGTGTTACATTGTATAATTAAGGTGAGCGAACTAGGGCCATCATGGCCCTCTTGTTTGTCAGAACCATTACATATATTGCTTTGAAACTTACAGCACGTATTCACCACCATCATTACCACTATCAACAGACAAGAGTACATAACTCTGTCAAGGTTTTTGTAAGACTTATGGGACTTTTTTTACTTAGGATTTTGGTTAAGTTTTTAATACCAATTAACTTTTTTTCAAAAACCATTACAGACATTGCTTTGAAACTTACAACAATTGTTCACCATCGTAACCTCCATCAACAGACAAGAGGACATAACTCTGTTAAGGTCTTTTTAAGAATTATGGCCTTTTTTCGATTTAGAATTTTGGTTAAGTTATTTATACAAAATCTATTTTGTTCAAAACAATTAGAGATATAGCTTAAACACTTACAATATTTTTTAACCATCAGTACCTCCACCAACAGCCACTAGTGCAGAATTTAGTGAAGGTTTTTGTAAGAAGTATGACCCTTTAGCGACTTATAAAGTACTTTGCTTATTAGTCGCCGGGCAGAAGCCCGCGACTTCTATTTTTAATAGGTTTTCGGAAATCACATGGGAGGGGGGATTATTATTAGAAAGAAACACATTTAGATGTCTTGAACATATTACAATTGTGATTGTTTAAAAACACTAAGTAATGACACATCTAAAATGAAATAAATATTCCGATGTTTTAGGTATTTTCAGTTTCTTTATTTTGACTCGCATTTATGTTTTTTTGTTTTATTTACGAAGACAAAACAGTCCCTATTAGCTAGACTGAAATACTTTATTTTACACTATATACTACATGTAATCAAAAGGCGATAACTATACAAACCTTTACGTCGCACAGTCTAATTATTTGTTTACATACCAACTGCGTAGATCAATCTCCTTTGCAGAGAGCCGCTCTTTACACTCACTTACAAATAGTAAATCATAGGTGATTTAAAATGTTTATTTGGTTCGAAACAAATGAAGAAAAGAACACACCGAGATAAAACTGGTTTTAATAGAAAAATTACTTTGAACGAACACTCTCTGCCTATAAAGAGAGTTTCAAGAACGACATCTCTGCGAATAAGAAAGAATCGGGTCTTTCGTACAAAATTATTTCGTCCTTGACAATTTTAAATGTGTCATTTAATTCCCTAAAGGCATATTGCTTCCGATCTGCATATTGTTATGCATCATTGACCCAAGGGCGCTCATCATACTATAATTTTAAAACATGAGTAGTTTGTTATTTTCATTATAAAAAAGGAAGGAAAGAATTAAAATAAATTAACATGTTGTAGGGCTCAGTTTATGTTCGAAATTAAGTTTAAATTATACAACAATTTCAATGAGATTTAACTGTTTAGTTGATATTATATTTCGAAGGTGGTCTAATTTATAAATATTGGACTACATTTCAACATTTGTTAAAGTATGATATAATTAGGATGCCAAGCTAATATCATTTTGAGAAAAAGAGAAAACTCATGTCTTCAGCGATTTAACCCTTATCTCATTGTTTTAAAAGTATATTTCTGCAAAGGTGTCCACTGTTGACTTTAATAGAGGAAAGGTAAAATGACGTGCTATTGCATGCAAATCTAAATTGTCTGTTTTGTGGTTTTATTGAAAAATAATAATATTCAAATATTCTGACAAACATCTTGAAAAGTGTATGTGTAATTCACAAATATTATCATTATTCCTTAATGAAAGCACTGTATACATACTAAGACTAATGATTGGCAAGATTACTCATTTCTATTACTGTTTATGATCAATAATTAGTTGGTTGTGTGTATGGTCAACCTACTTTGGAATGGAGATTGGTCATAAACAATGAAAGGCTTCAATTATCATTCACTTCGTTGACAAAACAATGCAAGTTATGAAACATTTTCACTTGACCCCACCCCTGATGTTCCAATATGCCCCCTCAGTTGATAACTGTTTATTCAACTACTATAATGTTAGTGTTATGCATAACTGCAATATGGATTTCCGGCGACATTGATGCGTTGCATCAACTTTCTCTTGTAAATAGTATGATAAAGTACTTGGTTATGTTTTCTGTACCACCCAAAACATTTTGTTTTATTGGCAACCACAAAAAAGTCGAAAACGCTTTCCTCTGACAGCTCTTGTCCTTCTGTCGATTAATGAAAGCCTTATATGTAAATGTTGGCAACTTGCTTTTAATTATTGTAGATTGGCATTTAAGCAGCTGTACACTCTTGTGCTTAGTTGGCCATTTACAATAGTATTTAGGGAGAATACTATTACTTAATTTCTCTATAATAGGCGCAGACTAAAATAAAATGATATTCATTTTCCAATACATGAATAACATACGTTCAAACACCATTATATGAGGAGCCCGTCTATGCGAAAAGATACATGTTTGGCTTTTCTGAACAGTGTAGGTACAGATCAGCCTGTACATATCGAGGGCTTGGCGTGAAACGGTTGTTACTAAAATCGGTATTTGTTTACCAAGGTTAATCACCTCGCCATAAAGTCTTAATAAGCGTTAAATCATTTTCCTCGGTAAACAATGGAAATTTAGGTGCCATTGCTCGTTCTGAGCAATGGCACCTAAATTTGCATTGTTTACAAAGGGGTCAAAATTGCCCCTAAACCAGATTTATTAAAATAGGTTTTTAGTTACAACCGTTTCAAGCCAAGCCCTCGATATGTTCTGTCTTATCATAATCTATAATTGAGTGCAGCTACTAAAAAGCTTATGATAGTAATTTGCGAACAGTGCAAATCTTGACTAGAGTGTGCGGATGTACATGCTTATCTGGTTATACACTGTTCGCAAAGCAATTATCGTACACACGTTACGGGCTCATACATCAACGTGTATGTTCGTCGCGCCTGTGTATTGTTTCATTCTCGCATTGTCTTTAAAAGCTGTTTGATGGTATCATAATTAACTTACACTTACATACATTTATTCTTTAGGTTTCGTTATTTTAAGCCTATTTATATCATTATGGGTCTTAACTGTAATGATCACATAAAGGTATATGAGTCGTTCCACGAGAAAACGAACATTTTGGACTCTGCGTCATGTGTCGACCCAGATCAACCTGCGCAGGCTAATCCGGGCCGTCACATTCCGTCTCAGGGGGATAGAGTTATCGATTAATGATTCCGGAAACAGAAAATCCACAGGAGGGGAAACGCGTCTGTCCGGGTTAGCCTGAGCTGTATGCTTATGCTGATCAGGATCGATACTTTACGCAGAGTCCACAGTGCTGTTTTGTTCGTGGAACGGCTCATATGTTTGTAAGGTCTGTGGGGCTACACGTTTGTGTGTTTCTAGACGTGACATCTGGATATACAAATGAAACAAGACCCCAAATTGTTCCACATGGTTCATAGATAGTATCATAATGTTGATACTTTCTTTGATTGCTCAGTACGAGTGTTAATGATAGATATATCAATTTAAGTACAACATTCCACACCAAACCAATATTAAAGGGACTGAATCCCATATGAGAAAAAAGTGGGAAAAAAAAGAAAATTGTTAAAAATTGCTATTACCTTGATGTTTTTGCATGTAAGGCATTGAGATTTGCTGACTGATGTACTACAATATATGCACACTATTAATATTGCGGAGATTTTTCGTTATTTTGCATTGTAAAATCTACTGGGATAGTAACCCAGTAAATCTAAAAATATCGCTGTATATTTATCACGTGATCACTACAACCGAATTGACAATCTCCTTCCCAGAGTTGTTGTTCCTTACACTCACGCATACATTAATGTAATGAGTCGATAGTGATAGAGAATGCCAAATTTAATCCACAAATTCAAATGAGCAAGAGGAAATTCCACGGTATTTTTAAACGGGAAAACACGGAGCGGACGTTTTTTTAACTGCCTATTTCCTATGAAATAATGAAAAACAAGACTTGTATAACCTTCTACAACATTCCGTTACATATATATCGACGTATTTTGGATTAATTAAAATAAGTATAAAATATAACGATTTTGGACCATTATGGTGTTCAGTCCCTTTAATAGCATTCCTGCTAATAGCTTATTGGGATTTACGCCATTTTCAATAGTTTTTCAGTCATATTACGATAAGAAGATCACCTGTTCGAAAACATACAGGTTTAAAGTGTATATATGTGAAAAGAGTTGATTGAAAACATTGTGTCAAAAGGAGCAATTGTTCATAAACAGCAACCTTCTTTACATTCCATAAATCTGACGTTGTACTAGGAGATATACAAAAGTAAATCGTTTGGAGAGTCACAATGTTTTCAATCGCTATGGGATTTCACTTGAATCAGGATAAGAGTTACACACCGTCAGTGTTCATACAGATTTAAATATTCACGTCGTAGGGTGTAAAGGGGTTATGATTTAAGTTTTACGGTGATTTTGTAGGCATTGTTATTACTTTACCCGTTGTCACTTTAAGAAGCATTTTGACGCATCTACAGCAGACGACTTTTGAAAACGTTGTGGCAAGAAGAGTTTAAGTGAAAGACATTATTATTTAGGTGACCCATAAATGTGTCGAAAAGCAGATATTCAATCACCTGCAATGAGCCGTTGCGGAAGAAAACCAACATTGTGGACTCTGCGTAAAGTATCGACCCGGATCAGCCTAAGTATACCGTACAGGCTAATCCGGGCAGACACTTTTCGCCTCCTGTGTTTCTGTTTAAGGAATCATAAATATATAACTTTAGCTCCCTGAGACGGAATGTGTCGGCCTGCGCAGGCTGATCTGTGTCAATAGCTTACGCTGTGTCCATAATGTTGATTATCTCGTGGAACGGCTCAAATCACAAACGTTATATGTGTTCAGTACTTTTATTTGGCAATGGTCTGTTAAATTCTGCTGTTAGTGTGCACAATTGATCAACCCTTTCCCTCATACGACAATTCTGCAGCAGACGACTTTGAATGTATTTTGTCAAAACATAGAAAATCTCCATAATTGAATGGATAACCTATGACAAAAAGTGGAAAACATTGTGGCAAAATGAGAAATTGTACGTTTTGTGCAATTTCTTCTTTTGTCACTATGTTTTCAAAAAGCCGTCTGCTGCAGAGGCGTCAGAAAGCGTCTATATGAGGGAAAGGGTTAACGCGATTAGAAAATATACGTATAATAACCCAAGCTGAACAAGGTCACGGTCACAATCGGTTGTTTACTTCAGTTACTCTTTACTAATATATACGCCATTAGACATGATTGTAGCAGACACATTTTGAAATATTGTGGGATTAGAAGAAAGTGCTTAATACGGGCAGTTTTTCTTCTTTTCAGCACAATGTCGTAAATCCTTAATCTGTCGTCTGTAAATACAAATCACAAGAATAACTCAAGAAAAGCTAAAGTAACTAAAAGTAGGTGGTTAAATGGACACGCAGGCGATATTTAGTTTCCCTTATAACACTTACCTTTCAGGTTACTTCTGCCCGTTACAAGTGATAATCATGGTGGAATATCTGGGGATTGAGAAGCTGACATCGGCCTACGGTATTCTACAGCTTTGTAAAGGTCCAGCCGCTCTGTTCGGCCCTCCATTGGCAGGTAAATTAACCCTTTTCCCCACATACAACACATCGTTTTGAGCAATTTCTTCTTTTGTCACATGTTTTTCAAAAGCTGTCTGCTGTAGAAGCCCCAGAAAGCGTCTATATGAGGGAAAGGGTTAATAAGACTTATCCGTGATCACATGTATACGCATTTTGAGAGGATTGCAGCAGAGGACTATTGAACACGTTGGGGGAAATGGAGAAATTGCTCGTAATGATCGATTTCCTTTTTTGCCACAATATTTCCAACTAAACTCAATATCTATACTTTCTTTCATAGACATTTTTCCATACTTCTGCCTTTTTAGCTCACCTGAGCACAAAGTGCTCAAGGTGAGTTATTGTGATCAAATTTTGTCCGGCGTCTGTCGTCCATCGTGCGTCGTGCGTCAACATCTTCTCCTCTGCAACCAGCGGGTCAATTGTGATGAAACTTCACAGAAGGCATCCTCTCAATGTCCTCACCAGAATTCCTTCAAATGTTTGGAATCCATGCAGAATTCTGGTTTCCATGGCAACCACACTGGTTGGCTGCTTTTCAAATAATTTTGTAGAAATGTTCCTTGGGTGACCCTCTATCAGAATCATTCAAGTCGTGTTGATTGGTCAAAAAGCATGACGGCTTTTTTGCCTTATATGGCTATAAATGGAAATTTAAAAAATCTTCTTCTCCAAAAGTGTCGGGCCGATTTTCAAATAATTTTGTAGAAATGTTCCTTGGGTAACCCTCTATCAGATTCCTTCAAGCCATGTTGATTGATCGAAAAACATGGCTACCACAGGCCGGGGCTATTTTGCCTTATATGGCTAAAGTGAAAACCAGGTGAGCGATCCCTGTGTTAACGTAATCAAAGTACTGAAGTTCTAAAATGGAGCGTTTAATTAACTAGATACATGGGGGCAACATGTAGAGTTCATTATTTGTCAGAAGCATTTATACAGACTTATGAGCTCTTAGTAACCTTGATCATTGACAGCCATGTGTTTTAAATGTAATACACAGTAACATTAAAGTGCAACGGTCATGGTGGAGTGCCCTTTTGCATGGCATATTTCCTAGCCTAGTACTGGTTTGTTTACACAGGGATCATGAATAAGTGAACTGTCGCCGTGATATAACTGAAATAATGTTGGAAGTGGCGTAAAACCCTATATATAATAATAATCATAAAAGTGAACATTTCTACCCGTTGTGTAAAAATACAACAAACACTATGACTAGGGATTAAAATGAACATTTCTACCTGTTGTATAAAAATATAACAAACGCTATAACTAGGGGTTTTCTCAAACAAAAAATGGTTTCAATATAAATTTACATTTTGTTATTTTTGCACAAGCAAATTGTTATACTTTTATATATAATGAAGTTACTTTGTGTTATATTTTATACTTAAATTTCTAAATTATGTATACAACTTTATGGATTAAAACTTTACATTGTGTACGTTTACTTTGTATAATGTGCATACTGTTTAGCTTGTTGTGAAACGTATTTAACTGATCCCTGGGCAATCAAGACAAATTGTCCATTTTGAAAAAACAGAGGGCAGCACAAACAATTTACAAATTTTCATTTCCTGTAAGCTGGGCATGACAATATACGGAGGTATTCAGCACAGCTGAATCCCCCGCATAAAAAGGGTACAGCGTATAATATATAACAGTCGTTCCACGAGAAAACCAACATTGTGGACTCTGCATAAAGTATCGACCCACACAGGCTAACCCGGACAGACACTTTTCGCCTCCTGTGGATTTTCTGTTTCAGGAATCATTACTCTATACCTCTATCCCCCTGAGACAGAATGTTTCGGCCCGGATTAGACTGCGTGGACTGCACAGGCTGATATGGGTCGATACATTTCGAAGCATGTCTCCGTCGAACTCTGGTTTTAATGCTGATATTTCTTGGTCACAATCAATTGAATACGTTTGATATAGGTCCGTTTCTAATTTAAACGGTGCGTTTTCTTAATGTAACAATCAAAAAAATACGTAAGAAACAGTTCGTTTTAACGGAAGTTAAAATATGACAAATTGTTTTTATCATGAGGCATTGCAGAAGTTAAATGACCGAGTATCAATCGGTTCACTGCAATTGAAATGTTGTATGACATCGTTATTTTCGTGAACGTTCGTAAGTTGGACGAACCTTACAACAAATTTGCTGCAGATGACTTTGAAACACACTGTGGAAAAGACCCGGAAAATCTTTTAAAAATGAAATTGTTATAATTGAAAAGAGTTGAAACATTGTGGCAAAATGAGATAAATTGCTCATTATGAGCACTTTCTTCTTTTGTCACATCGGTTTTTAGCTCTACTGGCCAAAGGCCAGAAGGGCTTATGTCGTGGCGATGTGTCCGTCGTCCGTGCGTGCGTGCGTCCGTGCGTCCGTGCGTCCGTAAACAATTTCTTGTTAACACGATACAGTCTTCAATTTTGATTGTATCTCAACCAAACTTATACAGTAGTTAGATATCCATGAGAGCTCGGTTCCTTTCGAAAACCAGCCAGATCCGCCCATGCATGACTGGATTATGGCCCTTGAAATGGTCAAAATTGCTATAAAAGAGCTTGTTAACACGATACAGTCTTCACGTTTGATTGTATCTCAACTAAACTTATACAGTAGTTAGATATCCATGAGAGCTCGGTTCCTTTCGAAAACCAGCCAGATCCGCCCATGCATGATTGGATTATGGCCCTTGAAATGGTCAAAATTGCTATAAAAGAGCTTGTTAACATGATACAGTCTTCACTTTTGATTGTATCTCAACCAAACTTATACAGTAGTTAGAGATTCATGAGAGCTCGGTTCCTTTCGAAAACCAGCCAGATCCGCCCATGCATGACTGGATTATGGCCCTTGAAATGGTCAAAATTGCTATAAAAGAGCTTGTTAACAAGATACAGTCTTCACGTTTGATTGTATCTCAACCAAACTTATACAGTAGTTAGATATCAATGAGAGCTTGGTTCCTTTCGAAAACCAGCCAGATCCGCCCATGCATGACTGGATTATGGCCCTTGAAATGGTCAAAATTGCTATAAAAGAACTTTTTAACACGATACAGTCTTCACTTTTGATTGTATCTCAACCAAACTTATACAGTAGTAAGATATCCATGAGAGCTCGGTTCCTTTCCTAAACCAGCCAGATCCACCCATGCAAGACTGGATTATGGCCCTTGAAATTGTCCATATTGCTATAATTGAGCATGTGAACACAATAGAGGCTCCATTTACTATCTGATCTTCACCAAACTTAGATAGAAGTTAAATATTGATGAGAGCTTGGTTCCTTTTGAAAACCAGCTAGATCCGCCCATGCAAGACTGGATTATGGCCCATGAAATTATAAAAATTGCTATAATACAGCTTGTGAACACAAAAGAGCCTCCATTTACTATCCGATCTTCACCATACATACATGCTCTGGATTGAAAATGACCAAAGAACCATACCAGTAGAGCATAGGCCCTCATGGGCCTCTTGTTTTAAAAGTCGACTGATGTATGCGCGAATGCATCTTCAAGTGTGAGGGTGAAGTACATGTATATAGACTGGGTAATACAAACATTCGCGATTGTACCAAGTGAAGTGGATTGAATTATTCATGCACAGTCAATTAATTTTCACAATTTATTCTAATTTTAATGCATCACTCATTTGAAGCATAGGACTTTTGAAAACATTTAAGATAACAAATAAATGTCACATTCTGCAATTTTTAGCTCTACTGGCCAAAGGCCAGAAGGGCTTATGTCGTGGCGATGTGTCCGTCGTCCGTCCGTGCGTGCGTGCGTCCGTGCGTCCGTAAACAATTTCTTGTTAACACGATACAGTCTTTTGATTGTATCTCAACCAAACTTATACAGTAGTTAGATATCCATGAGAGCTCGGTTCCTTTCGAAAACCAGCCAGATCCGCCCATGCATGACTGGATTATGGCCCTTGAAATGGTCAAAATTGCTATAAAAGAGCTTGTTAACACGATACAGTCTTCACTTTAAATTGTATCTCAACCAAACTTATACAGTAGTTAGATATTCATGAGAGCTCGGTTCCTTTCGAAAACCAGCCAGATCCGCCCATGCAAGACTGGATTATGGCCCTTGAAATGGTCAAAATTGCTATAAAAGAGCTTGTTAACACGATACAGTCTTCACGTTTGATAGTATCTCAACCAAACTTATACAGTAGTTAGATATCCATGAGAGCTCGGTTCCTTTCGAAAACCAGCCAGATCCGCCCATGCATGACTGGATTATGGCCCTTGAAATGGTCAAAATTGCTATAAAAGAGCTTGTTAACACGATACAGTGTTCACTTTTGATTGTATCTCAACTAAACTTATACAGTAGTTAGATATCTATAAGAGCTCGGTTCCTTTTGAAAACCAGTCAGATCCGCCCATGCAAGACTGGATTATGGCCCTTGAAATGGTCAAAATTGCTATAAAAGAGCTTGTTAACACGATACAGTCTTCACGTTTGATTGTATCTCAACCAAACTTATACAGTAGTTAGATATCCATGAGAGCTCGGTTCCTTTCGAAAACCAGCCAGATCCGCCCATGCATGACTGGATTATGGCCCTTGAAATGGTCAAAATTGCTATAAAAGAACTTTTTAACACGATACAGTCTTCACTTTTGATTGTATCTCAACCAAACTTATACAGTAGTAAGATATCCATGAGAGCTCGGTTCCTTTCCTAAACCAGCCAGATCCGCCCATGCAAGACTGGATTATGGCCCTTGAAATTGTCCAAATTGCTATAATTGAGCATGTGAACACAATAGAGGCTCCATTTACTATCTGATCTTCACCAAACTTAGATAGTAGTTAAATATTGATGAGAGCTTGGTTCCTTTTGAAAACCAGCTAGATCCGCCCATGCAAGACTGGATTATGGCCCATGAAATTGTAAAAATTGCTATAATACAGCTTGTGAACACAAAAGAGCCTCCATTTACTATCCGATCTTCACCATACATACATGCTCTGGATTGAAAATGACCAAAGAACCATACCAGTAGAGCATAGGCCCTCATGGGCCTCTTGTTTTTTTTTTCAATATTTTTTACATTTAAAGAGATGGTCCATATATTTGCCCAAGTGTTTTCAAAGTGTCAAAGCTACAGATGTGTCGTGCATGGACCGTTAACATTATATTTACAGGAATGGTCTACCAAATGACAACAGACTACAACATATCAGTATTGGTGGCCGCGGTCCTGTTCACATTATCAACACTCATACAGGCTACTGTACCGCTCGTCGACAGATTCTCAAGAAAGACTTGAACAAAGTGATAACTACTCTGGTACCCGGCGTACTATAGCAACTTAGAACGTCTGGCTTGAACCAACAATGGCGACAAGATTGGTCACCTCCCCTTGTATATCGCTATCGCATACATGTATATATGTTACAGGGAATATGTATAATCCCTGAAAATTTAAGGGATTATGTATAATGTCTGATTCACTCAGGGAATATACATAATCCCTGAAAAATCAAATCAGGGAATATGTATAATCCCTGCTTTTTTCAGGGATTACGTATATTCCCTGAGTGAATCAGACATTATACATAATCCCTTAAATGTTCAGGGATTATACATATTTCCTGATTATACATATTCCCTGTAACAATATATATAGGATCTGACATGAGTTGTCAATTCATATTAAGATTATTAAACGAGTTTTAGAAATGTGTTTCTTAACGGAGTTTAATAAAACTT
Organism: Serripes groenlandicus; assembly: GCA_031761405.1. Taxonomy (NCBI): domain Eukaryota; kingdom Metazoa; phylum Mollusca; class Bivalvia; order Cardiida; family Cardiidae; genus Serripes; species Serripes groenlandicus. The sequence goes on from JASEVX010000001.1 coordinate 56,120,063, forward strand.
TATGAAATGACAACGAATGTCAGATTCTTTTTATCACATGACGAAACACAAAAAGAAAATTGAGTTTTCGCGGTCAGAAAATAGTCCTAACATGTAATACTTAATAAACTAATCACTAAAAAATATTGTTATGACCGATAATGATCTCTGGCGTTTGTGTTTACCGGATACACGTTCTCAGCCATTTTGTAAACATTCGCGGATGAATACAAAAATAGTGATTCGGTCATGTTATATTACACACGTTACATATAAAGAAATACGTAATGGGTATATAAGATCGGATACAAGCATTGTCATGTGATAAAGTAAATTACTACATATACAATTAGTTTTTGTAAACTCTACTGTTGGCCATTTCAACTTGATGTTTCGAATCAATACATAAAGCATGAATCAAACTACATTCAGAATCATTCACCCTTTCCCACATAGAGACGCTTTATGACGCCTCTGCATCGGTTGACTTTTGAAAACATCGTAACAAAAGGAAACATTGCTCAACACGAGCAATTTCTCCTTCTGCCACATTGTTTTCAACTTTGTACAAAAATTATACCAACAGTTATAGAGATTTTTCATATTTTGAGTAGAATTTTCAAGTTCGTCTGCTGCAGATTTGCTCCATGTGGGAAAAGGTTAATGCTTAAAAAAAAATCTTTGTATGCACTTGCAAGCATGTTTTTTTCTCACAAATGTAATAATTATGTTAGTTTATTTGAACACATCTTAATTGTAAAAACAAAGTCCTTAATTACCGTTGGTAATAACTCTATTTCAAAAGCTTATATGATGCTTGTATGGCTAGATGGCGGAACTCGTGATCAGACTGTCTGTCATCTCAATCGTTCAAACGAATAGTTTATTATAGGAATACGGTTAACCCTAGATTAATCGATGTGTAACCCTTGGTTATCATCGGTGACTGGACATCGTATCTGGTACAATCACAACTTCTTGGACAACCAGTTACTACCCAAAAATAGATGAGTTCAAAATCAAAAAGTCCAATCACAAGAGATGTTTACTAAATGAATTTATCAAATATGGGTAATCTCTATAATCCATGTATAATCATGTAGTAGAGTTGACAGCATTTGACAGAAGGAGAAATTGGTCGTGATGAGCAATTTCTCATTTTGTTACTATGTTTTCAAAAGATGTCTCCTGAGAATGCGTCAAAAGTCCGTCAAAAGTAGGGAAGGGTTAAACATTTTTGATAGCATAATTGTTTTATTCACCCGTCACAACTATTCAATCTGACAACAATCAAAATTATCACCTGATGCACTTTATAAATGTTTATTAACCATTATTGACTATTTCTTATGAAATAGAGAATATAACAATGTTTTGAACTGTTGACCGGTCAACAGTATGCACTGTTGCCCGCGGGTGTGTTTACGCCATTGGTTACGTCATTTGTAATGTTTGTATTTTTAGATCACCTAGAGCCAAAGGCTCAAGGTGAGCTATTCTGATCACTTTTTGTCCGTCGTCCGTCGTTAACATTTAGATTATCTTCTCCTTAACCACATGACCAGTTTCAACCAAACTTCACAGGAATGTTCCTTTGGTGGACCTCTTTCAAAAATGTTCAAAGATTTAAATTCAATCGAGAACTTTGGTTGCCGCGGCATCAGAAAATGGGAAAATTGCCATCCTGTGTAGAACGTTTGTTGCTGCGGCATCAGAAATTGAGAAAAATACCCAAACTTTAAAAACCTCCATCTCTATAATCCATTTGTCAGATTCCAAGATAATTCGGCAGAAATGTTCTTTGGGTGACTCTACAAAAACTGGTCAAGCCATATTGATTTCGTTGACAAACAGGGCAGCAAAGCGGCATCAGGAATGGTACAAAATGACAAAACTTTATAATTCCATTCTTATTAAAGTTCTTGTTAGATTTCAAGATACAAATGGCTTTTACTGATAAACTACATGTATATCTTTAACTGAGTGTCCACTCCTTGCAGTGTCATTTGAACTCCTGATAAAATTTTCACAGATATTTGCAGTTAAATATTTGCTTCTAATTTACTATCATTCAGGTGATCGATTTAGGGCCATCTTGGCCCTCTTTTTATGTGAACATTCGCTTGGAGTAAATAATTTGTATTTTTTCCTTTTTAAACAATGAAATTGAATCAGGTAATAAAACAGTTTTTTAATGTGTGATTGTGTAACAGTCAAAACTGTTGTCCCTCGGTGTCGGGGAAGACATTCTGAACTGTTACTCTCGGCCTATTGGCCTCGGGTATTGGCCCCGGGACAACAGTTCAAAAGTCATCCCCTCCACATCTGGACAACAGTGTTGACTGTTACAGAAATACCCATTAAATAACTGTATACATTTTACTTACTAAATACTTTAGTGAATGTGTGTTCAAATAATCTCTGTGAGATTATATTATATGTGTCCACTGATTGGGATCTGAATTTTCGCAGATGCTGTCAGATCATTGTTCATGTTTATATGACCACATTGTACTGCTGTCTGTTCAGTTAACCCTTTCCCGCGTATAACAAATCTGAAGCAGACGACTTTGAAAACATATGACCACAAATGTGGAAAGTCTGTATTAGTACAAGTTATAGTATAATCATCAAATATATTTGATAATAGTATGGCTAAAGAAGAATTTTCTCATTATGATTAATTCCTTTGTTGTCCACAATGTATTCAAATGATGTCTGTATGCAGGGAAAGGGTTAATTATTATACTACCTATTATACATTATAGATAAATGTCCTTCGCGATATTAGCTGTCCTTTGATTGGGGAATTTGCGACCAGTCTAATTAGATTATGGATATATGTCCTTCGCGATGTTAGCTGTACTTTGATTGGAGAAGTTTCGACAAGGCTAATTAGATTATGGATATATGTCCTTCGCGGTATTAACTGTACTTTGATTGGTGAATTTTCGACCAGTCTATTCAATCTCATTGATACTAGAAGTTCTTTGCAGTAGAACTGTCGTCCTCTAATAGTAGAATGGAAGATTTAGGTCCGATTTCGATGGGACTGCTGCTGTCTTTATTGTATGCCATTTTTAGCTCACCTATGCACGAAGTGCGTGCAAGGTGAGCTTTTGTGATCACTGAATGTCCGGCGTCCGTCGTCGTCGTCGTCGTCGTCGTCGTCGTCTGTCCGTCCGTCCGTCCGTCTGTTAACAATTTCCTACAAATGACTTCTTCTACTAAACCAATGGACAGATTTCAAAATAACTTCACAGGAATGGTCCTTAGGTGGTCCCCTTTCAAAGTTGTTCAAAGAATTTAATTCCAAGTAGAACTTTGGCTGTTGCGGCATCAGAAAAGGGGAAAATTGCCAAATCTTAAAAAATCTTCTTGTCCAAATGTGCTGGCCCGATTTGAAAATTATTTTGCACAAATGTTCCTTAGGGCACCCTCTACCAAGATTGTTCAAATATTTCCGATCCGTTGAAAAACATGGCCGCAAGGGGACAGGGCTTGTTTTCCTTACATGTGCATTGTTAAAACTTTAAAAAATCTTCTTGTTCAAAAGTACTGGCCAGATTTCAAAATAATTTCACAGAAATGGTCCTTAGGTGGTCCCCTTTCAAAGTTGTTCAAAGAATTTCATTCCAAGTAGAACTTTGGTTGCTGCAGCATCAGAAAAGGGGAAAATTGCCAAATCTTAAAAAATCTTCTTGTTCATAAGTGTTGGCCCGATTTAAAAATTATTTTGCACAAATGTTCCTTGGGGCACCCCCTACCAAGCTTGTTCAAATATTTCCGATCCGTTAAAAACCATGGCCGCAAGGGGGTGGGGCTTGTTTTCCTTATATGTGCATTGTTAAAACTTTACAAATCTTCTTGTCCAAAAGTACTGGCCAGATTTCAAAATAACTTTACAGAAATGGTCCTAAGGTGGTCCCCTTTCAATGTTGTTCAAAGAATTTAATTCCAAGTAGAACTTTGGTTGCTGCGGCATTAGAAAAGGGGAAAATTGCCAAATCTTAAAAAAAAATCTTGTCCAAAAGTGCTGGCCCGATTTAAAAATTATTTTGCACAAAATTTATGTTCCTAAGGGCACCCTCTATGAAGATTGTTTAATTATTTCTGATCCGCTGAAAAACCTGGCCGCAACGGGGCGGGGCTTGTTTTCCTTATATGTACATTGCTAAAACTTTAAAAATCTTCTTGTCATTGCAGTACATTGTATAATTAAGGTGAGCGAACTAGGGCCATCATGGCCCTCTTGTTGTGATTTATTAAAGTGCTATAATTGACCTTTGGTTATGTAAAAGTTCATGATTAATATATATATGATGTACATGCTATAATACAATTACAGTATTATAACTATAACGTTCTGGTTGTGTATTTCTTTTCACTGAAATGAATTATTGTTTGGTAAAAAGATGAAGTTAACATTTCTGAACAGAAAATCTAGCTGCACCTGTACATCTGCTCCGTCTTATCAGAATACACACAAGTTGATGGCCAACATAATGGCATCTGCGTAATGTATCGACCCAGATCAACCTGCTCAGTCCGCGCATTCTGATCCGGGTCGACACATTCCGTCTCAGGATGATAGAGGTATAGAGTAAAGATTCCTGAAACAGAAAACCCACAGGAGGCGAAATGTATCTATTCGGGTAAGTCTGAGCGGCATGCTTAGGCTGATCCGGGTCGATACTTTACGCAGAGACCACAATGTTGGTTTTCTCGCGGGACGGCTCAAATGTTAACAGAGTAGATATGGATCGGACTGTTCGGATGCACAGACAGACATTGATCTACAATGTTCACGAATGTTTACGAATGTTTACGCATGTTCACGAATGTCCACGAATGTTCACGAGTGCCACTTTGTTCTTTTTTCCCGCAAATACTGGATCATATGGTTTGACTGATCATAAAGTAATAAAGTAACCCAATATAAGTAAACCCCCCGCCCCCCTCAAAAAAAGAAACGTCTGCTTGTCAAAGTGACTTTTATCAACCGGCAAAAATGTGGCTCCAGACGGTGTTTAATTAATCCTTTCCCACCTGCAGACGCATTTTGACGCAATTGCAGCAGACGACTTTTAATTAAAAACATTGTGGCCAAAGGTGAAATTGCTCATGATGAAGTCCAAACAAATTTTTTTTTTGGTGACAACCGAACGACAATATCTCGACAACACTTTCGATCAAGCTGACATGTTGTGTCTTTACAAGTATTTGGTACATAGAAGGCAGATAATCCCATAAGTCATAGTTAATACATAGATCCGAGATTGTTTTCTAGGCCACGCTCATCGTCATTCATCACAAACAAATCAACAATTAATCGTCAAAAACTACCCGGTTCTCATGCATCACATGGCTTTTGTTTGTGATTCAGAAACCGCGTTCGGCAATTGAATGTACGGGAAAGAACATGTCGATCATTTTGATTGGCTAAAATAATGCATTGTATTTGCATATCGGATCTATGAATTAACTATGATTGGTACACGAGTCTGAGGATCTCGATGACACTTTTATTTTACGTGCACTTTCAGATTATATCTTTATGGTTGTGAATGTAACCTTGGCTACAATAAGTAAGACCCATTTCTTGATCCTGACGGGCAATTTATCATGATTTGGGAGAAACTTTATCGATATATATAGTCTGGAATATTATCGAGGTAATCAGTCGCTGAATCATTAACGGACGCTATTAGAGAGCCTCTAGATAAGGGTCGTTTTTCATGTTCTAAATTCCTTATTTGACACTGAAACCCTATGTTGTGTGTACTCAAAATAATCGTCTCGATGAGATTATTATTTTGAGTACACACAACATAGGGTTTGGTTGAGTATTAAAAGAGATATTTTGGGAAAGAAAGACCAGTTTACTCCCCCTTATCTACTCCTCTGCTATTTTGGATGTTATCTCGTAAACTACGGAACCGTCCGTCGACTTTCACAATACACAAAACGAATGATTTGGTGTCTTGTTGCATCTGAGTGTAGCGAAATGTCAGGTGATACCACCAACAGAGCATTACTGGGAGTATGATTTGAGTTAAACCCTTTCCCACACACAATCAATTTGCAACAGACGACATTGAAGACATTTAGTTAACAAAATGGAAAATCTCGATAAATGAAGGTATAATAACTGAAACAAATTGAAAACATTGTGGGGAAAAGAGAAATTGCTCATTTTGAGCAATTTCTCCTTTTGTCACAATGTTTTCGAAAATGCATCTTCTGCAGAGGCGAAGGAAAGCATCTATATGTGGGAAAGGGTTAAACGCCATTGGCAACGGTCTGTCAATAACATTGACGGTGACTAGTTCACCTAACGATATATTACCTGGCTCTCTGGCACCGCACGAATCCTTCACATGGGACTGACTACCGTCCTATATAAACCTTGTTATCCCCTTAATTGGTGGTAGACCAATGTCACGAGTCACTATGGCTTGTTAACCCTTTCCCTTATACGACAATTATGCAGCAGACGACATTGAACATATTTTGTCAAAACATAGAAAATCTCCATAGTTGAATGGATAACCTATGACAAAAAGTGGAAAACATTGTGGCAAAAGGAGAAATTGCACGTTTTGTGCAATTTCTTCTTTTGTCACTATGTTTTCAAAACGCCGTCTGCTGCAGAGGCGTCAGAAAGCGTCTACATGAGGGAAAGGGTTAATCAACGGAAAGGATAAAATGGTCGAGCCGGGAATCGAACTAACAACACTTTAACTGACAGTCCTTATCACCAACTGAACTATCGCAGATCTACTTATATTACTCCCTTGCATTTTTTTTTAAAGAAAATTCCACTTGCAAACATAGTTCGACCGATCTGTAGCAGACGGCTTTTGCAAACATTGTGACAAAGGGAGAAATAATTATTAATGGCATGTTTTCCTTTAGCCACAATGTTTTCGATTCTATTCAATAAGTTTGACCTGATATATGGAGATTTTCGAAAGATATTTTCAAAGTCGTTTGCTTCAGATGTGTTATTATACCGAGATGTAGACACCATATCGAGGCTTTGGCGTGAAACGGTTGTAACTCAAATTGGTATTTTTTTACCCAGGTTAATCACCTCGCCATAAACTCTTTATAAGCGTTAACTCAATTTACTTGGTAAACAATGGAAATTTAGGTGCCATTGCTCGTTCTGAGCAATGGCACCTAAATTTGCATTGTTTACAAAGAGGTCAAAATTGCCCCTAAACCAGGGTTTTCAAAATAGGTTTTTAGTTACAACTGTTTCACACCAAGCCCTCGATATATCCCCATTCTGCACGAGGCGGCTCTTATATACTACACTACACATGAGTTCTAGGCGAGTTCGCGTGTACTGGAGGTACACTAAACAAATGGAACAAGTCGGTGAGTAAGATTATTCGTGCTCGATATAATGAATGGTTAACCATTTCCCTCATACGATAATTCTGCAGCAGACGACTTTGAACATATTTTGTCAAAAAATAAAGAATGTCTATAATTGAATGGATAACAGTGATCATAACCTATGACTAAACGTGGTTTAAAACATCGTTTTGAGCAATTTCTTCTTTTGTCACTATGTTTTCAAAAAGCCGTCTGCTGCAGAGGCGTCAGAAAACGCTTATTTGAGGGAAAGGATTAATACAGCGTATATAACTTACGAAATGAGCTCCAAGATGAACTTTATGTATTCGTATAGCTCTTTCCTATTCAATTTCAGGCTCGTCTGCAGCAGACAACTTTTGAAAGTATGGATTAATACTAGAGTAACTTTCGAAATCGTCCCAAATTAGTTTAGTTTAAACTTAATTATTTTACATTATTTGCCAATCAAGATTTTCACTTATATTGGCACGCTTGGAGTCTGCTTCCTGAAAACTTAACCAGTACTCGCGCCATTTGTTTGGGAAAATCCAAAAAGCCAACCCCGGTCATAATGGGATTTTAGCCCAAATTGTGGACAGTTTAACCCTTTACCCCTTACAAACGTATTTCGACGCATCCTTAACCCTTTCCCATATACAACAAATCTACAGCTGACTACTTTAAAACAGTGTGCCAAAAACCTGAAAAATCACCATAAAAGATAGTTTAATTGTTAAATAAAGTTGAAAACAGTGTGGCCTAAGGCGAAATTGCTCATCATGAGCAATTTCACCTTTGGCCACAATGTTTTCAAATGTCGTCTGCTGCTATTGCGTCAACATGTGTCCGGAGGTGGGAAATGGTTAAAACATTTGGCAAAAGGAGAAATTGCTCATACTAACCAATTTCTCCATTTGAAACAATAATTAAAACTATTTTCAATAATTATAATTTCAATTTTTAGCTCACCAGAGCACAATGTGCTCAATGTGAGTTTTTGTGATCGCTTTTTGTCGTCAGAGTCGTCCGTCGTCAACTTTTGCCTTGTTATCACTCTACATGCTACATGTTGCCTCCGATCTTCTTGAAAGTTTATCAGAAAATTCCTCTCCATCAAATCTTTGACAAGTTCGAAACTCGGCCACATGAGGACAAAAGCCGCATTTTTAACTTCAGATTATTGAAACTTTATCAGAATGTTTGTCTTGATGATATGTAAGTCATATTCGAAAATCTCTAGAGGCTCCACTTTTTGCTTAATCAGTTTGAAATGTTGTCATAATGTGTGTCTTAATGATAATGATAATGATGAAATGTTGTTTGTTTGAATGATGTCTAGGTCAAGTTCGAATATGGGTCATATGTGGTCAAAACCTAGCTCACTGGGTCAAATTTAAGGAAAATCGTGTTAACACTAGAGGCAATTTTTTTTCTTCCGCAGCTTGAAATATTTTATCAGAATGTTTGTCTAAATGATATATCTAGGGCAAATTCGAACATGGGTCATATTTGGTCCAAAACTAGGTCACAAGATCAAATTGAAGGAAAGCTTGAAATGTTGTCAGAATGTTTGTCTTACTGATAGATAGGTCAAGTTCGAATATTGGTCATATTGACTCTAAAACTAGGTCACTAGGCCAAATTCAAGGAAAATCTATTCAACAGTATGGAGACTACATTCGCAGGTGAGCGATCCGGGGCCTCGTGGCCCTCTTGTTTAGTATTTCTAGCCAGATGTTTTCAAATTCGTCTGTTGCGAAGCGGAGGTCCCCGTTCACTAACGTAATATTTACAATTTTCTTTTCTTAACTTATTTACCTAAATAGATTATAAATGCGGGTTTTTCAAACAAAGTTCAGTGAGATGCGAGAAATCGTACATAATGAATTCATATCGATTCATTGATGTAAAACGCATTTAATTAACTGTATTAATATCGGTCGTTGCTTCTTCTATGCACTCAGGTTTATATAAGTGAGCCACGTTTACCAATTCGGGATTTTAATGCACATTTGTGTACAGTGAAAACTCGGGCGAGTGTTGTGCATGTTGTGCATGCGCACTCTTCACTGTCCGTCTACATGTAATTTAATCGTTTGACAAAACATATAGAAGTGTAGCCCCACTTATCTTACGCCAATTAACGTTTAACCCTTTCCCACATACAACAGCAGGTTATATAGTCGTGTGTAAAAGTGTAACAAGTTATTTAACATTTACCATGAAGTATGTGATAGCTTTTTGTATGACAATGCCATATTATCGTATCAACTAATTTATGTATAATGATTGTGACTATATATGTACATTTGTAGCTAACTTTGTATAATGGTGACATATAGGCCCATGGGGCCGGGTGTTCTCTTTTTCTTTAATGTTCCATTTACTGATGTATATAACACATGTCACGGTAATAAACAACTTACTTACTTACTTACAACATATCTGCTGCAGACGACTTTAAAAATGTCTACTAAAAAATGTGGAAACATCTGTATTATTGTAGGTATAATTACTAAAAAATGTGGAAAAAAAGTCGTCTGCATCAGATGCGTCAAAATGCGTCTACAGATGGGAGAGGAGTGATCCCGTTTCGGAGAAACATAGAGACCCTTACTCGTCAGACACGGCTCAACTAATGTGTTACCCAAATCACGTATTTATGAGTAATGTTACACGGAGCGGAGTTCGCGATACGACGCATATGATCTGTGATGTAAGCAAGTCATCATTATAGCGTTTTGGGCTATGACTCTTCACAAACAGCCGAATAACCCAGAAACTTATATTCAATTAAAGTTCATTATCAAAACTACCAAAAAAGCACACAAAAATCGCATAATTATTATCCTACTTTTTTCTTTTTAGCCAAGATGTCAATTCAAAGGTCACCCTTATCCCGCGTGTTATTCTGAAAATGGCTCCTAAGCTGTCAATAAAGCTCAAGGCAAACACTCTTTTGCTGACATATTCAACTTTATTAATAACACTTTCAACTTTCAACAAAATCATTATTGTTCAATGGGAGACCACTTCAGTCTTATGAATTCATCTGAATCCGAATTGCTTCCCTTTGACCAAATCTTAGGTTCTAAAACCTCATCTGACCCTATGAGTTGAGTACTCACATGGGGTGTTATATGGTAATAAGAGAAATGAGCCGTTCCACGAGAAAACCACCATTATGGAATCTGCGTAATGTATCGACCCATAATCAGTTCGCGCAGGCTAATCCGGGCCGACACATTCAGTCTCAGACGGATATAGGTATAGAGTAATGATTCCCGAAACAGAAAAAAATCCACAGGAGGAGTGTATGTCCGGGTTGGCATGCTTCAGCTGATCAGGGTAGATACTTTAAGCAGAATCCGCAATGTTAGTTGTCTCGTGGAAAGGCTGGGAAATTTGTACGATTGGTTGGTAAACAGGGAAGATCTTGATAAGACTTGAGAGACGCAAGCCGGTTTGGATATTCACTGGATCACAAAGTATTTAAGGTCGGTTTCAGTGTGACGTGGTCCATATTGCCTTTCCAGGACTCGTGCATGAATAACCCTATCACACTTGCAGACGCATTCTAACGCATCTTTAACAGTTGACTTTGAAAAATATTGTGGCAAAAGAAGAAATTGCTCATATTGAGCAATTTCTCCTTTTGCCACAATGTTAATAATTAAACTCCCATTTACGTCAGCCACATACCAATACACCGTGTCTCCTATACAGAGGATAACAAACAGGACTCGTGCATGAGTGGCTGGGTAAGCTATAGTTACCGCCGCTTCGTTTGTTACGTCAGCCACATGTCAATACACCGTGTCACCTATAAAGAGGATAACAAACAGGACTCGCAGTCTTCCACACATCGTAATTTAATACATTATATGAGCCGTACTAGATGACGTTAATGTACAGTGTAGATCTATATCGGCTTGTGCATCCACAGAGTATGTCCGTGATTGTGCGTATTGTTTTTATTATAATTGTCGTATGCACACGCATATTGTAAATATTTTGACGATGAACCATATGTGTTCAAGTCATATGAATATCACCCACTATTGCTATGCAAACACACATAAGAACATTCACGTCTACCTATTTTCGACGAGTACCGTGGGCATGTAGCATTGTTGTATGCATTGGAATGGGAGTAAGGTCTTAAATGGTTACGTAAAATATTTCATGCGATATACTTATACCGTTTTGAATTCAAAACGAATGTAAATATGAGCGGTGCTAGAGCGAAAACCAACCTTAACGTAATGATTACACCTGTGGAAACAAACTTACCTGTGTATCCGTGCTGAGGATCCAAAAGGTTACTTCTTTACGGAAATGTTTCATAAGAACCGTTCCACGAGAAAACCAACATTGTGGACTCTGCGTAAAGTATACATCCGGATCAGCTTAACCCAGAACGCCTCCTGTGGAATTTCTGTTTCAGGAATCATTATTCTATACCTCTATCCCCCTGAGACGGAAAGTGTCGGTCCGGATTAGCCTTCGCGGACTGCACAGGCTGATCTGGGTCGATACATTTTGCAGATCTATAATGTTAGTTTTCTCGTGGAACGGCTCAACTAATTGGGAAACAATATAGCGCCAGATCGGAGTGTGCGGATACACTGGCAGATCAGAATCTACACTGGCAGCACAAATATAACAGCTCAAATATACATATATTATTACAATAAATAACGTAGTTTATGAGACACTGGAAAAGCATGCGGAACAAAAAGAAAAATGGCGTGTATGAATTGAAGATAATTGAAGTTTCCAAGTAAAAAATAAGTTTATAAATATATAGTAGAAAACATTTATTGTAGAAGGTAAGATATACTATTTGGAATCTGCTAGCCACGCGTTGTCCCGTATCTGTGATATTGTTGCTCTCTTTTTACTGTTCACCTCGAGGATTTGATTCACGAGGATCTTACATTTTTCCGATATACTTTTACTTTTTGGAAACGCCACTTTCTTCTCTAGCTGATCTTTGACCATTTTTTTTATGTTCGAGTCGTCATAGGGCATCGAACCGCACACCTGCAATATACAATTAATATTTTTCTGAAACCGGAATATTCTATCATTTTGAAATACTCACGGGTATAAAATGAGTATTGTTGTTTTTCAAACTTGTCTTAATGTCTCGGTCTCCCACTCGGATTTCAAATTACGTTAAGCGAGGCCCTGGCAGGACGAAGTTTTAAATTATACATATCTAAACAAAAGTATTATAACCCCGCAAACAATGTTTGTCGAGGGTAAGCGTCAGTTTGTTCGTTCAGTGTGTTTGGTTGTTCCCCCCCAAAAATACAATACAAAACAATGTTTTCATAAACGAAAAAGAACGAAAAAAAAATGATTACAAAACGTATCAACATAGGTCCATGGGTAAAGGTACATTTTAGCTTTTGGGCACAATGTAGGTCCAGAGCAGCATGTGCATCCGCACAGTCTGATCGAGATATACACTGTTCAAATATCACTTACATAACCTTGTTAGAAGCTTCTGTCAACGTGTGTAGATTCAGATGAGTCCGGTGAAACGTACAGACTGATATGAACATATACTGTTCAGAAATTTCGACTTGTAGCTTTTCCCATGAACTGTCTCAATTTAGGAATGTGTCCGTTCAGGCATTCATGAGAAGTCTTCTATTAACTTTGTCTATTATATCCTATTTGTGTTTATATAAATGGTGATTTATGCCAGTTTCAATATATTTCAGTTATATCACGGCGTATCCTGAGTAAACTACCGGCATCATGTCACCTGATACCGATGAATCAGCAATGCCCGATATCCCCTGAGCGCCACTGAGGGAAGCCATTGCTACATTTTACACAATTAAACAGTTAAGCCTTCAACAAAGATGTGCTTGTGTGGTAATTTCCTACCTCGCCCCCCTTCCCCTCCCCCGGCATAGAATGGATCTGTAGCAAGCCCTTTCGGAAATATCAAAGCACATTATGGAAACAAATATCAATTAATGAAAGTGTTATTATTGCATAAAGTTGGAAACAGAGAACCGGCTAATAATACGTATCAGGAGAATTGGAAGTTTACGTTTTATATAGAGTAGGAAACAATACATTGTAGCAAAGGGGGAAAATTGCCCGTTTGTTTCCAGCAATGTTTTCAAATAATCATAATGAGGAATTTCTCCGTTTTGTCACAATGTTTTTAAATGTAGTCTGACGATGTCACATTTTCAGCGTCAAGGGCAATATTGAGGTTTTAGCAAACAATACTGATTCAGGTGAGTCAGCTCGTAACGAGCTGTCTCACCTGAAATCAGTATTGTTTGCCTTGTAGTTATCCAAACATTTCAAAACTCTAATAACATATGACATAGAGTCGCCCGACCTTGAACATGGACGAGTCTACTTTAAACAATTCGGTGCTGGAAGAGTTAATACGTCTGCATGGGAGGTAGGTTAAATTTGATCTTCCCACATAGACTACTTTACCCATTGGTGGAAGACGAATTGCACCGGTGACAATTAGTCGTTTTCTTCATCGGAATGATTGAAGTACCGAACTGCATAGTTGTATCACACGTGGTATCATGGTATTATAAATGGCTGGCGGTTAAAATATGCGCATCAATATAATAGTGATCTATTTCATAATGTTTATCTTTGCACAAAGACACATGTCATTAAGGTCAAATAGTACATGGGTTAATCCTTGCCCAATTAAATATTTTTATCGCATTCACAGCAGTCGACTTTTTAAAACATTGTGAAAAAAGGAGACATTGCCTATTTTTTCACACTATATTCAACTTTAATGATTAAGTGTTCTTTCGTATAAAGAGCGTTTCTATATTTTAAACTAAACCTTTTCTAAGTCGTCTGCTGCAAATGTGTTGTATTTGGGGAAGGGTTATTTAAGTAAAGAAACCAACAGTGCTCACCATGATAAAGAGTACGACTCCCATAGCCCAAACATCGTGCAGTGGGAGATGGTAGGGCTGTCCCTGTAGCACTTCGGGAGCCGCGTAGGCAGCGCTACCGCAAAACGTTTTACTTATGTCCCCAGGCTCGAAATTTCTCGCAAAACCAAAATCACTGACTTTGATTGTATTATTGCTGTCCAATAGAAGATTCTCACATTTAAGATCCCTAAAATAGATAAAAGTGAGAATAGCTGAGCTCCGTGTCTAGCTCCAAAACTAAAATAAATGTATTATGTACTCAGAATATTGAATCATGTATCTGTTTGGTTAGAAGCAAATTAATTCTTGAAATTGACCGATCAGAAATCAGGGAACGTTACCATGTTTTAAAGTTTCGGTGGGAAGAAAAGGGCCCAGGTGCAATACGAGTTACATTTACAGACATGTTCATTAAATACCCTTGCTGTCTTGTCAAATATTTGACCAATCAATGGGAGAACGCTCAAGGTGGCATTTCGGAACAGTGTGTGTTCAGATCAGCCAGTACATTTGCTCCGACATATCAGAATTCACACAAGTTGACTGAAGCTTCTAACAACCGTATGTGAGTAATATGTATATGCGAACAGTGTATATCTTAATTAGGCTGTATTGATGCATAGCCTGGTCTGAATCTACACAGTTCTCAAAAGTCAACTTGTACCTTTTCACACGGACGTGCGTAATTAATCGTGTGTCACTCGTGATTGAACGATGAGACAAAGTATACGCTATTGTTGGGAGACGCATCATGCCTTAACCCTTTCCCTCATACGACAATTCTGAAGCAGACGACTTTGAACGTATTTTGTCAAAACATACAAAATCTCCTTAATTGAATGGATAACCTATGACTAAAAGTGGAAAACATTGTGGCAAAAGGAGAAATTGCACGTTCTGTGCAATATCTTCTTTTGTCACTATGTTTTCAAAAAGCTGTCTGCTGCAGAGGCGTCAGAAAGCGTCTATATGAGCGAATGGGTTAACTATATTCATACAGAACGTTTATAGACCCGGGAAAAAACACCCAGGCGAGTGCAAGCATCTCGTTTTTGGAAGGTGATTATTATGTAATAATAATCTTCTTCCTATGGGATTGCACACCTTAATGGAATATGCCCTATAACACACATCCTCTCTATAAACTATATGATCTCTTCATACATACGCTAGTCAATATAGTTCGCAAAAAATCAATGTAAATTCATACTTTAAGTGTTTTCATGTACAATCAGTTTGATGTAGAAACTGGTTTGGACAATTAAATTTTCAAACAATTCATGTTTTTGTGGCTTTGAAAATTAAAATTGATTTTGATTTTCCAAATACACATCTTTCTGTGGTAAACATTGTTACCTGTATATTCTTACGCGCCACGCTTTTGTGAACAACACCGATACACCGGATCAGATATACATTACACGAACTAGGTCAATTCGAGGACATACCGTGTCGTAAGGTAGTTTCCCCAAAATATGCTAATCTATCCTTAATTACGACTTTCAGTTTTGTTCTTTATATTTCCTCTAGCATATTCATTTATAGGTTTTTACATCAGTTATATATATATTATATGTATATATATATTTACTAATTGAAACGTTGTGGGAAAAAAGGAAAAAAATCCCTCTCAGATATTTTCAAAATCGTCTGCTGCATTTGGAGTCCTGGGATAAATTTATTATGTTTTGTTACAATGTTGTCAATAGTTGTGTGCTAGGGAGAAATGTTAGTTATCTGGTAATTCACGAATGGTGTGTTCTCCCGAACGACTACTCGACTAAATATGTATAAGGGGATTAGGGGGGCATTCTAAATGGTAAATTACAGAATGATTATATAAAAAGGATTGATTGATTAGGCTTTAACGCCGTTTTCAACAATGCTTCAGTCATATCACGGCGGCCAGTTCACCTATTCATGTGTTGTCTGGCTTTCTCACACAAGTAATCCACACAACATTCTTTCCAAGCAACTGGCTTCTTTTCCAAATAGACTGTTAGCCCATTGGTGAAAGATGAATGACGCTTGTCACAATGACAGAAAGAATGATGGCCGAGCTTCGATTCGAACTTACAAATGCTTGATTGACAGCCCGCGTCGCTACCGACTGATTTACCGGAGGAAAGTTGAAAGATGTGGAAATCACTTTTCCTGAATTGGTATGGTAAAATCGAACTCATGCATACTGGATAAGCACCCAAACATGTTGCCTCTTTAGATATTGTAGCTCTTGAAACAAAATGTTGTGGGAAAAGAAGCCTTTGGTTTTAATATGCATTGGGTGTTTTTTTTTTAACAATTCGTTTCATTCAATCAGATTTTATCCGAATATTTAATTGTTTTAAATTGTAAAATATTTGGAAGTGTTTGAATCCACGCTTGACGCGTAATACACATCAAATAAAATTATTTCTATAAAAATCTGATCATCGTGAGTTGTCATGATATTATTTAGATTTTACAACACTTTCTTAATGTTTTTGTTATGTGAGAATTGATTTAAATTGAGGGCACACCTATACTTAATTAAGCTTTCATGCAAGGAGAAAACATTACGTTCTACGTTGTATCCTCATTCAGACACAGTTTATCGAACATTGTTGCAAATGTAAAATTAATTCATGTTTTCATATTTTCATTCATAGCACTTGTATACGTTCATTCATAGCATTCGTTCACTTGTGAAAAGCAAATTTGATAGACAGTGGCTGTCATAGACTTTTTTTATGACGAGCAAGTTCTCCTATTGTTACAATGTTTTTATATATTTATGTTCTCACTTTTGTAATGTTTAATATTAAATGTACTTGCTCTTCAAATTTGGAAGAAATAAAGAATATCTATCTATATATCTTTGTCCTTATACAGACGCATAGAAAGATAGTATTAGCTATTGACGGATATGACTGAATGTTATTCTTTCCTGTACTTTTCTGTCTAAATATGAAAAAATGCTTTCTATATTTTTTACAAATATTTCTCTCTATATTTTTTACCAAAAATATATTTTGTTTCAATGCAATTTCTAAATGAATTGTATGTATGCAATACTCCTCACTTCTTGACAGTGTTTGCTAACTATTGTGAATATAATTTAATGTCCAGCTGTCAACAATTTTGAAGTTTTAATCTTTCTTTCTTATTGTATTCTACTGATGAAGGCGTTCTTCCATTTGTTTGATTTATTCTTTTTATACAATTTTACCTATTCCGAAACTGCAGCAAAATAAAGAAGTTTTAAAGACTTAAATTCTTTCATTCATTTATTTTCCAACATATTTGCTCTCGTTTGTTCCTATCCATATATCCTAGCCATGATCTGTTCATACCTTGCATACAATGCATTATCCCATCTGCACCTGGCTGACATCACTCTAAAATCACCTTCCATCAGTACTTTCAGTACTTTGATTGGCCTGGGGCTTTAGCCATTTGTTTCGGAGTTGGCAGCCTGCCAATTGCGGTTAAAACCCAACAACGCATTTTAGGGTGAGACTGCGCGAGAACAATAGTTGATCTCGGACTTAAAACCTCATCGCAAACTGATCGCACATTAATCGGTTGATGCCTGGCCGATGAGTTTTACATTTTTTAAACACCTTCACCCAGTGTACATGGTTTAGAGAATTATTTCTACTTGATGGAAGTTGATTTAACATTGACATATATCTCAATATAATAAGGCAGAAACATCAAAATATTCTGCCTAAACCTGCTGTCAAATTTTCCTTTGATTGTTCATGTCTTAAATGTGTATACTTGTGAGCTCTTTGCAAAACATCCTAAATCCTGATCAAAAGAAATTTACAAATTTGTATGTGGAATTTTAAAAATCCTTAAATTAGTCCTTAATGAAAACATTATTTGTATGTTTATACTAATGAAAATCAAGAATACATGTGTGTTAAAAAATAAACTAATGCAGTCTTTTCCGGCGACATTGATGCCTTGCATCAAGTTTCTCTTGTTACCTATATTAAACTATACGTGTATTGAACTGTCGCTCTTTACCCTATCCCACATACAACAAATATGCAACAGACGAGTTTTGTATTATCTAATAAAAAAAACATGGAAAAAGAATATTTATTGGATAAATTTAACACATTGTGGCAAATGGATAAATCGATCAGTATAAGCCATTTCCCCGTTTGCCACACTATTTTTAAAAGTCGACAAAATGAGTCTGCATGTGTGAAAGGATTAAATAAATAAACATTCTATATGAACTGACATTAATTAAACATTCAACATGCGACGACAGTTGAATATGCAATGGTTATAGCTTACCTGTGTACTATTTTATTGTTGTGTAAATAGTTCATGGCTGCTGCAACATGTCCAAACATTACTTTCGCCTTATCTTCAGGGATGGCACCTCTTAGCTTAATAAACTCTAGTAAATCACCATGGCCGGCGTGCTCCATCGCTATATAAACCTGGGAGGAATTATAATGACGATACATGAGCAAATACTTCTAAAAATATGTCTCATATACGAAAATCCTATCGTATACGTGCTTATAGACATCTTTAATCAGCGCTTTGTATTAAAGTTGAACGAGAACTTGCCGGATCTTAATATCTATATTTCTGCCAATAATTTTGAGAACGGGTATGAAGCATGAAAAACATATCATGAACACACTTTTTATAAAAACAAAGTAAAAAATGAACTTTTTCAGCATACACCCAATCTGAAGCAGACGGTTTTGAAAACATATATGCAAAACAATGAATTCTCTAGGATATGCATGTATAATTATTGAACAGACTTGGAAACATTGTAGCAAGCGGGAAAATAGCTAATTATGAACACACTCTCCTTTTGTCATAATATTACATAATGTCGTTTGCTGCAGATACCTCAAAATACATATCAAAGTGGGAAAAGGGTTAACATGGACCACAAAGTCCTTCATCCATAGCTCATAACAACTGTTACAGTTAATAATTGACACGTCCTCATTTGTGAGTCCGTGGACACCTATTATTTACATATCTAATACAATATGTTTGCCAAACTTTTTTCAAAGTCGTCTGCTATATAGTTTGTGTATGTTAAAAGGTGTAGATAGATAAACGACATAAATAACAAAATGTACACGTTACATATATATAAACACTTTACGTTTAAATACAATAAACAACAAGACAATCACAACTTACAAGGGTTCGAGCTAAAGAAAGATTATTTCTTTCCGGCACTTACAAACTGCAAACATTTTCGGAAAAGAATGGAACTATAGTTTTGATACAGAGTATAAAGTACACGTTAAGAGAGAGAAAATATTATTACTCAATTTATATTGGATCACTTTTGTTAAAATGGAACGATGCTTTATACAAATTATTAGAGAAGTTAGTGTATTCCCTTCCCTACAATGCGAAGTATGTATGTACTATTGTAGTCAAATATTTGTTTTCATTGTAAACCATACGATGATATTAGATTGATCTACCTACCCGCTCATGTGTGTTCCAATAAGTCTTTTGACGCCTTTTATAGAATTATGGGCTCAAATAACCTCATGAAGATCTACACAATTTCTGTATATATTTACCACTTGTTAAAACAAGCGCAACACAATTAATTCCATTAGACGTCCATTGAAATCGTGCAACTGAACACGTTATGGGCCAGGGGCCTACACATAATCCATTACTCTATTATACTATACTATATTGTTATATTGTATTATAATATACAAAATGTATGTCTATAATTCTCAAGTTTTCAAATATTTATGTATAGTCCTATGACAAAATATAGTATGGGTTGCGTATTGTGTCATATACGAACAGGGAACACTTAGGCATTCGCACAAACTCATCAGACCCTTAATTGCATAGCTACGTTGCATGCACCATATATCTACGTGCAACTATAGAAGAAACGTGTAGCTTTACTGCTTTCACTTCAATATATCTTTTTGGATATGCAACAAGACCCCCAGCTAACCTTTTCCCACATACAGTCGCTTTATGGTGCCTGTACAACAGGCGACTTTTGAAAAACGTTATTGCAAAAGAAGAACTTGGTCATAATAAGCAATGTCTATGTTTATCACAATATTTTTAACTTTATTCAATATATATACTTTGATTTAACGCGATAATCTATAATTTGGTCGGTGTGCTTACAAAGTCGTCTACTGCAATCTGTCGTTTGATAGAAAGGTACCCACTACTAAAACCAACATTAGAGTATATTTGACAAGTAAAGAACCCTAACAATCTGTTCCAAATAGACGCAATTTCACAGAGGTTAGTTGAAACCTCGTTTCGTTGAGTCATTGACAAACCGTACATATATGCTCAGCGGATCTGGATCTAGAATGGTCACAAAGACCTTAATTTTGGCTTTCATCCACATTTCTATTCGCCACACGCGTCTTATATATACAAACATGCTATGTAAGAAACTTTACCTTATTGTGAAATTCCATCAATTCAAACATTTTTACTACGTTTTCGTGGTCCACTTGTGCGATAATTTTCAGCTCTCGGGGAAGAAATTTTTCCCGGAAATCCTTCGGAACTTTTTTACGGTTGATCATTTTCAGAGCAACCCTCTTCTGGAGTTTTTCACTAAAGGCACTTTTAACTTTTGCATAGGATCCTTCACCGAGAGAAGAGCCCAGAGCATAACCGCGCTTCTTTAACTCAGCTTCCTCGTCCGAAACTACTACCACGTCTTTTCCCATAATTTTACATTTTAATATAATTAAGCGGGAAAACGTCGTTCTGCTGTTCTTTTCAGCAGTTTCCTCGCGACGTTTATTACGTCAGTACGTATCCAGACGTTATTTTGTGGTACCGTCATGGCAACGTCACATATTTTTTATGTGTACACAAGTCAACCTCGTTTTGGAAGAAGTTGCCAGGGGGCAAATTTAGAAAAAAACAAATTTATCGTGAGGTCAAAAACATCGTTATAATTAAAAGGAATTAGAGATAATATGCACACTGGATGGGAAAATGCTCCCAAGTAAAAGACCGAAGATCGAAATGGAGGAAGAATCTTCGTCGTGGAAAGAGGCCATGACAAATGATTTGGAAAACATAAAAGGTGAAATCGAGCCTATTGATGTTAAAAAATCTTCCTCTTCAAAGATCGAAACCGTCACATACAGACCTACCTACAGAGCAGTGTTAGCTAGAAAAGGCTTACTGGTAAAACAAACACTAGGTAGCGGAAGTTATTCGAAGGTAAAGTTTGCTTATTGTATAGATTACGGTGACGGTGATGATCGAAAAGCTGCTGTTAAGATTATTGACAGGAACAAGGCACCCAAGGATTTTCAAAATAGATTCTTGCCACGAGAGCTCTCTATCTGGCCAAAGATGAAACACGCAAACATTGTCCGCTTTATTGAACTGTTTGAAGACACCAACAGAGTGTATATGGTACTGGAGTACGCAGAAAGGGGTGATGTCCTGCGTTACATACAGAAATCAGGTGCCATACCGGTTCACCTGGCGAGAAACTGGATCCGACAGGTCTGTGACGCTGTCAGATATCTTCACGATCAGGATATTACTCACAGAGATCTGAAACTCGAAAATCTCTTGCTTGACAAGTCCTTCAATGTTAAGATATGTGACTTTGGATTCGTCAAAGAGGAATCTATGAAAGATTTAAGCAAAACCTATTGTGGTTCTAAGTCCTACGCTTCACCCGAAATTCTCCGAGGAGAACCTTACGACCCAATGAAGGCTGATATTTGGGCCCTCGGTGTGATTCTGTACATATTTGTGACCGGAAAGATGCCGTTCGATGAGAGTAAGGGGAACCACGGGGTCCTGGAGGAGCAAAAGAAACTTAACTTTCCCTGGCATAAGTTTAAATATGTGACACAGGAAGAAAAGCAACTGATATTATGGCTATTCAATCCTGTTTATTCTGAGAGGTATTTATGGTTTAAATATAATCAAGCTGTGTCAGGCATGTCATTTCGTCTATGCGAACAGTTAAGACTCAAGTTAACCGAGGATACAAACACATTCTCCAGAGCCCTCTGCGTCAACATGTTTATGGAAATATGCCTCAGTATATTGTCTGACAACATTCTAGAAGTGTAGACCAACCTATTATAGTTCAACACACTAAAATATGATGCCGAATCAAGTGAACTTAAGCACCTTTTCGTCTTATGTAGTGCATTCATATTTGTTTCACGTGTACTGATCACCGATAATTTTAACACATGATCTGATATGTTTTTTAATTAAATTCGATTTGGAATATGTTTAACAAAGACAGGGTCGAGTCCCGATAATAAATAAGTCAATTACATGTAACAGTTAATTAACTGTTACTTTTCCTGTGTAAGACAAGCGAAAATGTCCGCTTGCGTGTTTTGACGTGTAACAATGTTGAAGCTGAAGTTGAGGTTAACGCCAGATTAAGATACGCTGATGTGCAGGTTGTTCAGGCTCTACAATGCTCGCAAATTCAATAAGATTAGTTTTTCCTATAGTGCAGCTCAAATCAAAGATCAATGTTTACTTTCTTGTTTCGTTTGACAGGCCCGATATTCACACGGTGTTGGAGTCAGGTTGGATGCAGAAGGGTTTGCCAGAGGCTGAACAAGTCGGTAAGGGGTTCGATCCTCCGGCCATTAATAATGAAAACTTCCGAGATATCATTAAGGACTACGAGCAGATGCTTGAAAAACGACATAAATCAAAATCATAGTTATAACAAGTAACGTTTCTGAACGTTTCTGAAACATCACATATTTTTGTATCTTTTGATGTATATTTTATTTGTATACAATTTTATATTCATTGGTGATCATTTTCCTGCTATTATACTAGCCTTTTGAGAAATATCTTTCCTTTTCTTACTGTTTCTGTTATGTATTATGTGTTGTATTATAAGTTATATGTTTATCTATCGCTGCCTTCGAAACTGTGTTCTTCTGTCTTCCCAAGGTTGCCTTTCTATCGTCAACACGTTGCTTTCCTCCCTTTAACGCTGTGCCCCACTGTCATCAAAACCTTGCTCTCATGCCTTCAAAACTTCAATGCCTCCTGTTTACTAGTAATTGCATCATCGTTCTGATAGAACTCACATCGGTGATTGTATGACAGACAAGTTTTAATTTGTAGTCTGAGGATGTTTTTAATTAGGGGGAGTCTAATACTAGCATATGGGTTAATAGTTAATACTTAGTTATCCTGCTGCATTATGGTCTTCAACCCTTTTCCCAATTACCAAAAATCTGCATCAGACGACTCAACTCTAGAAACATCTAGGTAATTCGTAGGAATATATCTATTTACATGATTGAATCATTATTGAATAGAGTTGAAAACATTGTGACTAAAGGAAAAATTGCTCATTATGTGCAATTTCTCCTTTCGCAACAATGTTTTAAAACGTTGTCTGCGGAAATTGTGTCGAAATGCGTATACATAAAAGAAAGCGGTAAAGGCTCCTATTTTTTTTTAGAGACTTCTCTTATCTAAGAATAAAAAATATATGAGTAGCGATCCATTTAGACTGAATTAAGACTGCACGGATGAAAAGATTTACCTTAATTAAATTATTCCGACACTTTTAATTTGAAGTCGCTTAATTAAATCAGGATAAGCGTTAAACTCTAAATGAGCCGGTCCATGTGAAAATGAACAGTTTGACTTGTGTGAACAGTGTAGATTCAGATCTGCATGTGTATCCGTACAGTCTGATCAAGATCAACACAGTTGTCACATAAGTTTGTGATAAAGATTCTGTCAACTAGTGTATATTCTGAAATTGCTTTGCGGATGCACGTACTGATCTGAACATACATTAATCACAGATGTGAACTTGTACCTTTTCGAAAGGACGGGCTCAGATTAACCTTCTATTACAAACCTCTATATCCAACCCTATCCTCAAATGAGCCGTTCCACAAGAAAACCAACAGTGTGAACTCTGTGTAAAATATCGACCCGGATCAGCCTAAGCATAACGCGCAGGCTAACCTGGACAAACACTTTTCGCCTTCTGTGGATTTTCTGTTTCAGGAATCATTACGCTTTACCTCTATCCCACTGAGACGGAATGTGTCGGCCCGGATTAATCTGAGCGGTCTGCGCACACTGATCTGTGTCGATACATTACGCTGAGTCCATAGTGTTTGTTTTCTCGTGGAACGGCTCATATGTTCTTTCGGAAACATGACCACTCTCTCACTCTCACAGCACTAGTCTGCTGATGTTCGTTTCATCGTCTTAAGTCGAAAGCATAAATAGACAGTATGTTAGTTATCTGAGAAATATGTTTAACAAGAGACCCTCCCTGCAAAAAGGTACGAGTCGGCATTTCTGAATAGGGTCACTGTGTACATCTGCAAAGTCTTAAATCAGAATCTACACAAGTTGAGAAAAACTTGTGTAAGTCATGTGTTAACAATGTAGAACTTAATCAGGCAGTGAAGATGCACAGGCTGATCGGGTTCGGCATTGTTCACTAAAGTAAACTTGTACTTTTGTTCCAATAGACGGACTCATATGAACACATTCCCTGACACGACAATGCTGCAGCAGACGACTTTGAACAAATTTTGTCAAAAAATAGAAAGTCTCTATAATTGAATGGATAACCTATGACTAAAAGTGGAAAACATTGTGGCAAAAGGAGAAATTGCTCGTTTTGA
This sequence comes from Serripes groenlandicus, assembly GCA_031761405.1. Taxonomy (NCBI): domain Eukaryota; kingdom Metazoa; phylum Mollusca; class Bivalvia; order Cardiida; family Cardiidae; genus Serripes; species Serripes groenlandicus. Next base: position 56,145,012 of record JASEVX010000001.1, read on the forward strand.
GCAATTTCTTCTTTTGTCACAATGTTTTCACAAAACCGTCTGCTGCAGAGGCGTCAGAAAGCGTTTATACGAGGGAACGGGTTAAGAAGTGCCTCTTTTTATTTATAATTGTTGAACTTATTTTGTCTTCCACAGAAAAAAACAAATGTAGATGTTATGATTCTATTAAACGATATTTATAATAAACAATACTGTTGTTATTTCATATGATAAAACGCAAGGATTTTCAAGATTATTTGGTCTGTTACGCCGCTTTCAACAATTGTTCAGTTATATCACGGCTTTAACTGGGTAAGTTACCAGTACTACTGGTACTTTTAGCCTGACACCAATTAACCAGTCAGTCGTAATGCTTACCCCGCAACCCTTATCGCAAAGGAGGGCAGCCGCTACTACCAATTTTAAAGTCTCTGGTCATGACCCAACCGGGGATCGAACCTGCGACTTCCCACACCCGAGACGGACGCTCTACCACTACACCGCCGAGGCGGCCAGGATTTTCAAGAAAGCTAATATACCGTATCTTAAATACTCATTACGCTCATTCTGAATCTGTGAACAGTGTACAAATTGCGCACATTTCTTTTTTATAAAATACCGGGACAATATAATTATGCGCGTAGTCCGTAATTTAGCATTCCCATCAATTTCCGGTTTATTTCCTGCTTCCGGTAACAAACGAAAACAAAGTTGAAATGGTTTGTATCAAGCTTGTTACTAAATTACTTTCGTATTCTTTTTTATAACGATGAAGCTGCAAGTTTCACACTGAAACAAATATACGTTTTATACATAGTTATGTAGCAAGATTCAATATCGACAGATTACCTTTGTATCTATTTGTTCAATATTACATAGTTACAGTATGCACAGAGACGCCCCTATGTCTATGATCAACATATCCTAATTCCTATATATACCAACAGGACTAGATAAGGAGGAGTGAACCGGTCTTTTCCCTTCCATATCTCCCGTATGACTCCACTAAAGCCTATGTTGTGGGTACTTAAAAGAATCGTCTGGTGTTTCTATCGATTATTATGTCTGGCCTTAGTTTCATCTGGTATCAACATGAGTTAAACCGTTTCCCTAATAAAACAAATCTGCAGCAGTCAACATTGCTACCATTTAGTCAAAAATATGGAAACTGTACAATTTACAGTGAAACTGAAAGAACAGTTATTGAATAAAGTTGAAAACATTGTATTGTTGGGGCGAAAAGAGAAATTGCTCAGGTTTTTTTTAACTTATATAAATGGGGCCATTTAAAGGAGTTGAAAACATTGTATTGTTGGGGCGAAAAGAGAAATTGCTCAGGTTTTTTTTACCTTATATAAATGGGGCCATTTAAAGGCCCCTTCCCCTCAGAAAGTAAGCATAGTTTTTCCCCTAAAAATATAAATTCCCTCCGAATCATTGCCGAAATGCAAAAATCGCCATAGTAAACATGACAATTCTGGACCCCACAAGGACTCTGAACATAGATACACTCAAACAAGACAAGATGTGAATGTCTTCAAGTTGATTGCTGACAAAGCAGAAAATGTAAAACGTAAAACAAGAAACCATTAGTAGAATTTTTTTTTACTAAAACACAGCGAAATTTTCCCCTTTTTCAGAAAAAAAACCCTGTACTCATTTCGAGCAATTGATTTCTAACTTTTCTCATAATGGTTTCAAATTTGTCTAGATTTATTAAAGTTTGAAAGGTCATGTGAAGTAATGATTTAACAGAAATGCCATTGAAAATGGCTTTTAACTTCAATCTATCAATCATTTCCTGATTACCCTTTTGATATCTCCATGCCAGTCTCATCTCAATTCCATCATAAGCTTGCTCTCAATTAGTGAATTACCAGTGAATGTTTAGCATGAAAGATATCTTTTTCATTTACATACTTAGGGAAAATTCTGTTCTGTTTCAATGTGGAAATTAAGTTATAGTTTTGTTTAGACCTTGTGGATGGAAAACAGAATATTCTGGGCGGAATCAGTTGATTTTCACGTTCAGTTCAACCTATTTTCTTTTGCACAGACTGTCACTCAGTCATGCTTCTACATGCTTCATAAAATTGACATTTCTGCCAATAATCTGTAAATTTAAACACCCTCAAACAATCAAATCCATTTTGAAGGGATGATGCCTCCAATTCAATGCTCAGTTTCAACATCTGAAATCAAACACAAAACTTAAATTTATTAAAAACGAGTCAGCACAATGTCAAGTATGACATGTGATCAGAGACAACTTCACCAGATAATGTCTAATCTTACAGGGTCTGTGAGAGTCTCTCTTGCTTATAGATTACACACAATGTTATTCTTGGCGACCAATTACCAGTACAAGTGTCCTGATCCAAGATTAATGTCCTTAATAATTATTGCCCTTTCCTTATAAAAAAGTGACCCAAAGTTCTCCTGAGGACCTTATGACGTGGGCTGCTTGGCCTCAAACATTTTAGAAAAATACTGATATGCCTTCAAAACAGCAATAGGCCTTTTATCAACAGCTGTTACAGTAATTTTTTTTTACTAAAACCACAAACAAAGCAAAGATTGAAATAAGAATTAAGAATAAAGTGATGTTGGAGTTACTTTACTTAGCCCTAATCGGCAGGTGATGCCAAACAGGCAAACTGCAGAAATGGCTAATTGCTAAATCAGTCATGAGACTTACACAGCTGTAAGATTTTAGGGATGTTTGTTCTCCACGTTATCTGAGTTGCAAATCTCTGTATTTATATGTCTCTGACCTGGTCCAAAAGCAAAAAGTGTTCTTATGTTTTTTTAAGTCTCAAACCTTCAGTCAATCTGTGACTTACCAGCAAACATCTTAGTAGCCAGATGTGCAGGTTGCAAATTCCTTGAGGTGTTGTTGGTTTTTTTAGCTTTTGTTTAACCCTTTCCCTCATACGACAATTCTGCAGCAGGCGACTTTGAACGTATTTTGTCAAAACATAGAAAATCTCCATAGTTGAATGGATAACCTATGACAAAAAGTGGAAAACATTGTGGCAAAAGGAGAAATTGCACGTTTTGTGCAATTTCTTCTTTTGTCACTATGTTTACAAAAAGTCATCTGCTGCAGAGGCGTCAGAAAGCGTCTATATGAGGGAAAGGGTTAAAATAGGCTGATAGTTGAACTGTTCTTAGTCTTACCTTGTAAACATTTAAAAACATCAGTTGTGCCAAGGAAGGTACTTAAAATATAGTAGTTTTTAATATCTTTAATTATTCATATTATTTACAGGCACAAAATATTAAAGTATGTGATGTGAGTACAGATGTGATAGAGAAAGTAAAGAAATTCAGATATAAGAAAGAAAAGACTATAGCAGCATTAATCTGTGAGTATTGGTGAATTTTGATATTTACATCTGAAGCGATCTGACCCGGTAAGTGTTAGACATTACATGTATACATCCAAGATCTTCTTCTTAACTATAACCCCTTATAGGTCACGGTCAAATGTTTTATGGCAACTGTTTAAAAATTGGTTTTGTGTTTATACAAGATTAATTTTCTTGTGAACTCTCCTGAGTGCATTTACTGCTCAACATGTGCAGGGCTGTACAAAAAAAAAATTCAGCCACTTGTCCGGGACAAGTGACTTTCAGAATGCCACTTGTCCTGCTAAGATTCTCACTTGTCCCACTTTTCTCAGTAAATTTCTGCACACAAAGTTTAACATGCGACAAATTTAAGAATTGTGTGGTAGCCCACTGGGTTACCAGATTTGGAAGCTAAGGTAGCCTGGATCGTGGTTTCTTGAGTGTTTTAATTGTTTTTTAGTGGTTTTTTTCTAGTTAGCTCTACTGGCCAAAGGCCAGAAGGGCTTATGTTGTGGCGATTCGTCTGTGCGTCCGTCCATCCGTCCGTAAAAATTTCTTGTTAACACGATACAGTCTTCACTTTTGATTGTATCTCAACCAAACTTATACAGTATTTAGATATCCATGAGAGCTTGGTTCCTTTCGAAAACCAGCCAGATCCGCCCATGCATGACTGGATTATAAATGGCCCTTGAAATGGTCAAAATTGCTATAAAAGAGCTTGTTAATACGATACAGTCTTCACTTTTGATTGTATCTCAACCAAACTTATACAGTAGTTAGATATCCATGAGAGCTCGGTTCCTTTCGAAGACCAGCCAGATCCGCCGATGCATGACTGGATTATGGCCCTTGAAATGGTCAAAATTGCTATAAAAGAGCTTGTTAACACGATACAGTCTTCACTTTTAATTGTATCTCAACCAAACTTATATAGTAGTTAGATATCCATGAGAGCTCGGTTCCTTTCGAAAACCTGAATATTGATGACATATTGGTTCCTTTTGAAACAAGCCAGATCAATGCCAGTAGAGCATAGGCCCTCATGGGCCTCTTGTTTTGTATAAACATGTTATTAAGAGCACACAATGTACATGATTTAAGGGTATGTAGTGACCAATTCAAATAACATTATTGCAAAAGACCTGTAGTGCAGCATTCAGTAAAAAAAAAAAAAAATTGGAAAAGAGATTATTTTTCACTAGGTTATTTGAAATATTCTGCATAAAATGTATGTATTTTATCCATATTTACAAAAGATTCAAAAGCTATTGACAGAAATGTTAAACTTGAGACCACATAGTCAAATGATGCAATAGCACTTTTCAAATTGAAGATAACAAAATTTAAGATCACCGATTTAGGTCCCTCACTGAAACAGGGCAGTGTACGATACATGGGTCAGTTTTACAAAGAAAGACATATTTAATCAATTCAATTTTATCAACCAAAAGTCACATTTATCAGGTTCAATGTAGTTATTAAATAAAAAAAAATATTGTCAACAAAAATGAAAGACAGCAAAACGTTAAATTTGTTTCATGTGTTGCGGTCAATCTCATTAAAATCATCTCCTATTAACGCTACGCATTTACATTTAGTCAGATTGCTGTTGCGGTATTATCCTGTCGCAACATAGCCGCCATTTTGATGATTGCGCAATGTTGATCATGGTTCCCTACTTTGAGAATTAGAAATCGGTAAACAGCGTTGAATGTAAACATCGGGGTCGTCATTCACCCAATTTCTCATTTCATCCAATGAAATCGCAACTATTAAGTCATATGATTTTTTCCCCCCGTTTATGCTTATTAATTTTGGTAAACAAAGCCGTGATTGGGCAATTATCATACTCGGGGGGATAATTTATACATTTCATTCCAAACAATTTTCTTTGTGTCCCTGATATTACGAATATTATGTCAATCTTGAAGGCTTATATGGATGAAAATACATTTAAGGGAATTTTTTAATGAGACCGATCCATAGGTAATTCCCAAGCATTCATGAAATAACACAGCCCCAAGGAACAATTGTCAATTATGATTGGACAGCCTTATTGGGCACATATAATTCACGTTAAATGGACTATGTACTGACGCGATTCGGTTGGCTGAAACCACTCGATCTGACAGGTGGGTAACTCCGCCTACTGTTTATACACGACAGACATGTGTGTAAGTAATTAAGCCGGGCTACCAGACACAGGAATTTACATTCACTGTTACGTAAATGGGTTAATATAATTGTACTTGGGTTTTCGGAAAATGCTACTTGTCCGGGACTGAGATTTTGCAATTAGCGATTTGCCCGATGCGATTTACGACTTGTCCCGGACGTCGGGCTATGGGATTTGTACAGCCCTGATGTGTCCATCATCCTGTGTGTACAGTGACAACAATTTCTTTTAAAAGCATTTCCACTTTGCCAATTTTACTACTTTACTCGCTGGTATCAGGATAAGCAGACTAGTTGTACTGATAACTTACCCAGGAAAACTGTAGTATAACTGAAAAGTTATTGAAAGCAGCATAAAGCAAACACCAAACAAATACTGTAAAATGATAAAACTTTCAAACTGTCTTCTGCTCCTAACCCTTTCTCTCATATAGACGCTTTCTGAAGCCTTTGCAGCAGACGGCTTTTTGAAAACATAGTGACAAAAGAAGAAATTGTACAAAATGTAAATGTTCAAAGTCGTCTGCTGCATAATTGTCGTATGAGGGAAAGGGTTAAAATGCTGATCTGAATTCAAGATTATTTGTCATAAATGTTCCTATGGTTGCCCTCTTCAAAGTGTGTGCATAAAGGGGGTAGAATTGTATCCACTTATATTACTGATTCATTCTTAGTTGGAAAGGGTAAACCCTTTCCTTCATATCTATAGACATTTTCTGACACCTCTGCAGCAGAGAGCTTTTTTGAAAACATGTTGACAAAAGAAGAAATTGCTCAAAACAAGCAATTTCTCCTTTTGTCACCATGTTTTTAACTCTATTCAATTATTGTGCTTTCATTTAAAGGGAGTGTCCAAATTTTTTCGGATTATGTTTTCAAAGTCGTCTGCTGCAGATTTGTTGTATGTGGGAACGGGTTAAGGCAAACAGAATGTAAAATCTTTGAAAATGAAATGATTACTATTTCATAGAGATTAAAAGGAGATAAAAAAAACAACAACAAATGTAGCAAAATGAATCTGCATGTAGAAAGAGTCAATTGTGTGCTACAGCTCCTGAATCCTCTGCATATGCAAGACAGCTGGGTAAAGTTATTTTTTACGAAATTCTTCATTATTTTTCAGTGAAAGTTGATTCAACAACCCAAGAAGTTATATTGGATGAAGAGTATGAGGTAAAAAAAAAAAAAAAAATTTGTTACCACATACTTTTGAATAAAATTATTTGTTACCCCAGACTTTTGAATAAAAATTATTTGTTACCCCAGACTTTTGAATAAAAATATGTGGAAACACAGAAATTGCCGGAAACAACCATTTCTCATTTTCCAACATTGATTTCAATTCTTGCTTTCAGTGTTTCCTCATCCGCAGCTAGCCAACGGTATTATGTCCGTTACATTCCCATATGTTATTGTTGGAATATAATGGACACCGCACCCTTGGTTTGCCAAGATTGTGTTTAACCCTTTCCCACATACAACAAATCTGCAGCAGACGAATTTGAAACATAGTGACAAAAACCTGGAAAATCTCGCTAAAAGATAGCTTAAAATTGTTAAATAAAGTTTAGTTTTGTGGCCAAAAGAGAAATTGCTAATCATGAGCAATTTCACCTTTGGCCACAATATTGCAAAAACTGTCTGCTGCTATTGCTTCAAAATGGGTCTGCAGGTGGGAAAGGGTTAATTGAAAGACGCCAGCAGGCGGCTTCCTGTAGGAATGCTTTGAAATTTAGCACAAGGAGATAATTTATATAGACCTGCCTGTCTGACCACATATCGGGATTTCTCTTTGTCCTTACTAATTATATTAATTTAAGGTAAACTACTTTTGAAACCATCCCTTTTACACTCTATATACTATTATAGAGTTATACAAATTAAAAAAAGACAAAGGCCGGTATATTAATTGAATGTAAGTACATGTTTAGATAAGCGAAATTCATACTGTATCTAGTTTAAACAGTTAAATAGAGAACCATTCTTTTGAATTGGTTACCTGCCTCATACACTTTATCATTTCAATAGTATTTCGAACCAGGAACCAAAAAATTTAGCTAAATGTAGTCTGGTCCTTACATCCTATGATTTATTACGCAGTAGTAAGAGGAAGAAGCCAGGGCTCATATTCAACAAATTTTTCAATTTAGATGTTTGATTAAATCTAAATCTAAATATTTGGTCCACTTTTTGGATTGCCGGCATTTTTGATTTAGTCCGTAATCACCAATGCGTTTAAGGCCGTGCACCTACTCTGGTTCCCGAATGAAGTTAGGAGCTAAACAAAAAGACAGTGACATTCATCTATAGTCTATTTATAGATTTTCATTTTTATCGTTTTTTCACATAGATGACATCTCAATTTTCAATCATCCTAACTATTCATTTGCTTTGTTTTTGATAATCTGACTTTCATGTTCAGTATAATATCTTCCTATTTTATGTTGCGTGACGAAAACTTCGTCTGTAGGTCTTCTAATAGTTGTTTTTTGTTGTTTTCGATCATCTTCCATTTTTATTTATGCATTTTGTTTTTCTCAAATATCGCTGAAAGTTTCGTCTATGATTGCACATACTTGATTCAAAGTTTACTTTGAGTACAATTGTCATCGCAAAATGCAGACATGAAAATATTTAAACCACAGAAATATATGTATCAAGATAAATTACGCCGTCAAGTTGGTTTGTTCTTTCATGAATATCGCGGTAAACACGATTTTGGTGTATTTTGCCTAGTCGACAACATGTTTTATCACAGATGCGATGTGAACTTCAAGAAAACTTCAAGAAAACTTAAATGAAATGAAATCTTCTGGTTCTTACAAACAAAGCGTGATCAGATTAACTGAACTGTATTTCATACAGACACTTTCTGGCACCTCTTCAGCCTATGGTTTGCTAATGATTAGCAGTTTTTCCATTTGCCACAATGTTTTCAACTGTTTTCAATGACAATTTCAGTTTTAGAGATTTTCCATACTATTATCAAGATGTTTTCAAAGTTGTCTGCTACAGATATGTGGGAAAGGATTAAAATGCTGTTTTATTGGGAGCACACCTCCCACAACCTTTCATAGGTTTTAACCTTTTCCCACTTGTAGATGCATTTTGACGCATATGCAGCAGACGACAATTGAAAAAAATATCCAATGGTTATTCCTGTATTCAAATAGATTTTTAATATATTTACAGAAATGCTGTTTTTGTTAAATCGTCATGAACCGCAATTGATCAGTCGGTACTAACATGAGCCGCCTATTGATTATTTTCCAGCTCGGCCAAACTTCTTTCATGTGATTTACATAAGTCATTGTGTCATTTGTCTTCTAGTCCCAACAGTTGGAAAGTAGTCAGTTGACTGGGAAGAATACTGGTATGAGAGGATTAATTGATCGGGGGTTAACTGCTGTTTTCAACATTTTCTCAGTCATATCACGACAGCCAGTTCACCTAGCCATGTGTTTCCTGGCTTTTTAGGGGAGCTTATGTAATCACCCTACGCGTCTGCGCTGGCGTTGGCCTACGCGTTGCCAGCTTGGTCAAACCTTTGCGTGCCAGGCCTTTTCTCAGACACTGTGTATGCTGTTGCTTTGAAACTTCACACACTTATTCAGGGTCATCAGTTGACCTTGTATGTCCCATAACTCTGGAATGGATTTTGACTGAATTGTGCCCCTTTTTGGACTTAAAATTTTGGTCATACCTTTGCGTGCAAGGCCTTTTCTCAGACACTATGTAAGCTGTTGCTTTGAAACTTCACACACTTATTCAAGGTCATTATATGACCCTGTATGTCAAGTCCCATAACTCTGGAATGAATTTTTACTGAATTGTGCCTCTTTTTTAGATCACCTTAGCCGAAGGCTGAAGGTGAGCTATTCTGATCACTTTTTGTCCGTCGTCCGTCCGGTGTTAACTTTTAGCTTTAAACATCAACTCCTCCCAAACTCCAAGGACAATTTTCGTGAAACATCACAGGACTGTTCCTCTGGTTGGCCTCTTTCAAAGTTGTTCAAAGATTTAAATTCCATTGAGAACTTTGGTTGCTGCGGCATCAGAAAGGGGACAAAATGTCCAAACTTTGAAAATCTTCTCCTCCGAATCTGCCTCTCAGATTCAAATATAATTTGGTAGAAATGTTCCTTGGGTGACCCTCTATAAAAATTGTTCAAGCCATACTGATTAGTCGAAAAACAAGGCAGTCAGGCGGCATCAAAAAAGGGGCAAAATGACAATACTTTAATAAAGTATCCTTATAAAAGTGCTTGTCTGATTTAAAGATAGTTTTGTAGAAATGTTCTTTCATTGATCATCTACATACTTTGTCAAGCCATATTGATTTGTTGAAAGGCATAGCAACCAAGCAGCATCAGAAAAGGAGTAAAATTAACTTTTTGCTTCAAATGACATATGGTTATTAGATTGATGGTCTAAGGGAGGTAACACTTGGCAGAGTATTATGCAAGGGCAATCTCCTTCGCAGAGTTGTCGTTCCTTACACTCGCCATACACTATCAATCAGGTGATCGATTTAATGTCCAAACTTTAAAAATCTTCTCCTCCGAATCTGCCTGTCAAATTCAAATATAATTTGGTAGAAATGTTCCTTGGGTGACCCTCTATAAAATGTGTTCAAGCCATACTGATTGGTCGAAAAACATGGCAGTCAGGCGGCATCAGAAAAGGAGCAAAATGACAAAATTTGAAAATTCCATTTTTTATGAAAGTGTTTGTCTGATTTTAAGAAAATATAATACGAATCTTACTGTAATGATCCTCTATTTAATTTGTTTAAGCCGTTTTGATTGGTTACACAATCATATCAACCAGGCGTCGTCACAAAAAGGGTAAATTGAACTTTTAGCTACAAATGACAACCAACTCCTACCATTCCAATAGAGCAATTTCCACAAAACATCACAAGAATGTTCCTTTGGTGGTCCTCTTTCAAAATTGTTCAAAGATTTAAATTCCATTGATAACTTTGGTTGCTGCGGCATCAGAAAGTGAGAAAAATACCCAAATTTTAAAATCCTTTTCCTCCATAATCTACTTGTGCGATTGCAAGATAATTTGGTAGAAATGTTCCTTAAGTGACCCTCTAAATAAACTGTTGAAGCCATATTGATTTCGTTGAAAAACAGGGCAGCAAGGCGGCATCAGGAAAGGTGCAAAATGACAAAAACTTTATAATTCCATTCTTATTAAAGTTCTTGTTAGATTTCAAGATATAAATGGCCTTTACTGATAAACTGTTTCTTGAGAAGTGTCCACTCCTTTGCAGTTTCATTTGCATTCCCTGATAAAATTTTCCAAGATATTTGCAGTTAAATATTTGCTACTAATTTACTATCAATTAGGTGATCGATTTAGGGCCATCTTGGCCCTCTTGTTTCTTAGAATTTTGGTCAAACCTTTGCATGCAAGGCTTTTTCTCAGATACTGTGTATGCTGTTGCTTTGAAACTTCACACACTTATTCAGGGTCATTAGATGACACTGGATGTTAAGTCCCATAACTCTGGAGTGAATTTTTACTGAATTGTGCCCCTTTTCTTTACTTAGAACTTTGGTCAAATATTTGCGTGCAAGGCGTTTTCTCAGACACTGTGTATGCTGTTGCTTTGAAACTTCACACACTTATTCAGGGTCATTAGATGACCTTGTATGTCAAGTCCCATAAATCTGGAATGGATTTTGACTGAATTGTACCCCTTTTTGGACTTATAATTTTGGTAAAACCTTTGCATGCAAGGCCTTTTCTCATACACAGTGTAAGCTGTTGCTTTGAAACTTCACACACTTATTCAGGGTCATTATATACTCCTGTACGGGTTGGAATTGGTGCAACCCTCCAACACCAACATTACCAAGTTAGAAACATTTCAAAAGAAGTTCTTGAAACAACTTCTACTCCTGCCGAATACAACAGCAAACGCAGCAGTCTACTTAATAACAGGGATACTACCCATTGATGGCTCAACTTCATAAAAAAACATTACGTTTCCTGCACAATATTGTTAACCAGGGAGAAGGGAGCATTGAAAGGCAGTATCATATGAAATCAGTGGATAGCCTGAGCTGGGCCGTGGTAGCACAGAAAGTTCTATGGAAATACGAATTACCATCATTAGAGGTCATTCTTGAGTCCTCACCCACTAAATCAGTGTGGAAGAAAACTATACATAAAGCTGTTAATGGCTATTGGAAAAAAAAATTCAACCTCATGTTAAAATTATATACATCTCTGAAGTATCTGCATAAAGATGAGTATATCCCGGGTAGAGTGCACCCCCTGTTTAGTCTCAAATACACATCTCGGGAAGCTGCTAGACTAGTCACTAAGCTTCGCCTGGCTACTGGGACTTATATTTTACAAACAATCAGAAAAAACTTCAACCAACATCAAGTCGATGGTACCTGTCTTCTCTGCAACACTATGGAGGAATCTGTAGAACATTTTGTGCTGCAGTGCCCATCCCTGGGCAGTGTTCGAGACCTTATTATGACTGATATTATTACTGAGCTGTCAGCTGGCCCCCAGACGTAAAAATAGCAATGCACACGGGACCTCTTGACTGTCTGCCTCCCCCACTACCCAACTGTTGAGCCTTATACACAGTTGCTTTTTATCTAGAACTTTTAAGACACGTAAAATAAGCAATATTACGTAAATATATACCGTAAATACAAACTGTGTAACCAAAATAATAACGAAATATTCTGTGGTGAAGGTACTTTAAACTCACTGTTCAACGTACGGAAGTGCGGTTCTCCTACGTAGGAGGGATAAGAAGATTCAAGAAGAAAAAGAAGATGGCCCTGATAGGCGAGCTATATTATCCTCCGACAACTCTTGTTCACACTAGTGCTCCACACAACGGTCTTTCCAAGCAACTTCAACTCCTTTTCCACACAGACTGTTAGCTGACTGGTTAAAGACAAATGGACACTTGTTGCACTTACTTTTGACAAAGGTCGGAGGAAATATTGGCCAAGTTTGCGAACAAACTCAAATCCCCAAAATGTCTGGGGCTCAGCCTGATGTTAGAGGAAGCTTCGTAACATATGATCTGATGTTGCATTTTTTGTGTAGCCTGCAGGGAGATACATAGGGCTTATTTCTCTATTATCGGACAGTATTGTATGTGATGCTTTCACTTATGGTTCTGACATTGTAACAGGCTGCGTTGACACATGTCTTTCTTCAAACACTTGTTTCCTATACTTTTCCAGCCTGCAAGACGCATTTTGATGCATCTGCAGTAGGCGACTTTAGGAAACATTGTGACAAAAGAAGCAATTGCTTAAGTGAGTATTTTCTCGTTTTGCCACAATGTGTTTAACCTTATTCAATAATTACAATTTCATTCATAGAGTTTTTAACTTGACTATTCGAAGAATATGAGAGCTTTACTACTCGCCCCGGCGTCGGCGTCTCCGTCGGTGTCCGGTTAAAGTTTTAGGGCAAGTTGGCATTTTCATTCATAAGTAATTGTGCTAGGGCTTTCATATTTGGAATATAGTTACATCTTATAACTTCCTTCACATATAATGCTAAAGGTGCTGAGTGTGACCTTCCTTTTTGGGGTAAAAAACGTTAAAGTTTTAGGGCAAGTTGTAATTTTTTTTTTTTAATTTTTTTTCTCAATAAGTACTTGTGCTAAGGCTTTCATATTTGGAATATAATTACATCTAATACCCTTCTTCATATTGTATGCTGAAAATGCTGAGTGTGACCTTCTTTTTGGAGTAAAAGACGTGATTTTGGGTGGTTAAAGTTTTAGGGCAAGTTGGCATTTTCATTTTTATTTTTTTTTCCTCAATAAGTATTTGTGCTAGGGCTTTAATATTTGGAATATAGTTACATCTTATACCTTTCTTTACATTGAATGCTGAAGATGCTGAATGTGACCTTCTTTTTGGGGTGAAAAACATGATTTTTGGTGGTAAAAGTTTTAGGGCAAGTAGGATATATATATTTTTTTTAATTTGTTCTCAATAAGTACTTGTGCTAGGGCTTTCATATTCGGAATATAATTACATCTAATACATTTCTTCATATTGTATGCTGAAGATGCTGAGTGTGACCTTCTTTTGTGGGTAAAAAACATGATTTTTGGTGGTTAAAAGTTTTAGGGCAAGTAGGATATATTTTTTTTGTTTAAATGTTCTCAATAAGTACTTGTGCTAGGGCTTTCATATTCGGAATATAATTACATCTAATACAAATTTTTCATATGTTATGCTGAAGATGCTGAGTGTGACCTTCTTTTTGCGGTAAAATACATGATTTTGGGTGGTTAAAGTTTTAGGGCAAGTTGTCATTTTCATTTATTTTTTAATTTTTTCTCAATAAGTACTTGTGTTTGGCGTTTTCATATTTGGAATATAATTACATATAATACCTTTCTTCATATTGTATGTTGAAGATGCTGAATGTTACTTTTTGGGGGTAAAAAACATGATTTTTGTTTGATTTTGAGAACTTTAGATAAATTCATAATTTTTGGTTACCTTCCTTTCTAATTGTGATCATTCATTTATCAAATATAATTCTTCAACATATCAAACGGGTTTTGCATGATGTCAAACATTTGGAAAACATTTTTTTTAAGGTTTTGCTTTTTTTGGACTCGGTCAATTTTAACATTTCTGTTTAGCTCAACGTTAAAGTTTCATCATTCAAATCACTTCATACTTCACACATTTGTTAAGGACCATCGTACAATTAGGTTAGATAACTCCATTGTATCCTAAATATAGAGTAATGACCCTTGATTGACTTAGGAAATTTGAATTTTAAATTATGTATATTTAAATGTATGTATCTATTCAGTTGCTTTTACATATAGAGTATATGATATGATTTAATAGTACTTAAGTGCAATATAATGAAAGCTCTTGTTCTTCTAGTTTTGGTGTTTTCAAAGGTGTCTGCCGCAGATTATTTATATATGGGAAAGGGGTTAACCCTTTCCCTCATATGACAATTCTGCAGCAGACGACTTTGAACTTACTTTGTCAAAACATAGAAAATCTCCATAATTGAATGGATAACCTATGACAAAAAGTGGAAAACATTGTGGAAAAAGGAGAAATTGCATGTTTTGTGCAATTTCTTCTTTTGTCACTATGTTTTCAAAAAGACGTCTGCTGCAGAGGCGTCAAAAAGCGTCTATATGAGGGAAAGGGTTAAGATGGCGACAAAGAAGACACAGCTTTAAGAATCATGTATGGTAAATAGAGAACGATAAAAGTAGGAGGTGTTGTTGTTTTCAGGAATGCACAATTGATGAAATACAAGCAGAGTTACCAGAGTTCCAGCCCCGATTTGTTGTCCTCAGTTACATAACCAAACATTCCGATGGTAGAGTGTCCTATCCACTTGTTTTAATTTACATAAGTCCTACAGGTAGGGATCATATTCTGCTATTTAGTCCCTCTTTTCAACAAGCATAATTTTATGAGCCTTTCTCGTTATTGTTTGAAATGACGTCATGCATGTGCATAACCAACATCAAAAACGTACTGTTAGCATAAGACAGTAAAAAGTCACCCATGATGAGTATATGAGAATTTTAATCATGTGAGGTATAATAATATGAATTCTAACAAAGGACTTAACCCTTTCCCTCATATAGACGCTTTCTGACGCCTCTGCAGCAGACGGCTTTTTGAAAACATAGTGACAAAAGAAGAAATTGCACAAAACGTGCAATTTCTCCTTTTGCCACAATGTTTTCCACTTTTTGTCATAGGTTATCCATTCAATTAAAGAGATTTTCTATGTTTTGACAAAATATGTTCAAAGTCGTCTGCTGCATAATTGTCGTATGAGGGAAAGGGTTAACCTTCGAATACATGTTACGGATAATGCAAAGCATTTTACCCTTTACTCCAGTATGATAAAGTTTATACCACAACCCATTTCTATTAACACTATCAAAGGCCTTCTTTAACCCTTTCCCTGTTACGACAATTCTGCAGCAGACGACTTTGAACGTATTTTGTCAAAACATAGAAAATCTCCATAATTGAATGGATAACCTATGACTAAAAGTGGAAAACATTGTGGCAAAAGGAGAAATTGCACGTTTTGTGCAATTTCTTCTTTTGTCACTATGTTTTCAAAAAGCCGTCTGCTGCAGAGGCGTCAGAAAGCGTCTATATGAGGAATGGGTTAAATCAATAAAAGCAGCATACAGACGTTTTCCTTCAAATAATATGTTTTGTATAATAGAATGTGGGATGAAACACGCATCAGTAGTTGATCGCTTCGGTCTGAAACCAAATTGTGCATCAGATAAAATGTGGTTTTTTTCACACAATAAACTGTCTATTAAGAACACCTGTAAATATCTTAGAATAACAACTCACTAAGGTAATCCCTCTATAATTATTCACATCATTAGGATTATTCTTTTTAAACAATGGTATAATAATACCCTCTGTCCACTGTTCTGGGAAAAACCCTGAACTAAAAATAGCATTGAATACATCTGTAAGGTGCATTGATATGATGTAACAACCTTCTTTTGAATTCATACAACATACAGTCGTTTCCAAATGACTTATTTCTAGATAAGTTTTGAATTACATATTCAACCTCTTGAACTGTAATAGGCTGATCTAATTCCTCAAAATTACAATAACAAGAATTAAAATCGTTTTCAGCACAAAATGATTCAGCCTCATTGTGATGCACCTGTTTAATATCATCTGATAGATTTGAAAAATATTCGTAAAAAACCTCAACTGGTATACATTCAGATACCTTAGTTTTCTTTTTACTAAACGTATTCCAAAAATCTTTTGGACACGAAAAGCAAAGCTTTTCTATTGCTTTATACTGTTTTCTACCACCTTTGTCGTACGTATTAATTTCTTATACTTACTTTTCAGCTCATACATATTTTGTCTATTAATTTCTGTTTTACAGGAGTTGTACAGTTTCAGAGTGTTTAACCCTTTCCCTCATATAGATGCTTTCTGATGCCTCTGCAGCAGACGGCTATTTGAAAACATAGTGACAAAAGAAGAAATTGCACAAAACATGCAATTTCTCCTTTTGCCACAATGTTCCTTCATCCGACAATTCTGCAGTAGACGACTTTGAACGTATTTTGTCAAAACATAGAAAATCTCCATAATTGAATGGATAACCTATGACAAAAAGTGGAAAACATTGTATGTTTTGATTAACTAATAAATTGAAATTCGAAACATAGATGTTTTCAATGTAATATTCTCATTAAATAAAACACAAACAATAAGACTAGTGGAAACTTTCCTAAATGAAGTTCTTGAGCTCAGAAAATAAATGTTGGAAAAGTCAGATAAAATATATAGCTTTTAAAACAATAAGAGTAAACAAAACATTTACAGTGTTATCCAAATGTATTAATTTTTCATGTTATTTCATGTATATAATAATACATATACAGTAATCATTAATTTATTAATCATTATGAGCAATTTCTTCTTTTGCCACAATGTTTTCAAAACTTGCCTGCTGCAGAGGCATCAGAAAGCTTCTGTATGTGGAAAAGGGTTAAGAAGTAAACTATGAACTAAGTTTTCTGTTTTGTGTTACAGGTGTTAAACCTACAATGGCTATGATGTATGCTGGTGCAAAAACCGATCTGGTAAAAACTCTTGAGCTTACAAAGGTATTTCTATTTTCAAATGTAATATTCATTGTAACTAACGGCCTCAGTGGTGTCAGGCTCAGATGTGACAGGTTGTGGGTTCGATCCCTGACTGGGTCAAACCAAAGACTTTTTAAATGGTAGTAATGGCTTTCCCTCCTTGGCGCTCAAAATTGTATGTTAGCATTGCAACTGACTGGCTGGTGTCAGGATAAATGGACCAATAGTACTGGTAACTTACCAAAGAACTGCTGTATTACAGCTGACTGGCTGGTGTCAAGATAAATGGACCAATTGTACTGGTAACTTACCAAGGAACTGCTGTATATAACCAGGAAAAAAATGAAAGGGGCGAAAAGCACCATGCAAACAATCATTGTACAATCATTGTAGAAAATGTTTTCTTAGGCATTCCTTCCATTATAACATGGCCAAACACAGTAGCAATTTGAATGACAAATTATTAATTAACCCTTTCCCTCATATAGACGCTTTCTGACGCCTCTGCAGCAGACGGCCTTTTGAAAACATAGTGACAAAAGAAGAAATTGCACAAAACGTGCAATTTCTCCTTTTGCCACAATGTTTTCCACTTTTTGTCATAGGTTATCCATTCAATTATGGAGATTTTCTATTTTTTGAAAAAATACGTTCAAAGTCGTCTGCTGCAGAATTGCCGTATGAGGGAAAGGGTTAAATGAATAATAAATTTAATAGCAGGAGAATAGGTCACCTTTATAACCTACATATATATGACCTTATTGCTAAAACATTGGGTGTGGCATTCAGCCAAATAACTAATCAATGTGTGGGGCGATTTGAATATAGTGTGAAAACTAACCTGTTTATATGGGCCTCACAGTATGTCTACACCGTCACAACTTTTCCAAATATGTCATTTGATAAAAACCATTGGGATAAAAAAAAAGGGAAATTTAGCAATTTCTCCTTTTCCAAAGATATTTATTATTTTGTAAAAACACCTTTTACTGGCAAAATAGAACAAAGCCCATTAATGGGAAATGGTACAAGTTCGCATTTCTGAACATTGTTGATTAACCCTTTCCCTCATACGAAAAACCTGCAGCAGATGACTTTGAACATTTTTGTCAAAAAATAGAAAATCTCTATAATTGAATAACCTATGACTAAAAGTGAAAAAATATTGTGGCAAAAGGAGAAATTGTTTGTTTTGAGCAATATCTTCTTTTGTCACTATGTTTTCAAAAAGCTGTCTGCTGCAGAAGCCTCTGAAAGCGTCTATATGGAGGAAAGGGTTAAAATCAGTCTATTCATCTGTTTATTTTTAGCTCTACTGGCCAAAGGCCAGAAGAGCTTATGCTGTGGCGTGGTGTCCGTCGTATGTGCGTGCATGCCTGCGTGCGTCCGTAAACAATTGCTTGTGAACGTGATACAGTCTTCAGTTTTTATTGTATCTCAATCAAACTTATACAGTAGTTAGATATCCATGAGAGCTTGGTTCCTTTCACAAACCAGCCAGATCCGCCCATGCAAGACTGGATTATGGCCCTTGAAATTGTCAAAACTACTATAATAGAGCTTGTAAACACAATATAGGCTCCATTTACTATCGTATCTTCACCAAACTTACACATTCGTTAGGTATTCATGAGAGCTTGGTTCCTTTTGCAAACCAGCTAGATCCGGCCATGCAAGACTGGATTATGGCCCTTGAAATTGCCAGAATTGCTATAATAGAGCTTGTGAACGCGATAAAGTCTCCAATTTTGATTGTATCTCAATCAAACTTATACAGTAGTTAGGTATCAATGAGAACTTGGGTCCTTGGAATTGTCAGAATTCTTATAATAGACCTTGTGAACACAATAGAGGCTCTATTTAGTATCTGATAATTATTCCTCTTTCCTTTGTTGTCCCCATCCAAGTAGAGCATAGGCCCCCATGGGCCTCTTGTTATCAGGATCTACACAAGTTGACAGATCTAATGCTTCTTACAAGCTTGTGTAAGTAATATGTAAAACAATTATAGATCAGACTATATAGATGCACTGCCTGATCTAGTTCTACACTGTTAAAAACCCTTTCCCTTAGACTGGCTCATATTAGGTAACAGGTTAATTATTCTGTAAGGGAAAGCAGCAAACTGCTTATTTTAACCCTTTCCCACCTATAGATGCATTTTGACCCATCTGCAGCAGACAACTTTGAAAACATGTTTTCAGTAATATACTGTACCTACAATTAAAGAGATTTTGCATATTTTTGAGTAGACATTTTCATAGTCGTCTGCTGCAGATTTGCTGTATGTGGGAAAGGGTTAAGTTCCATATATGTAACATTAAAAATCATGACAATATTATTAAAGCCCAGACCATTAAAAAGATTGTTTCTTTGTTGTTGTTTTTTAGGTCTTTGATGTTAGAAGTGTAGAAGACTTTACAGAGGAATGGCTGGTAGACAAACTGAAGTTCTTTAAATGATCAAGAAAAGAGTTTTAGATTCAGACTTTTTTAACTGTAAAGTAGTATTCTACAGGGTGAGGTGTAAATTGGACAACTCAGCTGGAAAATATATTTAAAACTTGTGCAGAAAGATTGCATCTTGACCCTTTCCCTCATACGACAATTCTGCAGCAGACGACTTTGAACATATTTTGTAAAAAAATAGAATATCTCTATAATTGAATAGATAACCTATGACTAAAAGTGGATAACATTGTGTCAAAAGGAGAAATTGCTTGTTTGAGCAATTTCTTCTTTTGTCACTATGTTTTCAAAAAGCTGTCTGCTGCAGAGGCGTCAGAAAGCGTATATATGAGGGAAAGGGTTAATAAAGTAAGAACCAATCTTGTTTTGCAGTTCTTCGAAATGTTAAATTTTAAACAATTTCTCCTATTGCCTCAACGTTTCAAAACTGTTTGCTGCTGATATTTTCAAATCTCTTTCCATGTATGTAAGAGTTAAACAGTGAATTTATTTTGTGGATGTATTACAGTGTATGTTGACATCTGGGACCAAATCCGCTACCATTATCACTCAGGACCTATGTGCTAGAGTGTTATATTGTATATTTCATTTCATTTTATTTTATTTTGCTCTTAGCTATCTTTATGACATTGTCAAATTTATTCTATCTGTGTGATAAAAATGTTATAGATACAATATAGGATAATTGAAGGTAATTGTAAACGGGAAAATTTTGGGATTTTTTCCTCCTTTTCCCATTCTCTGATGAATCTTAGCACATTTTCATTATATATCATTTGAAAATATTATGGAAAAATGGGTAATTGCTATTTGTTACTATTCCCCACATTTAGTTCACCTTTGTAATGAAATGATACAGATTTGTGGATATTTGTGCAATAAATTCAGGAATACATGTACAAGGAAAGAATGCTAGGCTTTTAATTTTGTTCTGCAAGTTTTAAATCATTATTTTGTACATTACGTCTTTTCCTACATTTATACTCACAAAGCTTTAATACCTAAACCAAATTAAACAAGGTAAACTTACATATACCTGGTATAGTTATGATTAGCTATGTCAAGATAGGAGCCTGTGCTTGAACAAGCTTTGAATTGGTATTTGTGAATAGTGTAGGTTCAGAACAGTCTGTACATCTGCTGTCTTTTATCAGAATCACACAAGATGATAGAAGCTGTTAAATGTCTTATTAATTCAACCCGTTACCACCTGTAGACGCATTTTGACGCAATAGCAGCAGACGACTTTTGAAAACATTGTCGCCAAAGGTGAAATTGGTCGTGATGAGCATTTTCTCTTTTGGCCACAATGTTTTCAACTTTATTTAACAATTAAGCTTCATTTTATGGAGACTTTTCAGGTTTTTGTCACTATGTTTACAAAGTCGTCTACTGCAGATGTTGTGTATGAGGGAAAGGGTTAAGTAATATGTGAACAGTGTAGATTTTGATCAGACTGTGCAGATGCACATGCTGATCTAGATCTACACTGTTCATAAAGCCCCCTTCTAACTTTTCCAATGGAGGAGCTCATAAAGAATATTCTCTGAATTCAAAACTTTGAGGATCTATTGCTCGGTTTGCAAATTTTCCTCTCATTATTCCATGTGTACTTTTTTTTTCGGTCAAGTGAAATCATGTATGATTCGTTTTGTTATCATTAACCCTTTCCCTCATATAGACGCTTTCTGACGCCTCTACAGCAGACGGCTTTTTGAAAACATAGTGACAAAAGAAGAAATTGCACAAAACGTGCAATTTCTCCTTTTGCCACAATGTTTTCCACTTTTTGTCATAGGTTATCCATTCAATTATGGAGATTTTCTATGTTTTGACAAAATACCTTTAAAGTCGTCTGCTGCAGAATTGCCGTATGAGGGAAAGGGTTGAACAAACAATGTTCGGTCTTTTAAATCTTTCCCACAAGATGCTTTTTGATGCCTCTGCAGCAGACGACTTTTGAAAACACTGTGGCAAAAGGAGAAATTGCTCATAATGAGCAATTTCTCCTTTTGCCACAATATTGTCAACTCTATTCACTAATTATACTTGCATTTATAGAGATTTTCCATATTTTGAAATTGCTGTTTTGAAAGTCGTCTGCTACAGATTTGCTGTATGTGTGAAAGGGTTAAGAGACCTATAGGGAAATGCATAATCCTTATTCTTGATAATACTGTGCAATAACACACTGTTTTCTGGAATGATTTATTTAACCATTTCCCACATACAACAATTTTGAAGCAGACAACTTTGAAAACATCTATATGAAAATAAAGAAAGTTTCTATAAATGAAAGTATGATCATCGAAAACATTGTGAATAATTTCTCCTTTTGTCTCAATATTTTCCAAAGACTTCGGTTAACCCTTTCCCACATATAGATGCTTTCTGATGCCTCTGCAGCAGAAGGCTTTCTGAAAACATAGTGACAAAAGAAGAAATTGCTCAAAACAAGCAATTTCTCCTTTTGCCACAAAGCTTTCCACTTTTAGTCATAGGTTATCCATTCAATTATAGAGATTTTCTATTTTTTGACAAAATATGTTCTAAGTCGTCTGCTGCAGAATTGTCGTATGAGGGAAAGTGTACTAACGGTTATCTTTCTAATTCCTACTGGATTTGGTGTTATCAGATTGATTAACACATTTTAATGTTGACTTTTAGGTTTTCATTCCTGTGATTTATTTAAACTGTATGTAATTGTATCATGCATTAATTAACGTCATTTTTAACTAAGCCGTTTTTACACATACAGACACATTTTGATGCATCTGCAGCAGAAGAAATCTGGAAATTTCCGATGTTTTTTCTTAGATGTTTTCAAAGTAATCTTCTTCAAATTTGTTGTATGTGGGAAAGGCTTATACAACTTATATGAGTATTTGCTCATTATACATTTTAGTAACTTAAACCATTATCCACACACAACAAATATGCAGCAGAAGACATTGAAAACTTTGTGTCAAAATTATTGTAACTACTGCAGAGGCTTCAGAAAGTGTCTGTATGAGAGTAAGGGTTAACATTCATTTGTGTTGTTGAAGATCTCTCAGTAATATATATATGTTTCAATGTAGATATATATACATCAATCATTATACTTGTGTGCTTTAATTGTACTGTGAAGCTTTATCAAAAACAGCTGTGTGATAGGACATTAACCCTTTCTCTCATACAACAATTCTGCAGCAGACGTATTTTGTCAAAACATAGAAAATCTCCATAATTGAATGGATAACCTATGATAAAAAGTGGAAAACATTGTGGCAAAAGGAGTAATTGCACGTTTTGTGCAATTTCTTCTTTTGTCACTATGTTTTCAAAAAGCCGTCTGCTGCAGAGGCGTCAGAAAGCGTCTATATGAGGGAAAGGGTTAACAGTTCTTTAATCACTTTCAACATGTTACAAGTCTGCAGCGGATGACTTTGAAAAAGTAATGGCTAAAATATAGAAAATCTCTTAAAATGAATAGAGTTGAAAACAGTGTTGCAAAAGCGGATTAATTGCTCATAATGAGCATTTTTAGATCACCTGAGCGGAAGACTCAAGGTGATCTATTCTGATCGCTCTCTGTCCGTCGTCCTTCGTTAACTTTTAGCTTTAATTTAAACATCATCTCCTCCTAAACCACAGGAACAATTTCCACAAAACATCACAGGAATGTTTCTTTGGTGGTCCTCTTTCAAAATTGTTCAAAGATTTAAATTACATTGAGAACTTTGGTTGCTGCGGCATCAGAAAGGGGGCAAAATGTTCAAACTTTAAAAATCTTGATCTCCGAATCTGCTAATTTGGTAGAAATGTTCCTTGGGTGGCCCTCTGCAAAAATTGTTCAAGCCAAACTGATTGGTCGAAAAAAAATGGCTGTCAAGCAGCATCAGAAAAGGAGCAAAATGACAAAATTTGAAAATTCCATTTTTATGAATTTAAGCAAATTGAATAGGAATCTTACTTCCATGATCCTCTACTTAATATGTTCAAGCCGAATTGATTGGTTACAAAATCATAGCAATCAGTCTTCATCACAAAACACAACATGACAACTCCTACTATTCCACTGGACCAATTTCAACTTGACTTCACAGGAATGTTCCTTTGTTGGTCCTCTTTTTAAATTGTTCAAAGACTAACATATTGTGTAGAACTTGGGTTGCTGCGGCATCAAAACAGAAAAATACCCAAATTTAAAAATCCTTTTCCTCCATAATCTGCTTGTCCGATTGCAAGATAATATGGTAGAAATGTTCCTTGAGTGACTCTTTACGAAAACTTTTCAAGCCATATTGATTTTGTTGAAAAACAGGGCAGCAAGGCGGCATCAGGAAAGTGACAAAACTTCATAATTTCATTCTTATTAAAGTTGTTGTTAGATTTCAAGATACAAATGACCTTTAAAATGGCTATTTCTTTAACAGTGTCCACTCCTTGCAGTTTCATTTGCACTCCGGATCAAATTTTCCCAGATATTTGCAGTTAAATATTTGCTACTAATTTACCATCACTCTGGTGATCGATTTAGGGCCATCTTGGCCCTCTTGTTTTTTTAAATGGCTTGACAAGCTATGAGTCCATAGCCACATTTTTGGAATATCAAGGTAAATATGTGAGTTAAGCAGCCAACAGTAAAGAGCCTGCCTGGTCAGATGTGGCCTGCCTCTATTCTGGTGGCACTTGCTTCACAAAAAAGTTTTCAGCAGTCAAAGGGTTAAATTATTATTAATGATTTTGTCCTGTTTATTAATACACATATACAGGTATAATATTCTTTAACATAATAAAATATGTGTTTTGGATTTTAAGCTTTAGTTTTTTATGGTTATTTATATTATATTTATAATGAATTGGTTAACCATACAAAGTCGACCACTCTACCAACGTCGCTATAAAAGCGGAACCCTACAGCAAGGCTGTAAAAGTGTTTTTGTACCTATAACCCGTCCCGTTACATTTCTGCATCCATTCTCTTGACTTCTACCCAAAGTAACACAACTGCTTGTGTGCAGTACACCAGATCCAAGCCTTTGCAACATCACTGGGCACCATCAGGGTCTATTTATACCTAAATTCTGACTTTCACATTTAATGTTGGTGTCAGATAAAAGATAATTTTGTACCAAAACAACTTCAGACACTAGATGCAACTAAATCCTCAGGACTTGATGGCCTCAGGGCCCAAATTTCTAAAACTTAATGCTAAGGTCATATCAAAACTTATTACATACGTTTTCAACCAAAGTATAATTTCACTTCATTATTTAAACAAGGAAAGGTAATTCCGATCTTTAAGAAGGTAATTTAATCTGACAACAGTAACTACCACCCAATTTCAATCTGTATTATCAAAAAATCTAGAATGACATGTGAGTGTTCACTTGAAGACATATCTTGAAAAGAATTCTCTCATTCATAACAGCCAATCTGGATTCTTATAAAAATCATTTTTATGAGACAGTGCTTACAGCAATAATTTATACATGGATTGATGCAATTAATAATAAAAAAGTAATTGGAATTGTATTTCTTGATTTAACCAAATTATTTGATTTAATAAATCATCCACGTCTTTTTAACAAAATGTTTGAATTTAACATAAGAAACCAAGCCCTGGAATGGTTAAAGTCATATTTTGACGATAGATCCCAGAAAGTGTCAGTTGCTGGCAAACTGTCATAATCTCTTCCAATTGTATCAGGTGTACCTCCAGGCTCGGTGCTAGGTCCTATACTCTTTATACTCTATAGTACTGACCAACCAACGCAGTTACATGCCTCATCAACTGACTTGTTTGCGGATGACACAGCTTTAAGTAATGTGAATGAAGTAATACAGTCTCTTTAAAGTAGCCTAAATACCATAAATGAGTGGTGTTGGAGAACTTCAATGATGCCAAATCCACAAAAAAAAAAAGCTATGATAATTTCACCAACTAATAATATAAACAAGAGGGGCCTGGATCGCTCACCTGTTTTTAGATCACCTAGAGCCAAAGGCTCAAGGTGAGCTATTCTGATCACTTTTTGTCCGTCGTCTGTCGTCCGTCGTCGTTAACTTTTAGCTTTAAACATCATCTCCTCCTGAACCACAGAACCAATTGCATCCAAACTTCACAGGAATGTTCTTTTGGTGGCCCTCTTTCAAAATTGTTCAAAGATTTAAATTCCATTGAGAACTTTGGTTGCTGCGGCATCAGAAAGGGGGCAAAATGTCTGAACTTTAAAAATCTTCTCCTCTGAATCTGCATGTCAGATTCCAATATAGTTTGATAGAAATGTTCCTTGGGTGACCCTCTACAAAGATTGTTCAAGGCATACTGTTTGGTCGAAAAACATGGTAGTCAGGAAGCATCAGAAAAGGGGCAAAATCATCTCGTTAACTTTTAGCTTTAAACATCATCTCCTCCTAAACCACAGGACCAATTTCATCCAAACTTCACAGGAATGTTCTTTTGGTGGCCCTCTTTCAAAATTGTTCAAAGATTTAAATTCCATTGAGAACTTTGGTTGCTGCGGCATCAGAAAGGGGGCAAAATGTCCAAACTTTAAAAATCTTCTCCTCTGAATCTGCATGTCAGATTCCAATATAGTTTAGTAGAAATGTTCCTTGGGTGACCCTCTACAAAGATTGTTCAAGGCATACTGTTTAGTTGAAAAACATGGCAGTCAGGAGGCATCAGAAAAGGGGCAAAATGACAAAATTTGGAAATTCCATTTTTTAGCTCACCTGAGCTTTGCTCAAGGTGAGTTATTGTGATCGCCTTTTGTCCGGCGTCCGGCGTCCGTCAACTTCTTCTCCTCAGTAACCAGTGGGTCAATTTGGATGAAACTTCACAGAAAGCATCCTCTCAATGACCTCACCAGAATTCCTTCTATAAGGACTTTAATAAGAATGGAATGATAAAGTTTTGTCATTTTGCACCTTTCCTAAAGCTCAAGGTGAGTTATTGTGATCGCCTTTTTTTCCAGGACTTTAATAAGAATGGAATGATAAAGTTTTGTCATTTTGCACCTTTCCTAAAGCTCAAGGTGAGTTATTGTGATCGCCTTTTGTCCGGCGTCCGGCGTCCGTCAACTTCTTCTCCTCAGTAACCAGTGGGTCAATTTGGATGAAACTTCACAGAAAGCATCCTCTCAATGACCTCACCAGAATTCCTTCAAATTGTTGGGATCCATGCAAAATTCTGGTTTCCATGGCAACGAAACCGAAAAAACTTCAAAATTCTTCTTCTCCCAAACTGGTTGGTAGATTTTCAAATAATTTTGTAGAAATGTTCCTTAGATGACCCTCTATCAGATTCCTTCAAGCCATGTTGATTGGTCGAAAAACATGGCCGCCAGGGGGGGGCGGGGCTATTTTGCCTTAAATGGCTATAGTGAAAACTTAAAAAATCTTCTCCTCCGAAAGTGTAAGGCCGATTTTCAAATAATTTTGTAGAAATGTTCCTTGGGTGACCCTCTATCAGATTCCTTCAAGCCATGTTGATTGGTCGAAAAACATGGCCGCCAGGGGGGGCGGGGCTATTTTGCCTTATATGGCTATAGTGCAAACTTAAAAAATCTTCTCCTCCAAAAGTGTCAGGCCGATTTTCAAATAATTTTGTAGAAATGTTCCTTGGGTGATCCTCTATCAGATTCCTTCAAGCCATGTTGATTGGTCAAAAAGCATGGCCGCCAGGGGGCGGGGCTATTTTGCTTTTATGGCTATAGTGAAAACTTAAAAAATCTTCTCTTCAATAAGTGTCGGGCCGATTTTCAAATAATTTTGTAGAAATGTTCCTTGGGTGACCCTCTATCAGATTCCTTCAAGCCATGTTGATTGGTCGAAAAACATGGACGCCAGGGGGCGGGGCTATTTTGCCTTATATTGCCAAAGTGAAAACTTAAAAAATCTTCTCCTCCGAAAGTGTCAGGCTGATTTTCAAATAATTTTGTAGAAATGTTCCTTGGATGACCCTCTATCAGATTCCTTCAAGCCATGTTGATTGGTCGAAAAACATGGCCGCCAGGGGGGGCGGGGCTATTTTGCCTTGTATGGCTATAGTGAAAACTTAAAAAATCTTCTTCTCCGAAAGTGTCAGGCCGATTTTCAAATAATTTTGTAGAAATGTTCCTTGGATGACCCACTTTCAGATTCCTTCAAGCCATGTTGATTGGTCAAAAAACATGGCCGCCAGTGGGCAGGGCTATTTTGCATTATATGACTATAGTGAAAACTTAAAAAGTCTTCTCCTCCAAAAGTGTCTGGCAGATTTCCAAATAATTTTGTAGAAATGTTCCTAGGGTGACCCTCTATCAGATTCCTTCAAGCCAAGTTGATTGGTCGGAAACTATGACTGCCAGGGGGCGGGGCTTATATAGCTAAAGTTAAAAAAAAAATATCAGGTGAGCGATTCCAGGGCCATCATGTCCCTCTTGTTTTAAGTCCTTGTCTGATATTAAGAAAATTTAATAGGAATCTTACTTCAGTGATCCTTTACTTGATTTTTACAAGGCGTATTAATTTATTTCAAAATCATAGCAACCTCGCGTCATCACAAAAGGGGTAAATTGAACTTTTAGCTACAAATGACAACTCCTACCATTCCACTTCACCAATTTCAACGTTACTTCACAGGAATGTTCCTTTGATGGTCCTCTTTCAAAATTGTTCAAAGACTTACATTCTATATAGAACTTTTGTTGCTGCGGCATCAGAAATTGAGAAAAATACCCAAACATTAAAAACCTCCATCTCCATAATCCATTTGTCAGATTTCAAGATAATTTGGCAGAAATGCTCTTTGAGTGACTCTCTACAAAAACTGTTCAAGCCATATTGATTTCGTTGACAAACAGGGCAGCAAAGCCGCATCAGGAAAGGTGCAAAATGACAAAACTTTATCATTCCATTCTTATTAAAGTTCTTGTTAGATTTCAGATACAAATGGCTTTTACTGATAAACTATTTCTTTTACTGAGTGTCCACTCCTTGCAGTTTTATTTGAACTCCTGATTAAATTTTCACAGATATTTGCAGTTAAATATTTGCTTCTAATTTACTATCATTCAGGTGATCGATTAAGGGCCATTTTGGCACTCTTGTTTATTTTATTTTTTACTTCAGCCATATAAGCCCCCTGGCGGCGATAGTTTTCGACCAATCAACATGGCTTGAAGGAATCTGGTAGAGGGTCTCACCCTAGGAACATTTCTACAAAATTATTTGAAAATCGGACAGACACTTTCGGAGGAGTAGATTTTTTCAGTTTTCACTATAGCCATATTAGGCAAAAAGGCCCCCTTCCACCTGGCGGCCATGTTTTTCGACCAATCTACATGGCTTGAAGGAATCTGATAGAGGGTCAGCCTAGGAACATTTCTACAAAATTACTTGAAAAACGGCCTGACACTTTCGGAGGAGAAGATTTTTTAAGTTTTCACTATAGCCATATATATATAAGGCAAAATATCCCCGCCCCTCTGGCGGCCATATTTTTTGACCAATCAACATGGAAGGAATTTGATTGAGGGTCACCAAGGAACGTTTCTACAAAATAATTTGAAAATCTGCCAACCAGTTTGGGAGAAGAAGAATTTGATTTTTTTTTTGTTTCGTTGCCATGGAAACCAAAAGTTTGAAGGAATTCTGGTGAGGTCATTGAGAGGATGCTTTCTGTGAAGTTTCATCCCAATTGACCCACTGGTTTACTGAGGAGAAGATGTTGACGCACGGCGGACGCCGGACAAAAGGCTATCACAATAACTCGCCTTGAGCACTTTGTGCTCAGGTCAGCTAAAAAATCACTAGAATTCAATAATAACAATAACCTTGTACTTCACAATCACAGTATTGTATTTTTCTGAAGTCGAAAAACTACTAGGCTTAAACCAAAGCACTGGAGTGCTGACGGCCTGGAGGCTGCAGGAAGGTTGGAGAAGTAGGGAAAATGTGAAAGGAAATAACAAGCTTATGTTTATGTATTTATTGTTAAGAAGTTGAAAGTTCTTATCAAAAAAAGAAAATATTATGAAACTTCCATTTTGAAAACAGGAGGACCTTGTTTTGGCACTATATCGATCGCCTGAGTCCAAGAACTCACACGTATACACATTTAAAAAATGAAGAATCAAAGGAAAATTTGACAGCAGGTTTAGGCAGAATATTTTGAAGTTTCTGCCTTATTATATTGAGAAATATGTCAATGTTAGATCAACTTCCATCGAGTAGAAATAATTCTCTTAACCATGTACTAGACTGGGAGAAAGTGTTTGAAATTTGCAAAACTCATCAAGACAATTATTCTGACAAAGATTCAAAATGCAACATCCAAAGTGCTATCAAGATTTTCCTTCATTTGACCTAGTGACCTATTTTTTTTACCTGACATGACAAATATTCGGACTAGATATCATCAATACAAACATTCTGACAAAGTTTCAAGCTGCTGAAGCAAAAATGCGGCCTCCGGAGTATTAACAAGATTTTCCTTCAATTTGGCCTAGTGATCTAGTTTTAACCCGGCATAACCCATATTCGAACTTGACCTAGATATCATAAAGATAAACATTCTGACCAAATTTTAAAAAATGTTGCATCTACAGTGTTGACATTATTTTCCTTCAATTAGGTCTAGTGACCTAGGTTTTTAACAGACGTGACCTATATTCGAACTTGGCATACATTCTGACAAGTCAAACATTCTGATACAGTTTCAACATGCTCAAGTTTAAAATGCAGTCTTCAGGATGTTAACAAGATTTCCCTTCAATTTGGCCTAGTGAACTTGTTTCTGACCCAATATAACCCATACTCGAATTTTATTTAGATATCATTAAGACAAACATTCTTACGAAAATGCCGTTGATACCTCCACAGCGCTTGCGGGCGCCTGCACATTGCAATCGGGTCGCCCGGTCGAGGGAGAGGTTGGCGTTTGCACGCTTCTGCTACCACTTAGTTGTGTGTGCATTGGTGGCTGAAGAGGAAAGGCATGATCTTATTCATTTCACTGCCACTCTCTTCTAGGGCATCTTGTTACCCTGACACTTTAGTGATAAACTGTGTGTTAAATTGTTACGTTCTGTGAAGAGTAAAACTGGAGGTGGGGGCTGGGTCGGACACGAGCCCTATGGACCCCGCTAAATCCGCCACTGCATTTGTATCGCGACTTCTTTGTTTACCATTAATTTTTCGTCGCACGGGCCCTACACCCTCGCCCCCCCGGTAAATCCGCTACTGCGCCGTCTG
The DNA here is from genome assembly GCA_031761405.1 of Serripes groenlandicus. NCBI lineage: Eukaryota > Metazoa > Mollusca > Bivalvia > Cardiida > Cardiidae > Serripes > Serripes groenlandicus. The sequence continues at coordinate 56,175,866 of JASEVX010000001.1, forward strand.
TACTTTTCTGTTCCACTTCGCCAATGTTAGTAGTTTGCGATTGCCTCTCACCTCTGATCTATGTGAGAAAGTAGTCAGTGGCTTCGAAAGAATGTTGTGTAAGTACTGGTGTGAGAAAGCCAGGAAAACATGGGTAGGTGCACTGACTGCCGTGATATGACCAAAGCTGTTGAAAGCGGCGTTAAACTCCAAACAAACAAAAGTAGTTTGCGATCTATTTCTAGGCTTTTTTGGCCGGAACACTTCAGGACTCCTCGCGGGCATCTTTTAACTCGGACTTAAAACCTTATCACAAACGGATCGCACATTAATTGGTTGATGCCTGGCCGATGTCCGGCCGGACATCACATATATCGGGCGAGCGCCGGGTCAAATGTTGGACTACCAAGACAATCTAGACGCCGCTCAGAGACCGGCCGGAAATCGGGCAGACATTTACAGGGGACAAGCCGGCGTCTGGTCGACCACCTACTACATGTGGCTCGCAAGTTATAAAACGCATCATTCACCAGAGTATCCAGTCGCGCTCTTCACAGAAGGTAACAATTTAACACACAGTTCATGACAAAAGTGTCAGAGTAACGTACAGTACTACAAGATGCTCTAGAACAGAGGGGAGGACTGAAGGAGAATGAGAGGGCAGTACCAACGAGAGGGAGAGAGGCAGTGAAGTGAATGAGACCATGACTCTCCTCTTCAGCCACCAATGCACCAATAACTAAGTTGTAGCACTAGCCAACCTCTCCCTCAACCGGGCGACCCGATCGCGCTGTGCAGGCACTCACAATAATGTTTGTCTTAATGATATCTAAGTCAAGTTCGAATACGGGTCATATTAAGTCAGAAACTAGGTCACTAGGCCAAAATGAAGGAAAATATTGCGAACACTGTAGAAGCAATATTTTTTAAAATTTGGTTAGAATGTAAATGATATATAGGCCAAATTGAAGGGAAATATTTTTAAATCTCTGGAGGCTGCATTTTTAAATTGAGCATGTTGATACTGTATCAGAATGTTTGTCTTGATGATATGTAGGCCAAGTTTGAATACTGGTCATGTCTGTTCAGAAACTAGGCCAAATTGAATGAAAATCGTGTCAGCACTGTAGAAGCCACATTTTTTAAAATGTGGTCAGAATGTTTATCTTAATGATATATAGGCCAAGTTCGAACATAGGTCATGCCGTGTTAAAAACTAGATCACTAGGCCAAATTGAAGGAAAATCTTGTTAATACTCTGGAGGCCGCATTTTTGCTTCAGCAGCTTTGTAAAGAAAAAATAGGTCACTAGGCCAAATGAACGAACATTTTGATAACACTCTGGTGGTTGCATTTTGAATCTTTGTCAGAATAATTGTCTTGATGAGTTTTGCATTGATCAAACACTTTCTCCCAGTCTAGTACATGGTTTAGAGAATTATTTCTACTTAATGGAAGTTGATTTAACATTGACATATTTCTCAATATAATAAGGCAGAAAACTTCAAAATATTCTGCCTAAACCTGCTGTCAAATTTTCCTTTGATTCTTCATGTCTTAAATGTGTAGGCCTATACTTGTGTGCTCTTGCACTAGGGTGAGCGATAAAGTGCCAACAAGGTCCTCCTGTTTTCAAATTGGCAGTTTCATAATATTTACTATATTTGATATGATCTTTCAACTTCTTAATACTAAATACATAAACATAAGCTGCAATTGTTATTTCCTTTCACATTTTCCTTATTTCTCCAACCTTCCTGCAGCCCCCAGGCCGTTAGCATTTTCAGTGCTTTTATTATAGTTGACGTTCTTACTTCAGGTTCTTTGATTATTATAATTTCCAATAAAGTAGGCGGAGTTTATTCCAGTATATTTTACGGAAATGTTGGAATCCAATCGGCCGCAGATGTTGTTTAATCGTTAGCGTGATTCCTGATTCCAAACTCAATAAGCCGATAAAGCATCTAATAATGAGATAAACAGCGACAAAAACGAAGCAGGTTCGAATATGTTGATTATATTATTAATAATAAGTATAACTATAGTAGTTGTGTTTATTATATTGAAGAAAAGGACTTAGTGTATGTAAGATCGGATGGTACAATATTTCGGATAATTTTGTATTTTTGTTTACATTTTCATTTTAAATGTTGATTTTTTAACATTGTGATACGCCTTTTCATTTAATATCTGGTTCTGTTTTTTCCATGTGTTTATATTGGAGAAAGGATTGCTGAACTGGTATCTCCCTTTGTAATTTGTATAGACATGTTTTACTGCACTTTAACCATTTCAACATATCTAAGTGTTTCCGAAGTACGTTGTCAGCTTGTCTAAAGCGTTAAAGAAAAACTACCCTACTGCGGTGTCACTAAACAGAGTCTGGTAGAGTCCGGTAGAGTCTGGTCGTCAAATATCCCACTATATCAATGTTTTGTTGTGTTTTTGTATTTAAATGAATAAAATAACGTGTTATTGTATCATATAAATAAAAGTAAAAATGTATTTGCCTATTTCATTTCATTTTCAAGTGAATATAGAAATATTATAAGCGTGAACACGGACACTGGTAGAGTGAGAGTCTGAACATTATTAAACAATAAATACAAAGTTTTATACGATTTTTAATATATAAAAAGTTTAATTTGATTTATATGTGTCATATTATATATTTATTTCTTATATTAATTCAGCTGATAATCGGTAAATTAGTGGAAGGTTGACGGTTTTTAATGATAACATTATGTTTTGTAAATCAAAATGGCTGACGTGAAATTTCTGTTTATAATGCGGCAATATCGCACATCCTGAACGAGGAATACACTAAATTCTCTCCCTATTATGCATCAAATAATTGATTAGGTGTGATCAACAGATTAGTGTTATAATTATATTATAACAATACCAAGATTTTAAATGTATGAAAACTACTAGATTGGAATAATTTTATGTTTTATATGTCATCAGGGTTTTCCCCAGACAATTTTGAAGCTGTAGTGGGTTTTGTCGGGGGTTGAGGGGGCCGCTCGGCGCCCTTACAGGTCAAGGGCAGGGCCCTTGTGGGGGACCAGGGGGCAAAGCCCCCGGAAGCTCCTGGGTTTACTTGAAATGGAAAGCCCTAAATTCAATTTCCTGAGCAAATAAAAGAATGAAATTAACCTGGAATCCAATGCAGTCTTGAGCAAATCAGTGTATGAATATAAAATATAAGAGTATTCATTTTTTTGAATAATGGAATGGTGAAAGGAAATTCTAATCTTCAAGAGTGGATAAGGTGGAAACTGACAATACACACACATTTCTATCTGAATTTCACAAGAAAGAACGACCCCTCAACATCAATTGGACTATTGCTTATTTCAAAACATTGTGAGAAATTGATGAAATAGAGTTTCAAAAAAAATATTAGAAAAGAAGCAAATTGTCACAAAAAGCTCCTTTCTCAATAATGTTCATAATTGTTTCATTTTCTACCATTACACTTTGAAACCAGTAGGTATTTTATAAGATATATATATAATGCTATCTTCTTTAGTCATGTGTCATAATCTATCCAGCATAAACAAATTTATCAAAAAGATTGACTTGGTCATGATTCATTACATTCCCATATATCATGTTCTCAAACCACATGCATTGTGGGTGCAGGAATAATTTCTGATATTGTCTGTCAGTGCTTTCATTTTAAACACCAGTAAATAAAATATTATGTAGTATATTGTATTGTATTATCAAGACACATTTAGTGCACTAAACTTTCACAATGACAATTTTCAAACAAATTAGAATGAGTGTAGGTAATACTTTCTTGAATGACATTTCCGATTTTCAGAAAGAAGAAAATGCACGAAAACCCATTACAATATGTATTTTCTCCTTCAGTCTTCATTATTTTTTTATCTTCGGTAAAATTAATGAACTAAAATGGACAAAAAAAGTATTTAGTTTTATAGGTAAGTCTTTTTTGACAGCTGACTGTGAATTTGATAGATCTTTATGGCAAAAAAATCGGCAATCAAAAAATAATTTCCTATGGATTCGTGTAAACAAAAACACAATCTGTGAACATTTAAATTAATATAGGGACATTCTTTAATCATATCATAGTTTGTTGTCAAGTTGTTTGTTGAAATTATTTTTCCCTAAGCTGCAAGAAATGAAAAATAGTATTTATTTGCATGAAGGCATGATCGACTGTCAATTCTGGGAGTGGGTGGGGTATACTACGCATTCTCGATAGTGATTGGCCTAAATATCGAAGTGGGTCAATCTGATGGCACGTGACCTACTCTTATCTAAAGATGGAGGGGAATTGCCTGCAGCGATGGTGGTTTGATAATACTTGTGTACTGGATTGGGACGGATTCAACAACCCTTTACCTTTGCCAACAGTCAGCGGTGTGAAATTAAACCCTTATCCCTTAAATTCATTTTTTGATTTTACCCAATATCACAGTATTTTTAAGGTGTATCGCTTTGGGAATTAAGCTGTAGCGGCAATTTCAAGGCGTAGCGCTAAATGGTTATTTTTTTTAAGCTGTAGCGGGCCCGATACGCCATAAGGGCCTGGGGAGAACACTGGTCATTAACGTTAATTAAACCAAATACTTAGAGAGCTATATACTTACTTAAAAGTAATTCATATGAAATTAAATAGAGTGTGTAGTTACTACATTCCGCAAAAAATAGAATCAAACTAAACCATATTTGCATTTTCTTTTAAAAACATGCAAAAATATTTTAACTTGAAAAATAAATATAAATCCTGATATAGTTCATAAAATGCATTTTGCGAAATATTGTATCCAGGCCACACCACTCTCTCATGGCCCAAAATTTAATGATTGGATCTATATCATATCATTTTGGGAATTTTATTCTATGATTTCCATTTTAGGTTACCAAAATAGAGCCCGTGCGCCTGACGAGGAATCGGGCCGTAAAAGACCCTACACAGAGCTCCATTTTTGGGAGTTGTTATTCTATGATTTGGGTTCTATGTACATTCATTGGATAAAGATTCAAAGCATGGCCAAGCAGCAGCACCCAGCTACTGGCCGTGTCTACACCACAGTTGAGCATGCTAGCTTAAGGTGCTCGCAGCGCTTGTTTAGCATGCAGACATTGCCGACATGTGAACCCGAGGCCAACATTACCTGCGAAACCTATAAGTCAATAGAGAGCCCTTTCCCTGCCAGCTCGCTATTAAATCGAGTGATACGCAAAGGACAAACCAGGAATTCTCCCTTACCACATTTGTCTCAACCCGAATCTCTAACAGTAGCATGCCGGTTTATTTTGTATTCTCAAGATTTAGGTGTGTTTGATTCAATTCGTTTCTAATTGGTGACGTGATCTTGACATTTTAGGTTAACAAAAAAGACCCTACACAGAGCTCCATTTTTTGGAATTTTTATTCATTGTTTTTGGTTTATACTTTTCCGCTTCTTTATGTCAGCTTCCTGGTGACATAACCAGTACTCAAATTTAAACATTGTCCTAGCATTAACATTTTAGACAGACATAGAGGAATTATTGTTATAGCTCTCTTAGCATTTGGTTAAATTAATGTTAATGACATATAAAACATAAAATTATTCCAATCTAGTAATTTTCATACATTTAAAATCTTGGTAATTATAACACTATTCTGTTGATCACACCTAATCAATTGGTTGGCCCATAATAGAGAGACAAATTAGTGTATTACTCGTTCAGGATGTACAATAGGGCCGCATTGTAAACAGAAATTTCACGTCAGCCATTTTGATTTACGAAACACTTATGTTATCATTAAAAATCCTCAATCTTCCACTATTTTCCCGATTATCAGCTGAAATAATATAAGAAATAAATATATAATATGACACATATAAATCAAATTAAACTTTTCATAACTTAAAAATCGTATAAAACTTTGTATTTATTGCTTATAATGACCAGACTCTACCAGTGTCCGTGTTCACGCATATAATATTTCTATATTCACTCGAAAATTAACTAAAATAGGCAAATACCTTTTTCATTTTTATTTATATGATACAATAACACTTTTTTTTATTCATTTCAATACAAAAGCACAACAACAAAGTGATATAGTGGGATATTTGACGACCAGACTCTGTTTAGTGATACCCACCCTACTGAGGTCTAAATGAAATTTTAAATATTGGAATATAGTTAAACACTTCAAGGACCGAGGAAGAGATTACTTAACTGCTTATACAAAGTCATTCAAGAAAATGGTATAAATAAAAATGTCAGGAACTTATGTAAAATGGTATGAATAAAAATGTCAGGAATTTATGTAGTCCAGGTTTTTGTACTCGGTATGCGATTTTATGTTTTGACTTTTCACATCCTATTACAATGCAATATGTAACAGCGATATATTGAGACTAGAACTTATGATGATCAGAAAGTTAGAATGATCTTAGAAGTTAGATACAACAAACTCACCTTTGTCCAGTGTGCGTCCTACGATCATCTGCAAACATCTTCTCTGTAAGCAGAGAGTTAATTGGGATGAAACATCACAGAAAGCATCCTCTCAATGTCCTTTACTCCTTACCAAAATTCCTGCAATTATGTTTTGATCCATGCAGAAATCATTCTCCTCCCAAACCAGTTGGCAGATTTTCAAATAGTTTATAGAAATGTTCCTTGGTTGACACTCTTTCAGACTCCTTTAAGCCATGTTGATTGGTCAAAAAAAGAAACAGCCAGGGGGCGGGCTAATTGCCTAATGTGGTTATATTGAAAACTAAAAAATCTTCTTCTATGAAAGTATCTTGCCCATTTCCAATTTATTTTGAAGAAGTTTTGTATTGGGGCGGTGGAGAGGGGGTGAAGGTGTGGCAGGAAGAAAATGTTCACAACTGTTAATAAAATGGTGCCATCAGGGTGATTTGTACTGTCGAACCTTCATCCGATACAGAGGACTTTTGATGCATTTGGAAAAAGAGATGAACTCATATGGAGTAAATCAAAGTATATCAAGGATATAATGCAACACACTTTTGTTTTTTGTTATCTTTTAATTAGATATTTGCATCTGACACAAGTATGTACATGTACATGTTTATGCCTTTTCAACACTTTTCAGGAGTTAAACCCTTTCCAAATATAGACAGCTTCTGATGTATCTGAAGCAGACGACTTTTGAAAACGTTGTGACAAAAGCAGAAATCGCTCCTAAGAGCAGTTTCTCCATTTGTCACAATGCTTTCAACATGTTTCAAATTTCTTAATTAACGGTTTTATTCATTTAATCCCCATTGTAAAGTTTGGAAAGTTTGTTTAATTATTTAATTATTATCAGAAAGCTATTGACACATTGCCCAATTAGATTAACAACATAACGTAACAGATATGCAAACACACTTATTTACAGTACACTAGGGATAAGCCAAATGTGCTATCGGTTATAAACAAAAATGGTTGCGCCTCCCCATTTTAAAGGCAAAATATTAGGCCGGCAAATGCCTCTCCTGCCGCCCCTATTGCGACACCTTGCATGTTTATTGGTTGAAAAATAGGCCACCAGGGGTTGGGGCTGTTCTGCCTTTTATGGCTTTAGTGAAAACTTTAAAAATCTTTTTCTCCAAACATATCTGGCAGCTTTCAAAATAATTTGTTGAAATGTTTCTTGGGTGACCCTCTACAGGATTGCTTCAATGCATGTTGATTGGTTTGAATGACTAATCAAGTTGCTTTACTCAGGTGAGCGATCAATGACCATCATGGCACTCTTGTTTTGAAGAGCATCAACTAGTTATTAATTAAAGTTTCATGCATATAGAATTGTTTCCAAAGTTGTTTGCTGCAAACATATCTACAGCAGTCGACTTTGAAAACATATAGTCAAAAATATGGAAAAAATAAATGAAAGAACAATTATTGAATAAAGATGAATATTGTGGCAAAAGATAAACGTTCTCATAATGAGCCATTTCTCCATTTGCTACAATGTTTTTAAACATCATCTGCTGCAGTCGTCAGAAAACTAATAAGATATTTAATCCAATATGCTTGCTTGAAGTCACTAGATTGTAATTAGCATTAAAAATTTCCTATAATGTATAATGAACTGGACCAACTAAGTGGTGTAGTGGTTAGTGTCTGCTGTATGAGCGGAAAACCAGGGTTCGATCCCCAGTTTGGTTATACTAAAGTCGCAGGGTTGCGGAGATAAATTTACACATGATGCGCTATTGTCATGATAAGTTGACCGGTAGAACTGGTAATTTACCAAGGAAACAACATGATATGACTGAAATACTGTTGAAACAGAGTAGAACACCATACAAACAAATAAACAAAGCATAATGAACTGTGTCAATATGGCATTGAACCTGCAGTCTCCAGCAACTGAGATGGACGCTCTACCGCTACACCAATGAGGCGGGTCATATGGAAATGTTTCCAAGGACTTGTTACAGCTTAGCCTCGACCCAATACATTTTGTGTCCTTCTCCAATTGTAATCAGGGCAAAAGTTGAACTAACACAGGGGTTAATTCTTTCACACATAAAGATGCTTTTGGATGCCTCTGCAGCAGTTGAAAATATTGTGGCATCTGTAGGTGGGAAAGTGTTTTCCTTTCCCTCATTATAGATGCTTTCTGACGCCTCTGCAGCAGACGGCTTTTTGAAAACATAGTGACAAAAGAAGAAATTGCACAAAACGTGCAATTTCACCTTTTGCCACAATGTTTTCAACTTTTTGTCATAGGTTATCCATTATCCATATGTAGATTTTCTATGTTTTGACAAAATAAGTTCAAAGTCGTCTGCTGCAGAATTGTCGTATGAGGGAAAGGGTTAATGAAGCCATAATTTAGCAAGATCACTTAGATCAGTGTTATACTTTTGTTCACATGCAACACATCTGAAGCAGCAGACTTCAAAAACATTCAAGCAATATTATGAAAACTCTTTATAGATGACAGTGTAAAAATTGTATTGAATAAAATTGAAACCATTGTGGCAAGAATGGAGAAATTGCTTATCACAAGCTATTTCCACTTTTGCAACAATATATCAAAAGGTTTCTGCTGCAGATGCATCAAAATGCTTCTACATGTGTGAAAGAATTGATGAAAACCTGTACGTTATCAAAAGACAAGGAGGATTTGATAAGACTTAGAAGATAAGTAATGTTGTAGCTGCTCACAATGTGTGTTGGTATCTTATGTCATTATGGTTGTGTTTTATTGATTATGGCTAAGTAATATCACTGAACGATTGCATTACCGGTAAGTGTTGTTGATTGTTATATAGTTAATCAATACAATGGTAGAGTCAATGACTATCATTAACCATTGCACACTAACAGACTGATTCTGACTTATGTTGATGCATCAGCAGCAGCCAGACTTTTGAAAACATTGTGGCAAGTGGAGAAATTGCTCATTTTCTCAATTTCTCCTTTTGCAATAATGTTTTCAGCTCTATAGAATAATAATACTTTTTACAGCAATTTTCTATAGTTTTTTGCCCAGAGGTTTTCAAAGTTGTCTGCTGCCTTATTTACCCTTTCCCATATGCAGACAAATTTGAAAACATCTAGTAAAATGAGAACAGTTTATTGAATACATTATACTTTAATCTATAGAGATTCTACATATTTTTCCATTTATGTTTTCAAAGTTTCTTGCTGCATATTTGTTTTTATTTGGATTCTGGCATAGAATTTACAAAGATGAAAGCAAATTGATTTGAGCAGCCCTCCAGGAAAATCGACCTTTGGCATCTATGCAGTTTGATCTAGCCCATCACTATTTGTGCTGACTGATCATTAATATTACTATAGCTTAGGTTGGTTTTCCTAAAGCACCACTCATTTGAAGTTTATTGAATATTATCAAATAGTAATGCAGTTCAGCCCTCAAACAATATTCAAAATAAAAATGCATTTATAAAGAAATTTAAATCTGATTTTAACCCTTTCCCACCTATAGACTTATTTTGACGCATCTGCAGCAGACGACTTTTGAGAACATCATGACAAAAGGAGAAATTTCTCAAATCCAGCAATTTCTCATTTTGCCACAACGTTTTCAACTCTTTTCAGTAATTAAACCTTCATTGATATTATTTAAGAAGGAAGTAAAAGCAATTTCTCTAGAAAATGTTTATCTAGTCCAAGTGCAAGAAGATCTCAAGGAATAGGGTAAATGGAGATATACCGTAGGTACAGCTTTTGATCTAATATCTAAGAATCTGATTTATCAATTAAACCATTCCCACTTATAACAAATATTCGACTTTTATCAAGGCAAAACTATTGAAATATATATATATAAAATGGAAGGTATAAGTAATTAAGTATTAAATAAGAGTCAAAAACAGGGTGGCTAAAAGAGAAATAGCTTCTTATGCCTCCATTAGATATCTCCATTAAATATCTCCATTTTTCTTGATGGTACAAATCTATTGAAAAAGGTAAGCACTTTTGCCATTTCATATGCGGGGTTCGAGCTTATGACATGTGTGTGCATTAAATTTTTCCTTCAAACCACTTCTCCTCTGTAAACTGTAAACACATGGCCAATTGGGATGAAACTTCACAGATAGCATCGTCTCAAATTTCCTTCAATTTTGTTATCCTTCCAAAGTTCTGGTTTCTATGGCCAATCACATTAAAAAACTTTAAAATTCTTCTCCTTCAAAACTGGTAGGTCGACTTTCAAATTATTGTGTAGAGATGTCCTTGGTTGACCCTCTATCAGACTCCTTCAAGCCATGTTGATTGGTCTAAAAGCATGGCTGCCAGGGGGCAGGGCTGTTTTTAGCTCACCTGTGCACGAAGTGCTCAGGGTGAGTTATTGTGATCGCCCTATGTCCGTCATCCGTCGTCCGTCGTCCGTCAACATTTTCTCCTCTGTAACCGGTGGGTCAACTGGGATGAAACTTCACAGAAAGCATCCTCGCAATGTCCTCACCAGAATTCCTTAACATTTTAGGGATCCATGCAGAATTCTGGTTTCCATGGCAACGAAATGAAAAAAACTTCAAAATTCTTAAAAATCTTCTCCTCCCAAAGTGTCAGGCCGATTTTCAAATTATTTTGTAGAAATGATCCTTGGGTGACCCTCTATCAGATTCCTTCAAGCCATGTTGATTGGTCGAAAAACATGGCCCCCAGGGTGGGGGGGCTATTTTGCCAATATGGCTATAGTGCAAACTTAAAAAATCTTCTCCTCCAAAAGTGTCAGGCCGATTTTCAAATAATTGTGTAGAAATGTTTCTTGGGTGACCCTCTATCAGATTCCTTTAAGCCATGTTGATTGGTCGAAAAACATGGCCGCCAGGGGGCGGGGCTATTTTGCCTTTTATGGTTATAGTGAAAACTTAAAAAATCTTCAACATCTTCTCCTCAGTAACCAGTGGGTTAATTGGGATGAAACTTCACAGAAAGCATCCTCTCAATGACCTCACCAGAATTCCTTCAAATTATTAGGATCCATGCAGAATTCTGGTTTCCATGGCAACGAAACGAAAAAAACTTCAAAATTCTTCTCCTCCCAAATTGGTTGGCAGATTTTGAACTTATTTTGTAGAAATGTTCCTTGGGTGACTCTCTATCAGATTCCTTGAAGCCATGTTGATTGGTCGAAAAACATGGCCGCCAGGGGGGGCGGGGCTTTTTTGCGTTATATGGCTATAGTGAAAACTTAAAAAATCTTCTCCTCCAAAAGTGTCAGGCTGATTTTCAAATAATTTTGTAGAAATGTTCCTTGGATGACCCTCTATCAGATTCCTTTAAGCCATGTTGATTGGTCGGGGCTTATATAGCTAAAGTGAAAAAAAAAATCAGGTGAGCGATTCCAGGGCCATCATGGCCCTCTTGTTACTTATATGGCTATTGTGAAGACTTTAATAAATCATCTCTCCCGAAAATGTCTGGCCAAATTTTAATAATTTTATAGAGATGTTTCTAGGATGACCCTCCATCAGATTCCTTCAAGCTATGTTGATTGGTTGAAAAGCATGGCATCAGGAAGGGTCCGGGTCTGTTTTTCCTTATATATGGCTAATTATTGATTTAATTTTTGCCTTATGGCAGTGGAGCGATTCAATAACAGTAACTGGCAGTCTTTGGCCTCTTGTTCTTGTTTCTCAAAATGATTCCACGTTTATGAATAAGTAATTTACATCATCCATTATCACCTTGAGACAGTGTCTCAAAAAGCTTTTTGACAAACAGATTAAATCTCAAGTTAAGTCTTTCCAGCATACATTAAATCTCTAGAAGACAACTTTGAAAATCTGGGCAAATATTTGGAATATGTCTCAAAAAATGAAAGTAAGATTATTGAATAGGGTTGAAAACATTCAGCACATTCTCCTGTTGTCTCATTTTTTTTCAGAAGTCATCTTCTGCAGAAGTGTCAAAATGCGTCTGTAAGTGGATAAAAGATATGTTCTAGGAGGTCATTGTATTATAGAATTGTACATTCTATACTGCTGATGGCAGAAAACCAAGGAAAAGTTTGGCATGATGTTTTTTAATACAAGATTGGTTGTTGGTTATGGCATATGTTTGGCTGTACTTTCAGAATCTTATCTTCAAATAAAAGATGAATAATACATTTCTATTTTAACCCTTCCCAACATAATTATTTTGCAGCAGATGACTTTAAAAACATCTTCGTCAAAATATGGATAATATCTATAAATGAAAGAGAAATTATTGCGTAGAGTAAACTGTTAAATGCATTGTTAGCAATTTCTCCTTTTGCCACAATTTTAAAAATTCGTCTGCTGCAGATGCATTTGTTAGTATGAAAAGATTTCTGTTTGACTAGATTATGCATGGACTAGATTATGCATGGACTATTTACCTGAATGGACAATATTAGCTTGTGGGTTTTTTGAAGCAAAAAAAGTGGGCTATTTTGATACCCTTGGCGTCTTTTTAAAGGAAATTTGGTACACATGTTCCTAGAAACAATAAGCATGTATATACCAAGTCACATTACTCAGGTTTAAAACAATTATTCAGTTATGGCCCTTTTTCGACTTAGTCAAAAAATGGTCAAGCGTTGGCGTGCCTCTGTGGCGCTCTTGTTATTGCCTGATTTCATTATTTTTTTAAGTAAAGTAAAACCTTGAACATCTGAAGTTAATTAATAACAGACGTATCAAGTTGAAAACATGATATGTGAATTAAGAAATTTTAGCCATCATCCTTTTCCCTTCATGTTTTCAACTGTCGGTGAGATGAAAAATGTAAATATTTTGACATTTTGAGGCTTCACAACAAACTTGAAAGAGTTGGCTAGAATGATGTTTTTGAAGATTGTGTGCTACAAGGGTATCAACAGATATCTGTTACGGGGAAAAAGTTAATTACATCCGTCATATTTTGACACAAGAAGAATTTCTCATAATGTTAGATACACTTTACTCCAATCTTCACCTCAACCTTTTCCTGCTTGCAGATCCAATTTAATCCATTTCCAACAGACAACTTTTGAAAACATAGTGGAAAAAGGGGGTATTGTTGATAACGTGCAATGTCTCCTTTTGCCATAATGTTTTCAACTCTATTCAATAATTAAACTTTCATTTATATTGATTTTCAATAATTTTTGGTAAATGTTTGCAAAATCATCTTTTGCAGCATTGTTGTAGTTAGTTAATTTAGTTAACCCTTTCCCTCATATAGACGCTTTCTGACGCCTCTGCAGCAGACGGCTTTTTGAAAACATAGTGACAAAAGAAGAAATTGCACAAAACGTGCAATTTCTCTTTTTGCCACAATGTTTTCCACTTTTTGTCATAGGTTATCCATTCAATTATAGAGATTTTCCATTATTTGACAAAATATGTTCAAAGTAGTCTGCTGCAGAATTGTCGTATGAGGGAAAGGGTTAAACCGATAGACATCCCAAACTTGGTTTTCAATAATTCTTGGTAAATGTTTGCAAAATCATCTTTTGCAGCATTGTTGTAGTTAGTTAATTTAGTTAATAAAATACAAAACCCTTCCAATATGCTGATGCATAAGTATATAGAAGACACCTTTGAAATCATTGAGGTAAAAAAGAGGTAATTATTAATGAGCACTTTTTCCTTTTGCCACAGTGTTGTGTCTAATTGTTTTAAAAGTCATCTGCTGCAGATTTGTTATGTGTTGACAAATTTGTATTGTCAGATAATCATAAATTGTTTGTTTCAAGAGTGTTCGATCCTACAATCTTAGACAACTCTTTTTGCATTTAAATAACCTGTTCCTGATACAGATAAAATTACATTTGGATGACTGTGAAGCAGATAAATTGAGAATCTTTTGGCTGAAGTAGAAATTTGATCTATTTATTCTACATTCACACAATGTTTTGAATTGTATTGAAATTTATAAAACTTCCATTTTGGTCATGGCGATACTAAGGTGTTTTGTTTTTTAGACAGTTGTGTTAAGCTGAATGTTATGTTTCGGGTTTTTTACTCTTTCTCAAAAAGTAAAAGTGCTAGGTGTTTCAAACTAACTTGCTCTGTGCTGTTTTGTCATTTGGTCTTAGAAGATCTTTCTATAAAACTGTATCCTTTCGGATCCTTGGAATCCGCTGTGGTCGAGTGGTTTATAAGCGTCGGGGGATTTCGAAACCGAGTGTCCCTGGTTCGATCCCCAGTCGCGGCACTACGGTCATGGTGGAGTGCGGGCAAGGCACATTTTCTAGCCTAGTACTGGTTTGTTTACCCAGGGATCATGAATAATAAAATTTAATTGCGCGCTAAATGGCCTTAGCTGTCGATGCGCCGTAAAACAATATACATTCATTCCTTTCGGATCCTTAGCATTGGAAGTGCAGGACTGGCAAGTCTTTTGCCACACATGTTTTAATTACATTATGATTGGTTTTGGCAGAGCAATTCGCTTAAATAGTGATAATCAGCTGGCTATGATATATTTACCAGATACTAGTACCTTCTTCAGAAACATTAGAGCTAAATGTTATTACATATTGAAAATTGGAAATATATCTTTAATACAGAGTTGACCACATTTTTGGATAAGGGGAAATTGCTTGTTTCTCCTTTGTCCACAATGTATTGAATAATCATTAATTCCCTGTGTATAGCAACCACACTTTTATTGGCCGGATTGCTCTAGCAATTCCGGTCTATAGATTGGCGATGTCCGTCCGTCCGTCCGTCTGTCTGTCTGTCAACATTTTGGTTCAAATTTCAGGTTGAGGCCAAATCTCAGCACTGAAAAGGGTTACAAACTTGAAACTTTTCCTGAAGGTAACCAGTATCAAGTTCTATTGATTTCTATGGTTACTTTGACATTGACCTTGGTTTGTCGATTTTCAAGGTAAAATTGCCGACAATCCGGCCTTACCGTCTTCAGCGGTTTCTTGTTTTCCAATTACTCAATTAATTTCTGCATAAATGACCCTGTAATTAAAGACCACCTGTGAACAAAGACCAGATTGTTCTCTTCCCATGGGTTGGGCCACTTTGCTTATTTTGAGCAGTTCTTCCTTATCTCGCAAGTTTAATTTGTCTTCTGCAGACATGTCAGAAGTCGTCTGTAGAAGGAAAAGTCTTATCATCAATACACTTGAAAACATTAGAGCAAATTAATATATATGTAAAATCCATATAAATAAAAGTATAATTATTAAATAAATGAAGCAATTCCACCTTTTACCACAATATTATCAAAATGTAGATGCATCAAATGGAATCTGCTTTTGAAAACATTTTATTTTGTATTGCAGAATTTTTCTTTGCTTGAATACTAGAATAATCACCATAAAACACCCAGTGTCTTCAGGCGACGTATTTCCAGATAAATATTGTTTCTCTGACATATATCATATTACCCAAGTTGCCCTTTAACCTGTTTCTACTTGCAGACACATTTAGATGTATCTGCAGCAGATTGCTTGAAAACATTGCACACTGAGCAATCTATACTTTTACCACTATGTTTTTAACTCTATTCAATGATTGCACTTTTATTTACAAAGACTTCTCCTCAAATGTTTACCCAGATGTTTTTCAAAGCTGGTTGTGGCAGATTTGTGGTATGTGGGAAAGGGTTTATTATCCCTGCTTACGAAATCAATACAGTTGATCTATTAAGGCAACAGAGTTATTTGGTACTTTTTCCCATTTACTTTGTCATTCATGATTAGTTATCCCTTGCCCACATCCAGTCTACAGCAGATAATTCCCTTTCCCTCATACGGCAATTTTGCAGCAGACAACTTTGAACGTATTTTGCCAAAAAATAGGTTATCCATTCAAATAACCTATGACTAAAAGTGGAAAACATTGTGGTAAAAGGAGAAATTGCACGTTTTGTGCAATTTCTTCTTTTGTCACTATGTTTTCAAAAAGCCGTCTGCTGCAGAGGCATCAGAAAGCGTCTATATGAGGGAAAGGGTTAAATTGTATGTCAATTAACCCTTTCTCACCTGCAGACGCATTTTGACGCAATAGCAGCAGAGGACTTTTGAAAACACTGTGGCTAAAGGTGAAATTGCTCATGATGAGCAATTTCACCTTTGGCCACAGTGTTGTGACTGGTTGTTTTAAAAGTCATCGGCAGCTGATTTGTTTTATGTTGACAAATTTGTATTGTCAGATAATCATAAACTGTTTATTTCAAGCGTGTTCGATGTTTTCAACTTTATTTTACAATTAAGCTATTTTTCATGGAGATTTTTCAGGTTTTTGTCACTATGTTGTCGAAGTAATCTGCTGCAGATTTGTTGTATGTGGGAAAGGGTTAATAGGAGAAGTTGCCTATTATGAGCAATTTAACTTTCTCCCTACAATGATTTCAACATTGGTCAAAAATAAACTGTCAACAGTAAATTATAGAAAATTCCCATTTTTAGCTCACCAGAGCACAAATTGCTCAAGGTGTGTTTTTGTGATCGCTTTGTCCGTTGTCAACTTTTGCCTTGTTAACACTCTACAATTTACATTTTGCATCCGATCTTCATAAAAATGTATCCGAACATTCCTTTCTGTCAAATCTTGGACGAGTTCGAAACTGGGCCATATAAGGTCAAAAACTAGATCACTAGGTCAAATTGAAGGGAAATCTTGTTAATACTCTGGAGGCCACATTTTTACTTTGAGCATGCTGAAACTTAATCAGAATGTTTGTCTTGATAAAATGTAGGCCAAGTTCGAATATGGGTCGAATTGAAAGGTAATCTTCTTAACACTCTAGAGGCCACAATCTCTGCTTCAGCAGTTTGAAATTTTATTAAAATGTTTATCTTGATGATATGTAGGTCATTAGGTCAAATTGAAGGGAAATCTTCTTTACACTCTGGAGGCCTCATTTTTAACTTGAGCATGTTGAAACTTTATCAGAATGTTTGACTTGATGTTATGTAGGCCAAATTCGAATTTTGGTCCTGTCTGTACAAAAACTAGTAGGCCAAATTGAAGGAAAATCTTGTTAACATTGTTGAAGCCACATTTTTAGCTTGACTTTTCGAAGAAAAGGCTAGCTATACTACTCGCGTCGGCGTTGGTGTCACACCTTGGTTAAGGTTTTTGTACCAATTCACTTTTTTGTCAAAACCATTACAGATATTGCTTTGAAACTTACAACACTTATTCACAATCATTTCCTCCATCAACAGACAAGAGTACATAACTCTGTCAAGGTTTTTGTAAGAATTATGGCCCTTTTTCAACTTAGAATTTTGGTTAAGTTTTTTGTACCAATTCCATTTGTTGTCAAATTCATTACAGATTTTGCTTTGAAACTTACAACACTTATTCACCGTCATAACCGCCATCAACAGACAAGAGTACATAACTCTGTCAAGGTTTTTGTTAGAATTATGGCCCTTTTTGACATAGACTTTTGGTTAAGTTATTTGTACCAATTCACTTTTTTTCAAAACCATTTCAGATATTGCTTTGAAACTTACAACACTTATTCACCATCATTACATCCATCAACAGACAAGATTTCATAACTTTGTCCATGTTTTTGTAAGAATTATGGCCTTTTTTCCGCTTAGAATTTTGGTTTAGTTTTTTGTTCCACCCCACTTTTTTGCAAAACCATTAGAGATATAGCTTATACACTTACAATACTTATTTACCATCATTACCTCCATCAACAGACAAGAGTACAAAACTCTGTCAAGGTTTATGTAAGAATTATAACCCTTTTTCAACTTAGAATTTTGGTTAAGTTTTTTGTACCAATTTTTTTAAAGAATTATGGCCCTTTTTCGACTTAGAATTTTGGTTTTAGTTTCTCGTACCACCTTAATTTTGTTCAAACCCATAAGAGATATAGCTTACACACTTACAATACTTATTTACCATCATTATGTATACCTCCAACCACAGACAAGAGTACATCACTCTGTCAAGGTTTTTTTAGATCACCAGAGCCGAAGGCTCAGGTGAGCTATTCCTATCACTTTTTGTCCGTCGTCCTTCGTCTGTCGTCCGTCCGGCGTTAACTTTTAGCTTTAAACATCATCTCCTCCCAAACTCCAAGGACAATTTCCGTGAAAAATCACAGGACTGTTCCTCTGGTTGGCCTCTTTCAAATTTGTTCAAAGATTTAAATTCCATTGAGAACTTTGGTTGCTGCGGCATCAGAAAGGGGGCAAAAGGTCCAAACTTTAAAAATCTTCTCCTCCGAATCTGCCTGTCAGATTCAAATATAATTTGGTAGAAATGTTCATTGGGTGACCCTCTATAAAAATTGTTCAAGCCATACTGATTGGTCGAAAAACATGGCAGTTAGGCGGCATCAAAAAAGGGGCAAAATGACAAAATTTGAAAATTCCATTTTTATGCAAATGCTTGTCTGATTTAAAGAAAATATAATATGAATCTTACTGTAATGATCCTCTTTTTAGTTTGTTTAAGCCGTTTTGATTGGTTACACAATCATAGCAACCAGGCGTCATCACAAAAGGGGTAAATTGAACTTTTAGCTACAAATGACAACCATCTCCTACCATTCCAATAGACCAATTACCACAAAACATCACAGGAATGTTCCTTTGGTGGTCCTCTTTCAAAATTGTTCAAAGATTAAAATTCCAATGAGAACTTTGGTTGCTGCGGCATCAGAAAGTCTTAACCCTTTCCCTCATATAGACGCTTTCTGACGCCTCTAAAGCAGACAGCTTTTTGAAAACATAGTGACAAAAGAAAAAATTGCACAAAACGTGCAATTTCTCCTTTTGCCACAATGTTTTCCACTTTTCGTTATAGGTTATCCATTCAATTATGTTTTGACAAAATAAGTTCAGTCATCTGCTGCAGAATTGTCATATGAGGGAAAGGGTTAAATAGCGCATTCTCAGGTGAGCGATCTTGTTGCTATAATCTTTCGATGGTCGTATGAGGGAAAGGGTTAAATAGCGCATTCTCAGGTGAGCGATCTTGTTGCTATAATCTTTCGATGGTCGTATGTGGGAAAGGGTTACAGCTGGGGTGGTGTATGCAGAATGAATCCAGGGAGATATATTGTTGGTCAAACATATGAACAAGGCGAAGGTAAATGGACTTTAGTAGTAAAATATTTCTGGTAGTATCAATTAACCCTTTCCCTCATACGACAATTCTGCAGCAGACGACTTTGAACATATTTTGTAAAAAGGTAGAACTAAATAAATAATAATAATAATAATACTAATCTCTATAATTGAATGGATAACCTATGACTAAAAGTGGAAAATATGGTGTCAAAAGGAGAAATTGCACGTTTTGTGCAATTTCTTCTTTTGTCACTATGTTTTCAAATAGCCGTCTGCTGCAGAGGCGTCAGAAAGCGTCTATATGAGGGAAAGGGTTAGGTTACTGCCTTAGGAAATTTAGTTTAAATATATACATTATTAAAGAAATTTGACATGTGGATGAAAAACCAAAATAAAAATTCAAGTGTTACTTAGTACCTAAAGGATATTTAAGTGTGAATAAATGGTAAATACTATATCGTAAATAGCAGGAAGTGTAATTCAATTGTAAATAAATATGAAAGGAAGTTTTAAATGTGATACTGGTTAGAAAGTACATCTTTCTGATAACTTGATAATCGAAACTTGATATTAACTCATTAACTGATAAATCATGATAAAAATATTGTGGCAACAGGAGAAATTGCTCATAATTAGCAATTCTTTTTTTTGCCACAGGGTTTTCAACTCTAAATAAAAATATTTACTTTAATTGGTTGAGATTTCAAATTTTTGCCAGGATGTTTTCAAAGTCCTCCGCTGCAAATTTGTTGTATGTGGTAAAGGGTTTAATGTTTTTTGCAGAAGATCGGATATAAATAGGGTTTTCAGCGCGAGAAGTGCGCTGCATGAACTATTGTGATCGCCATGTGCACCAACTTTGCATATTGCAACATCAATAAAAGGTTCTTTAACACTTTACCACTTGCTGCAACTTTGATAATATTGAGGCAAAAGAATATATAACTTTAATAAAGTCTTTATTATTATTAATAATTTCTTCTGAATTAATTGGTCAAAGTTTTGAAACACTTTCACATGAATGATTGTTTAGTACAAAGGTTGTTTGACAGCTTTACATTGTAGTCCAATCCTTACCTCCTTAACCCTTTCCCTCATACGACACTTCTGCAGCAGACGACTTTAAACGTATTTTGCCAAAAAATAGAAAATCTCCATAATTGAAGGGATAACCTATGACAAAAAGTGGAAAACATTGTGGCAAAAGGAGAAATTGCACGTTTTGTGCAATTTCTTCTTTTGTCACTATGTTTTCAAAAAGCCGTCTGCTGCAGAGGCGTCAGAAAGCGTCTATATGAGGGAAAGGGTTAATGTTGACATTATTTTACTTGAATGATGATTGGGTCACCTATATAAACACATAGATGCAAGTTGATTTGCTATGAAGACATCTGAAGACAGTTTAACCTTTTCCCGCATGTAGACGCTTTCTTACGCCTGTGCAACAGAAGCCTTTTGAAAACATTGTAACAAAAGAAGAAATTGCTCAAAACAAGCAATTTCTTCTTTTGGCATAATATTTTCAACTCTTTTCAGTAATTATATCTACATTTATAGAGCTTTTCTGTGTTTTTGTCCGGATGGTTTTTAAACTTGTTTACTGCATCTACAGCAGTCAACTTATGGAAAAAATGTAACAAAAGGAGAGATTGGTCATAATAACATTTAGTACTATGCCACAATGTGTTCCAACTCTATTCATTAATTTATTATTTCAATATTATCCCTTGGTCACAATGCCATATTGAAGAAAAATCTTGTTTACACTTATAGAGATGGCATTTTTGGGATAGGGGCGTTTCGCCACTATCTCATAGCGAAGCTGCTTTCGAAAAGTCGAATTTAAAGCTGCAACCGCAGTCCACATGTGTATACCTACACCAAAATCGAGTTTTGATTGGTTATAATCTGCCTTTTCAACGATTTCATTGGTTCGACCGAATCACAAAACCCTCCGCTGCATAAATTTATGAGACAAAATAGTTTCTATGAATGAAACTCACTCTGAACTATGGTTGACCTTAAGGTCAGTAGTGTGAGGTAACGTCGACCGTTCTGTGACCCCATTAGTTTACAACAGTCGACTTATAGAGAAATGTGCAAAGCACTGTAAATACAATTATTGAAAGGAGTTGAAACCATTGTGGCAAAAGTAGAAATTGCCTACGAAAAGCAATTTCCCCTTTTGTCACAATGTTTTCGATTGTCGTCTGCTGCACATGCGTCTGTAGGCGGAAAATGGTTACATCCTTCCCATGGAAGCGGAACCCTTTCCGTGATACTATAACAGTTCGAATATTTAAAATATATTGTTGAAAATGGAGCTATTGCTGACAATGAGCAATTCCTCCTTTTCACACAATGCTTTCAAACACGTTTCAAATTAATTCTTTTCATATTTAAACGTTTTACTATGGACGTTCTTTCCCTCTTTCTCCCTTCCGGACACATTTTGAATAACATGCTAGAGATGAATGATTACGAGCAATTTTGCCTTACATCAAGGGGAAAAATATATAGTTGAAACCTTTGTGGAAAAAGAGGAAATGGGTCATGATAAACAATTCTGCAGCCGTCTGCTGCTCATGCGTCAAAAAGCGACTGTAAGCGGGAAAGGATTGAACCGTTCCCGTTATAGCTACTTAGTTACAAACAAATGTTGAAAGTATATTTGCAAACGGAGCAATTGCTGACAATGAGCAATTTCTCCTTTTCAAACAATGCTTTGAAACATGAATCAAATTGTTTCTATAACCTAGATAACGAAAACATTTGTCTACAGTTATTATTTTAACCTTTGCCCCTTTTAGACACATTTGACTAACCTTAACAGATGAATGATAATCAACAAGTTTGTCTTTTTCCACAATGTTTTCATCACTATTCAAAATCATACTTTTATTAATTCAGGTCAATAGTTATGCCTTAGTTCAATGTTGTTTGCTGTATATTTAGTCTATGTGGTCAAGGTTAAGGAATACTGTAAACAAACTTGTTACAACATAATTCGTCCAAAGAGAGAGGTCCTACTGTGTATACATGCCATGAAATAATGTTAAAAACGGTCTCACCGCTACTGGGGAATTGTTGGTAAAACAGGTCGCGTTTTGTGTTGAATATTCTCATGTGTCGCTGTATGTAGACCCTACTAGGAAATAGAAATTAAATCTACAAATTATAGATAAGTTAATTTCAACATTGATTGATTGGGATTTAACGCCGTTTTTAACATTTCTTCAGTCATATCACGGCGGCCAGTTCACCTACAAATGTATTTCCTGGTTTTCTCAAACCAGTACTCCTCACAACAATCTTCCCAAGCAACTGGCTGCGTTTCCACATAGACTTAGCCATTGGTGAAAGACGAATGACGCATGTCGCATTGACTTTTGTCAAACGTCGGAAAGAAATTTGGCCGAATTTGTCAACACATCCGAGTTATAACCGCAAGGTCATTATTTATTTTATTATTGAGAAGCTTCTAGCGATTTTGGGACTAAAATTATAATGTATATGCATTTGCGTTAATTTAAGACTCAACGTTCATCAACGTGTAATATAGTCCTAGATGTATCTGTTGACAAATAAACTAAAAATGTAGTCTAAATAGGTTTTTGAAAATTAACCTTGACGGTCCGGTCCCGTTTCGGAGATACAATTAAATTGCAAATACTTTACAAATACCATAATCTAAGCTGACGTGTTTTGACGCATCGAACCAGTCTTCTGTAATCAATACTTGAGTTGTCTCCATCTGTAAAGCTTGGAGGTATAATCCGGCGTCCGGCCGGCTGTCTGCCTGAATGTGCATTCGTCCGTCCGTCATGGATTGCATGTATTGGTTAACACGTTGTTTCTGTATGGCAGATTTATTTCAAAGTGGTCACAAGTATACCCGTGTGATCAGGAGAACGGCAAAGTACTAGGTACATAACTCTGGTCTGTTTTTTCAGTTATCTCCATTTTTCCTTATTTAGTTCAGCGATTGTCTCAATTAACTTTCATTGTATCAATTTCAAACTTGGTTTGTATGTAACTTATGACCTACAGATTTGCAGTGCACCATTACCATAAATTTAGCATGCTGCGTTTGGAGTGTGTATATTTTTGTCTTTCAATGTTCTCCCTTATTATATGCAACACATGCGTTCCGTGAAATTCCCCTTTTCGTTAATGAGTGCTTCCCCAAGATTTGTACTTCGTCAAATCTAGTCTGTTTTTTAGGTGTAAACTCAATTTTTTCATTTCTTCGGTTATTGTCTCAATATATGTCCAATATATCAATTTAAGACTTGGTGTATAGGAAACCCAGAGCTGCAATTGTGCAGTGCAAAAGAAACATAACTCTATCATGCTTTCGATCGTCTTTCATTTATCAGCATGATTACAATATACATTGTTGATCTTTAGTGATTTCTGAACTAGAAATATTTTAATTAAGGGTAGCTGCTCGGGTTTTTTTTGTCAATCTTTTGTCCTTCGATATTTTGTTTATACAAGAAAAGGGTAAAACTTTGACAAATGAGGTATATGTTATTGGCAGGCAATATGTGTTGCTTCAAACATTTTTGGTTTGGTTTGTTTAAAGGTCATTGTTTCATTGTTTCAACAATGTTTGTCCATATGATCTATGCCATATGTTTTCAATTTACATATGCCCCCTATACCATCAGCGCTTTCAGCGCTTTGATTTGCTTCAGGTGCTTGAAACTTTGTCAGAATAATAATCTTTAAGATATTGTAACCAAGGCTCTTTAGTTATAAAAAATAACCTTTGATTAATTTTATGAATAATGTAATATAATATGTATGATACCCAGTCCTACATCTGGTACATGTTTATGTTAAATGAGATTATCAGTGGACTACTGTAATCTAGTAGAGCTGTGCTTTCAAGGTCTGGTCACTTATTGACAAGTAGGTGTTACTTTTAATTGATGTTTAATGGTTGTAACAGAAAAGGCCATAAAATACAAAAACTGTAACTGACCAATGAGATTGCACATTGTTTATTAGTTCATCAGTTTTTATGTCATGAAAGATGTAGGAAAGACTGTAATTGGAAAGAATGGGACCAAATTGTCACATGTCTCTTTAAAATAAAAAGGAAATAGTAGAGAACATTAAGACAGTTTAGGAACTCTCGGCTACGAGAACAGGTTATGAATTTTTGAAATTAAAATACAGTTTTAGAAACTTTCGGCTAAATGTGAAGATCAGGTTATCTGGAATATAAAGAAATAAGTTTATGAAATTTAGGCAAATCGCTTGGAACTCAGACTTTAGAACTTATGCCAGAGAGGTTATTGCAGAGTTATAAAGTTTATATTAAGGAGTGAGAAAGTGGAGATGGACAGATAGTTAAATGAATATATATATAAATAATAAGTGATGATAAGAATATAATAATAAATTTGGTGTTGTGAGTTAGCGAAAATATCCCCTGGTGACAATATCTAGGCTAAGTTTGAATAAATTTCATGTCGAGTCAAAAACAAGATCACTAGGCAAAATTTGAAAAAAATCTTGTTTACACTCTAGAGACTGCATTGTTTGTTTCAGCATCTTGAAACTTTGTCAAAATATTTGTCTTGATGATACCTAGTCCAAGTTTTGTTGTATGTATTTTACAGACAGTGGAGAGGCAGCAATGGCTGACACATTATGTCAGTTCTTTACATGGGCTGTCAGAGACGTCATCTTCTTTAGTGGCGATGTTCAGACCACTACAATTGCCGTTGCTATAACCAGCTCCCTGTGTTGTTCTATCGTGGTCGCTGTGGTGCATGTGATGGCCCTGTTCCTGCCAGAAAAGACGAAAGAAAAACCTAGGCGCAAGTATTACAGAAGTAACTCGGCTAACTCAGCTATATCAACTCCTTCAAAGGTACCTATATCAGAGCTCTAGATGATACGTGTTATTCATGTTTTTAAACCTTTCCCCCATACAACAAATCTGCAGCATACAGCTTTGAAAACATCTGTGCAAAAAGATGACTAATCTCCATTTATGACAGTTTATTTATTAACCCTTTCCCTCATATAGACGCTTTCTGACGCCTCTGCAGCAGACGGCTATTTGAAAACATAGTGACAAAAGAAGAAATTGCACAAAACGTGCAATTTCTCCTTTTGACACAATGTTTTCCACTTTTAGTCATAGGTTATCCATTCAATTATAGAGATTTTCTACTTTTTAATAAAATATGTTCAAAGTCGTCTGCTGCAGAATTGTCGTATGAGGGAAATAGAGTTGAAAACATTGTTGCAAATGGTCATGTTTGTCACAATGTTTTCAAATGTCGTCTGCTGCAGAGCAAACAGAAAATGTCTACATGTGGGAAAGGGTTAAATCCATATTTGACCTTCAAACCATTAATGAGGGCTTTTAACCCTTTCCCATATATGACAAATCTTTAGCAGATGACTTAAAAAATGTTTAGGCAGAAATATTGGATATCTCTGGATATAAAAAGGGTTGGAAAACATTGTGGCACAAGATTAAATAGCTCGTTTTCAAAAGTTGTCTGCTACACAGGGGTCAGAAAGCATCTGTTTGTGGGAAAGTGTTAAAACAATTGCCTGGGTCCTTAAGTTCTTATGAGTACCAGCAACTTAGGTATTAATACTATAATAAAGGATCTACTGACGGACCGAGTCTGTTTACTTCAACTGATCTAGGTCTCAGTTATTAATTATTATTAATACTACTTTGTAGACAGACAGTCGGACAGACGGAATCGACCTAACCTATAGTCCCCAAACCGGTCTTCGACCGGTAGGGGACTAATAATAATAAACAAAAGGCCCATGAGGGCCTATGCTCTACTGGGATGGTTCTTTGGTCATTTTTAATCCAGAGCATGAATGTATGGTGAAGATCGGAGAGTAAATGGAGGCTCTAGTGTGTTCACAAGCTCTATTATAGCAATTTCGGCAATTCCAAGGGCCATAATCCAGTCTTGCATAAGCGGATCTAGCTGGTTTGCAAAAGGAACCGAGCTCTCATCGATATCTAACTACTGTATAAGTTTGTTGGAGATACAATCAAAACTGAAGACTTTATCGCGTTCATAGTATTATAGCAATTCTGACAATTTCAAGGGCCATAATCCAGTCTTGCAAGGACGTATCTGGATGTAAGACAGGACATTGCTTCCTATGAAGTTTCAACCAAATTGGCCAAGTGGTTAGGGAGAAGAAGTCGTTTAAAGGAAAAAATTAACGCAAGCACAAACGCACGCACGCTAGCCGGACAATTCGCCATGACATAAGCTCGACTGGCTTTCAGCCAGTGGAGCTAAAAATAAAATGAAATCTCTCTATAAATGAAAGGACAATTGAATAGAGTAGAAAACATCGTGGCAAAAGACGAAATAGCAATTTCTCCTTTTGTCATAATGTTTTCAAAAAAGTCTTCTGCTGCAGAGGTGTCAAAAAACGTCTGTATGTGGGAAAGGGTCAAGACATGTAAACCAATTTATTCTGAAGATCCCTATTATCAAAGGTATACTTATTGTTTGTGCAGTTATCCAAGTAAGGTATTCTGGAGTCCACAGTTAAGTCTTTTTTTCAAAATAAATGAAGTCTGAAAATACAATGTAAACTACTGAAGTCAAATCAACTGTCTGCTTTGAAAACATCTGAACTTCAAAATGTAGTGACTTGAATTTAGAAAGAAATGCTCAGATAGCATAGACATGATTAAGTAATCATATGTTACTCTTCTGTCACACTATCATTGCTGTCAGTGTCAGAATCAGATAAATCTATTGTGTCTGGGAAATTGGAAACATCATCTACATATTTGCTCCAATCTTTCACACCAACTGTATCGTCAGATCTGTCTTGACTCAAATAAAAAATCACTGCAGCAGTATGTGCACAGACTCCAACAACCCTTGCTCCAGCTCTACACTTACAATACCAACCAGTAACCTCCTCATTATTATATTTAAGCCAAAGTTGATATTGCTTCGAAGAGACATGTCGACTTTGTATTTTCACTCTTACAAGATTAGAATTCTCCCTATGGATGAAAATCTTAGACTCTCCCTCTATATATTCTTGTATGTATGAAGGACATAATTTTAACTGGTAGGTTCCTAAAGTTATGTTTCTCAGTTGAGTTTCTGTCATTTTAGGAAAGTTTAATGTGATATCATCAATTTCAACCCATTTAGAAGGCCTTCTGTCCAAGGAATTGTCTTCAATATAGGACTTCAAAGAGTTAATCTGAAATAAAAAAACAAACTATTATAACATAAACATACATCCTTTTCCAATATACAACAAATCTGCAGAGGAGGACTTTGAAAATGTATAGGATACATTATGTAAAATCTCTAAAATGGACAAATGAACCATTGAATAGAGCTGAAAACATTATGGCAAAGGGAGTAAGCGATAATTATGAGCAAATTCTCCTTTTAGCAAAGTTTTACCAAAAGTCTGCTGTAGAGGCTTGAGAAAGCTAAATATCAGTGATTAGTTTCATCAACGGCAATTTGTGATAAACTATTTAACTTTATGGAGTAAAGTAAATGCTACTTCGCTTCAATTACAATGATCAGAAAAACAATATATATTCGATTATTTATCTTTTTAACACTTTCCCTCATATAGATGCTTTCCGAAGCCTCTGAAGCAGACGGCTTTTTGGAAACATAGTGACAAAAGAAGCAATTTCTCCTTTGGCACAATGTTTTCTTCTTTTATTCATAGGTTATCCATTCAATTATAGAGATTTTCTACTTTTTTACAAAATAGGTTCAAAGTCGTCTGCTGCAGAATTGTCGTATGAGGGAAAGGGTTAATGTTATAATTAAAATGTGATTGTAAAAGTATACCTCATTACATCGTTGTTTCATTGTTTGCGCAAGGTCAGCGTCACTTGCGGTAGTTCTGTTGAGTGGTGGAAAATATCTGTTGCTTAACGCACACACAATCCTGATATAATCACCAATAAAGGGGATCTGGTTTGTTGGTAAAACTCGTTCCAGGTACTTGAATCTCTTAATTCTGGCATTAGCTGATTCTACCACCCATCTTATCTGCAACCGAGATTTAACATTATTCGTAAACAAACTATTCTCCTCTTTGTATTTCTTAAAAAAAAAACAGACAACCTGTGAAAGCTGTGCAGCGAAAATCATTTGAAAACGCTGTGGTAAATACGAAAAATACTCAAAAATCATTGTCAGAAAAATAGAAATTATAATATAAGTAATTTCTCCTTTCCTCAAGATGATTTTGATTTTGTATTGAAGATACTTAATATTTGTGTAATGTTAACTATTGAGATAAAAAATCCAAACATAATGACTTATTAAAATATGACACTTCTCTGTTATTGAAGGTACAACAATTGAATGGAATTCAAAACATTGTGACAAAAGGAGAAATTGCTCATTATGATCAATTCCTCCTTCTGCCTTTTGTTTTCAAAAGTCGTTTACAGACAGTGGTTTATGCTAAATGTCCAAACAATTTAGGATAAACAAAACAAACCATATAAATAAATATGTTTTTTCCAATTTAAACAGTTGAATACTTTGAAAACACTGGAATTAGATATGAGCCGTCCCGCAAAAAAACAAAACATTGTTGTAAAGTATCGACCCAGGTCAGCCTAAGCATTTCGCGCAGGCTGACCCGAACAGACACTTTTGACCTCATGTGGATTTTCTGTTTCAGTAATCATTACTCTATACTTCTATCCCCCCGAGATGGAATGTGTCGGCCCGGATTAGCATGTGCTATCTGCGCAGACTGATCTGTGTCGATACATTACGCAGTGTCCATAATGTTGGTTTTCTCGTGGAACGGCTCTCATGTTGTCTTACCTTGGTAACCATTCTGCTCTGGTTAGCATCCAAATCAGCCATCTGCTTGTCTCCTTTTTTCATGAATTTTGGCATTGATGCTTGAATTCCCATTTCCTCCAATAAATCCAATGAGTCCCTGAATCCCCTGTCTACTACAAAAATATCTCTTTCCTGTACAAAATCTTTGATGTCTTTAATGTTTCTGTTCATAATATGATTGAGAATACTAGCATCATTGTTTTTAGCAACATAGGGACCAAGGATATCAATGAAATAGCCGGTAGTTGACACAATTACCATTGGTTTCACAAGACATCTTGACTTATGCATACTGTATGACAGACGTTGAAACGAAAAATTGTTACTTTTTTGAACATATATGTAGGTGCCATCTAGAACTAATATCATTTCATCCTCAGCATTAAAAAGAGATTTAGATAGTTGGGTTGTGTGTTTAGTTATCACTTCAGCTCTGGTAATAGATTCAAATCCAAGATAAAATGGTACAAAATATTTTAACAGTGCTTGTCTCACAGAGGAAATTGCTCTCCTGATGCTGTGTCTGGAAATGTGTAGTATTGTGGACAGCAAGCTGTTTGAAATGGCAGATTTTAATTTAAACAGGAATATTCCAATAGAGTTTTTTGGTGTTCTTGTACAAGTTTTTTTTACATGGGATTGTATATGCATACAAATGTCATTAAATTCATGATAAGAAAAGCCTGTTAAACTTTTACAGGTAACGTCATCCATACTATCAAAATTTAAAGTGTTCATATAAGACTGTTGGCAAGTATTTCTAAGCTGTCCTAAAAACTTTAATAGATTGCTTCTGTTTGAGGAACAGGTTTCTGTGGTTGAAATGGAGTCCAAATCATTGGATTTAATATAGTCAGATGAAAAATCAATATGTTGGGTACAACATCTTGCTCCTACTGCAATAAAAATATTTTTCTCAATGAAGGCCTTCATGCGGGCGTCAGCAGATATAACTACAAGTTTTGGTCCTGGCCTTTTGCAAATAAAGCATCTGGAATGGCTGTTTGAAATTCCAGGTATCCTTAGAGAAATGGAAGGAGGACTGAATACTGGCCTCTGTATTGGAGAAAAAGTTGGATCTGATTCACCAGATTCACTGTCACACAGGGGGGTTTCTGTATGATGGTTAAGTGTGTCAGGTTTGTTTTTATAGGTATAAAATCTGTGGCAGCAGTTATTCCTTTGTTTCTGTTTTAAATTTTGGTTTTTAACCCATTGACTGCTGAAACTGATTTTGTTAAGCCAGTGCCACCAGTTTAGTGTGCATCCCCATCATCTGACCAGACTCTATAGTGATGAATGCTCATCGCAATATTTATATCTTGATATTCTTAGAATTGGTTATGGACTCTTTTGAATGCAATGTTTGACAACACCTATTTAGATGACCTGAGCGAGGGCTCAAGATGATCTATTCGAATCAGGGACAAAATGTCTATGTATAAAATGCCACAGGACATAAAAAAAATTCAAAATAAACTGTGACATTTTGTCCTCTTTTCATATTGTGGCATTTTGTCCGTGGACATTATGTCCGGAAACCGATCTATTCTGATCACTCTCTGTCTGTCGTCTTTACCTTTTACCATTAAAAAGATCCTGTGGTGGTCCTCTTTCAGAATTATTCAAAGATAAAAATTACTATTATGAACTTTGGTTGCTGCGGCATCATAAACAGAGGGAAAATAAAAAAAAAAAAATTCTCCTCTGATTGTGCTTGTCAGATTCCAATATAATTTGATAGAAATATTTAGGTGACCCTCTACAAAAATTGTTCAAGTCATAATAATTGGTTGAAAAACATGGCAGCCATATGGCATAAGAAAAGGGGCAAAATGCTTGTTTTATTTCAAGATTAGTGTGTAGAAATGTTCCTTCAGTAACCCTCTACATAATATTTCCAGGCAATAGTGCTTGGTTGAAAGATTAAGCATACAGGTTGCATCAGAAATGGGGTAGATTAATTTGGAACTGAAAGGTCAAGGTCACACCTCCCATTTAAATTATTATAAATGATATCAATTTATCGCAATTTTTTCCAGTCAATCCTAGATGTTTTCAGATCACTTTGAATGAACAGGAAGATGTTCTGCTTCAGCTTACCTGTATTTTTCTGTAGTAAAAGATGGATGGGGTATTGGTTTAACGTATTCCATCTAAATTATTGTTGGATGGATTTAAATTAAACCATACGGAAATGTAAACCACAATAGGAAAATGTCAGATAGCAAGTTTCACTAAGATTGCCTCAAAAACATCATAGTTATGTCTAATTGAACTTATTTTTGTAAATGTACTGTATATCATGTAAATTACATTGGCATTTGTCACATCATATGACCAGAGCCATCCATGGGAAAAGATTCAGTTTGGCTTTTCTGAACATTGTAGTTCCAGATCAGCATGTACATCTGCACACTCTGATCAAGATATGCAATTTTCACATATAACATAGTTATATGAACTTGATAGAAGACTCAACTAGTGTCAACTAGTACTTTTTTGCAGGGAGGGGCTCATATCTCTTATTTCAATTGTATTACAGAGAATACATTCTGATTGGTTTGGAAATGGGCAGATCCGTGTACCATGTGTCAAGTAAGTTCTTTTGGTTTAACCTTTTCTCTGATACCTTACCTTCTGTCATATTCAGCAGACGAAAATATTGTGGGGGAAACAAATTGCCCAACTCTGTGGCTTAGTCCTGCATCAAGTTTTGTGTAATGTTACATGTTTTACGTTTTACCTCAGATATTTACAAATCAGATGACATGGAAATTAGTCTTGCGTTGTCATTTTCCCAATAGCCAGGTTATTGCAGAAACATTTTTTCAGCTCTTTATCACAATTAGTCAAAAATAGTCTCTATAAATGAGCAATATCTCCTTTTGCCACAATATTTTCAAAAGTCATCTGCTGCAGAGGCGTCAGAAAGCGTCTGTATGTAGGGAAGGGTTAGAAATTTGTACCCAGTTTGATTAAAGTTCAGAGATATCTCCATCTACCATGTATTTCAGATGTGGAGGATATTTTGCTGATATTGGATGTCGATTTGTTACCTGCAAGAGTTGCTGTTTTTGTGTGATGTCATGTCAGATTCACCAAAAGAAGTTGTTGTGTAGCACTCCTTGCAGTAATGGACAGACAGAGATGGATCTTAGGTATACTTATATGTTGGGTCTATTAACACTTTCCCTCATAAGACAATTCTGCAGCAGACGACTGAACATATTTTATCAAAGAATAGAAAATCTCTATAATTGAATGGATAACCTATGACTAAAAGTAGAAAACATTGTGGCAAAAGGAGAAATTGCTTGTTATGAGCAATTTTTAGCTCTACTGGCCAAAGGCCAGAAGAGCTTATGTCGTGGTGTGGTGTCCGTTGTCTGTGCGTCCGTCCGTCCGTAAACAATTGATTGTGAACGCGATACAGTCTTCAGTTTACTTATACAGTAGTTAGATATCCACGAGAGCTCGGTTCCTTTCGCAAACCAGCCAGATCCGCCCATGCATGACTGGATTATGGCCCTTGGAATTGTCAAAATTGCTATAATAGAGATTGTGAACACAATAGAGACTCTATTTACTATCTGATCTTCACCAAACTTACACAGTAGTTAGGTATCCATGAGAGCTTGGTTCCTTTTGTAAACCAGCTAGATCCGGCTATGCAACACTGGATTATGGCTCTTGAAATTGTAAGAATTGCTATAATAGAGCTTGTGAACGCGATAAAGTCTTCAGTTTTGATTGTATTTCAATCAAACTTAAACAGTAGTTAGATATCTATGAGAGCTCGGTTCCTTTCGCAAACCAGCCAGATCCACCCATGCAAGACTGGATTATGGCCCTTGAAATTGTCAAAATTGCTATAATTGAGCTTGTGAACACAATAGAGGCTCCATTTACTAACTAATCTTCACCAAACTCAGATAGTAGTTTAATATTGATGAGAGCTTGGTTCCTTTTGAAAACCAGCCAGATGTGCCCTTGCGTGACTGGATTATGGCCCTTGAAATTTTCAAAATTGCTATAATACAGCTTGTGAACACAATAGAGGCTCCATTTACTATCTGATCTTCACCAAACGTAGATAGTAGTTAAATATTGATGAGAGCTTGGTTCCTTTTGAAAACCAGCCAGATGTGCCCTTGCATGACTGGATTATTGCCCTTGAAATTGTCAAAATTGCTATAATACAGCTTGTGAACAAAATAGAGCCTCGATTTACTATCCGATCTTCACCAAACTTAGATAGTAGTTGAATATTGATGAGAGCTTGGTTCCTTTCGCAAACCAGCCAGATCCGCCAATGCAAGACTGGATTATGGCCCATAAAATTGTCAAAATTGCTATAATACAGCTTTTGAACACAAAAGAGCCTCCATTTACTATCCGATCTTCACCATACATACATGCTCTGGATTTAAAATGACCAAAGAACCATACCAGTAGAGCATAGGCCCTCATGGGCCTCTTGTTTCTTTTGTCACAATGTTTTCAAAAAGCTGTCTGCAGCAGAGGCATCAGAAAGCGTCTATATGAGGGAAAGTGTTAACACTTTCCTTAACACTTTCCCACTCACAGACAAATTTTGGCAATCTGCAGAAGAAGCAGTAACTGTAAGCCATAATATTTTCAATTCAATCAATAATTACATTGTATACTTTTATTTACTGAGATGTTTCATATTTTCATGTCTTTAAAGTCTTCTGATGTAGATGTTTTATTGGCTCACCTGAGCACAAAGTGCGGGGTGAGCTATAGTCGTCGCCTGTCTGTTCGTCTGTTCACATTTACCTACAAACGACTTCATCTCCTAAACCAATGGTCCAAATTCAAAATAATTTCACAGCAATGTTCCTTAGGTGGTCCTCTTACAAAATTGTTCAAAGAAGTTAATATCATGCAGAACTTTGGTTGCAGCGGCATTAAAAAGAGGTTAAAGTGCCAAAACTTTAAAAATCTTATTGTCCAAAAGTACAGACCTGATTTGAAAATTATTTTCAAAAAAAAAATCAAATTATTCCAATCAAATGAAAAGCATGTCCACTAGGGGTTGGAGCTTGATTTCCTTATATGTGTATAGTAAAAAATTTAAAAATCTTCTTGTTGCCTGATTTGAAGGTAATTTGGCACAAATGTTCTGTAGGCGACCCTCTACCAAGATTGTTGAAATGATTCCAATTTAATGAAAATCATGGCAGCAAGGGGGCTGGGCTTGTTTTCCTTATATGTATGTAGGGTGAAAACTTAAACAATAGAACTGGCTTGATTTGGAAACAACGTGGTACCAATGCTCCTTGGGTGACCCTCTACTAAGATTGTTCAAATTATTCTGATCTGTTGTAAAACATGGCCACCAGGAGCTGGGCTTGTTTTCCTTAAATGTATATATAGTGAAAAAATCTTCTTGATCCAAAATACAAGCCAGATTTGAAAATAATGTGGCACTAATGTTCTTTGAGTGCCTCTCTACTGAGATTGTTTAAATTAGTCCATGGCCACCAGGTGGCAGGGCTCGTTTTGCACATATGTATAGAAATAACAATGAATAGAAGTTCTATTAAATCAGATGAGCGATAAAGAACCATCATGATCCTCTTGTAATTTGGGAAAGGTCTTACTGTTAACGAGTTTAAATGTCACATTTACTTTGACAAAAATGAGGATTAAAACGAATTTCAAATTAATTTAATTAAAGATATGGAATTAAAAAAAATATCGGAAAAGGGACAAAGTAGTTTTCAAAAGTAATTTACAGAAGTAGTGGCAAAACAGATCAATTCAAAGCTGGCTGGCCTGTAAATACAAGAGTAAGTAATGGATTAGATCTTAAGTTCTAACCTTTTCCAGAAACGAACCCATCCATTGGAAAAGGTACAAATTGTCTGCTTTGAACAGAGTGGATCCAGATCAACCTCTGTATTTGGAGTCTGATCAAGAACTATACTGTTCACATAATTTACACGCATATGTCATATTTAAAATAAATTGCTGTAGTAGTTTGACAAAGCAAAAAGTTATTATCTTGAAGTTTTGAATCCTGATTTTGATTCAAAGTTTGAAAACAATGATTTGCTATGCTTCTTATGATTCAATTTAAAAACCTGTTATTGAAATGAAGTCATAATGTAAGATTTCATAAAATATGTTTTAAAATTCATCTGCTGCACCCATGTCAAAAGTTGTCAATGGCCAGACAGAGTTTACGCTTTCCCACCTACACAAATTAGTAGCAGACACCTTTGAAAACATTTAGGAAAATATATGGAAAATTTCTATATTTGAAAGTATAATTATTTAATAGTTGAAACAATGTGGCAAAAGAAGAAATTAATCATTATGAGAAATTTTCCGTCTGTCACAGTTTTTTCAAAAATCATCTGCTGGATGTGCTTAAAAAAGTGTTTACGTTTTGGAAAAGGTTAACTGTTATGACTTGTTTATACAGCTCTGTTGGTATGGTAGCTTGCCCAGAAAGGCTTGGATTTGTTGGTTCACAGCTCACCTGTCTTAACCTTGCGGACAACCAACTCACGGATTTACCTCCAGAGATCAGCTGCCTTCGTGGTCTCCAAAAATTGTCAGTTAAAAGTAATAAACTACAGTCACTGCCGGTAGGTGCCCAGATTTGTTGCCAAAAAAATGGGTCTTAACCCGTTTCTAGATAGATATTCTGAAGCAGACAGCTTTGAAATATCATGGACTTAATATGAAAAATGTCTATAATTAACCCTTTCCCTCATATAGACGCTTTCTGACGCCTCTACAGCAGACAGATTTTTGAAAACATAGTGACAAAAGAAGAAATTGCACAAAACGTGCAATTTCTCCTTTTGCCACAATGTTTTCCACTTTTTGTCATAGGTTATCCATTCAATTATGGAGATTTTCTATTTTTTGACAAAATATGATCAAAGTCGTCTGCTGCAGATTTGCCGTATGAGGGAAAGGGTTAATGATTAATGAGCAATTTCTCTTTTTGCCCAAATGCCTCCACAGATCATCCGATGTGATCGTGTATTGTCTTTTATTGCTCACAAGCAGTCATATGACAGTTGTATGATGGTCTCACATTTTGGCAGGTTGTTTAAGACAACCAAATTGTCTATTTGAGAAATATATATATGTTGCCCTTGCATCAAATTTAGTTTTGAAAACCTTGGGAGAATAAGACATTTAAAACCTTTAGAACTTAACCCTTTTCCACAAACGGATGCTTTCTGACGTCTCTGCAGCAGATGATTTTTTAATACATTGTGGCAAAAGGAAAATTGCCCATAATGTTTTCTACTCTTTTTAATAATGATATGTTCATTAAGTGTAGTTTCTAGCACAGCTCGATATGCTCAAAGGTAAATTATTTTGTTTGCCCTTTGTCCGGTGTGCATCCGCTTTGATGTGCGTTAACATTTTCTCCTCTTTAACCAATTACAATTACAGCTCACAGCAAGCTTCCTCTCAATGTGCTCATCAAAATTCCTTCAATTTGTTTTTATCCATTAAAAATGCTGGTTTCCATGGAAACCGAAAGTAACACAAAAAGCCATGTTGATTGGTCAAAAAACATGGCCACCAGGGAGCAGGGCTATTTTGCTTTATGTGGCTATAGTGAACATTTTCAAATAATTTTGTAGAAATGTTCCTTGGGTGATCCTCTATCAATATAAGTCATGTTGATTGGTTAAAAAACATGGCTGCCAGGGGAAAGGCTGTTTAACACTAAATGGATATATGGACAACTTGAGTGACCCTCTATAAGATTCCTGTAAGCTATGATGATTAGTCAAAAGAGGCTGGGGCTGCTTTACCCTTTATGCCATAAAACAAACCATTTTCTCAAGTCATTTTATTTTGACAAAAGGTAGACAACATTTGGTTGCATTATTCTGCCTTGTGGTAAGTTGAGCTATACTGGGCATTGCGCCTCTTGTATTAGCTTACCTGACCGCAACAGGAGTAGCTGTAGTTGTCATTACAAATCATATTGCATAATTCAGGTGAGCATCATTGCCCTCTTGTTATGTTTTCAGACAACTTTAGGTGCCTTATCCCAGCTGCTAGTGTTAGACGTTAGCCATAATATCCTCACAGAAATACCCAGTAAGTACTTTTGGCATTCAGTGGTCTAGGCAAGCAGGTTGATTGATTGTCTTTTATTACATTTCTTTAATTGTTTATGAGCACCTTGTCATACAGAGCTGTGTGGCCCTTACAGGACCACCATGGCCCTCTTGTTCCCAATGCTGATGCAATTTAATGCCTTAGCAGCATACTACTTTTGGAAAACAATTGGAAAGGGAAAAATTACATATAAATTGCAATTTCTGTATTTCCCAGGATGTTTTCAACTCTGTATCAAAATTTAAGTCGCAATAAAATCTTCAAATCTTTTTTCAAACAGAGTTTCATTTCAGATAAACATTGAAATTGACTATTCAATGTTATTGTATTGAAAGTGTTACCCCAGTTGCACTGCACTAGTTTGAAGTATATCAGCAGTAAGTTTAAAACATGTAGCAAATGAGTCATAGGAAAAGAAAAACCTGTTGAAAATGTCTTCAACTCTGTGTGAAAAGCATGTTCACTATATTCATGTACTTTTACAGATTCTTATAACCCGATTTACGGGTACTCACTTTTTGCCACAATGTTTTCAACTCTATTAAATGATAATACTTTCATTTATAGAGATTTTCTATATTTTTGCCTGGAAGTTTTCAAGGTTGTCTGCTGCAGATTTGTCATATACAGGAATGGGTTAACTCATTCTTTATGGATACTAATATTTTAGTTTTTTGTTTGTTTTGGCTGTATGCACTGATTTTGCCAATTCTAAACACTGTTATTATTAATCCCATTATAAATCATGAGTATATTCTATTCTTTATAAGTCATTATGTGATTTCTGCCAATATAAGATGTTGCAAAATGCTTTAGAAAATGCCAATCTTATGCACCCCAGCTTTAAATCACTAAACAGTATTAGATGTTTTAACCCCCCTTTTCATCATAGAACAATTCTACAGCGGACAACTTCAAATTGTCAAGTGAAAATTAGGGAAACTTTCCG
Source organism: Serripes groenlandicus (assembly GCA_031761405.1). Taxonomy (NCBI): domain Eukaryota; kingdom Metazoa; phylum Mollusca; class Bivalvia; order Cardiida; family Cardiidae; genus Serripes; species Serripes groenlandicus. Next base: position 56,214,288 of record JASEVX010000001.1, read on the forward strand.
TGAATGAAGGTATGATTTCAGACTAAAATGAAAAAACATTGTGGCTAAAGGAGAAATTGCTTCTTTTGCAACAATGTTTTCAAAAGTCGTCTGCTATAAATTTGTTAAAATGCGTCTTCAGATAGGAAAGGGTTATGGATGTGTGAACTTTTTTTTCTTATTTCAGAATGTGTTACAAGTCTTTTAGATCTACAGGAGTTGTACATGTCCCACAATGTGATACATACTGTTCCTGGCCAATTAGCTCAACTTACACAGATAAACATACTAGATCTTAGGTAAAATATGTCATTTATAGCTCAATTTACACAGATAAACATACTAGATCTTAGGTAAAATATGTCATTTATAGCTCAACTTACACAGATAAACATACTAGATCTTAGGTAAAATATGTCATTTATAGCTCAACTTACACAGCTAAACATACTAGATCTTAGATAAAATATGTCATTTATAGCTCAACTTACACAGATAAACATACTAGATCTTAGGTAAAATATGTCATTTATAGCTCAACTTACACAGATAAACATACTAGATCTTAGGTAAAATATGTCATTTATAGCTCAACTTACACAGATAAACATACTAGATCTAAGGTAAAATATGTCATTTATTGCGTCTTTGGTACTCTTTGTTTGTGGATTCATTCATACTGGATATTAGGTAAAATATTATATTTATTGTACATTTTGTACATTTATTGTGCATCTTGGACATTTATTGCACATCTCGGACACTTATTGTACATTTCATACATTTTGTTGTGGGTTCATTCATACTGGAACTTAGATAAAACATTACAATTATTGTACATTTTGTCCATTTATTGTGCATATTGAACATTTATTGTACATCTCGGACATTTATGGTACATTTCATAATTTTGTTTGTGGGTTCATTTATACTGGACCTACAGTTAAATATCACATTGTTTGTACATTTTGTTTTGGGATCATACAATAGGTAATAATTGAATGAATAGTCATGGAACAGGTTATGTGAATCTATATCCTTTTCAAGAGAACTTTTTTAAATCCTTTCCCACATACAACAAATCTGCAACAGACGATTTGTAAAACTTATAGGCCAAAATGTGGAACACCTATGAATGAAGGTATAACTTATAAATAGAATTGAAAATATTGTGAAAAAAGTTGTCTGCGGTCAGAATGCTTCTTCTATATAAGGGACAGTGTTAAATGGAGGATGACCTTATTTGTATAAAAAAATAAAAATGTTTTCCTTTTCACAGCTAAGTATCATTTGTATTTGTTAAATATTTGAGAAATTACAATTTTTTCAAAGAAGATGAAAAAGAGTATACCATTTAAGCACAACGTTTTGCCAATATAATTATCCCCTTTAACCATTTCCAACAAACAGCAAACCTCTATAGCAGACAACTTTGAAAACAGCTAGTCAAAAACATGGAAACTCCAACATACAGCAAAGCTGCAACTTTGAAAACATCTAGGCAAAATAATAGCAGAACATTTGTAAAATTCAACATGTCCTTAGTGAGGGTAAAGAGAAATTACTCATATATAGTCTTTTTTCCTCCCACACTAATTCACAACTGTCTACTGTAAAGTCATCAAAAGGTATCTAACATTGTAAACATATTGAATATTCCAAGACTTGGAACTGATTTATGCAACTATCAATGACAAAACACCTTGTCCAGTGAAATATACACGCTTTTTTTTCCAGTCATAATGAATTAGAAGAAACCTGTGAAGCTTTATATAGTTTATTCCAGTTAAAGGTAAGTATTTACAAGTTGTCATAATCCTTGTTAACCCTTTCCCTCATACGACAATTCTGCAGCAGACGACTTTGAACATATTTTGTCAAAACATAGAAAATCTCCGTAATTGAATGGATAACCTATAACAAAAAGTGGAAAACATTGTGGCAAAAGGAGAAATTGCACGTTTTGTGCAATTTCTTCTTTTGTTACTATGTTTTCAAAAAGCCGTCTGCTGCAAGGCGTCAGTTGAACTACGTTACCTTAGTTATGATTACTCGATCTGTATGTGAGTAATGAATGTGACATTGTATGATCCAATTGGATATTGATCAAGCAATATCTAAATAAAGTTTGAGCAACATATCTTCAATAATGTAGAAATAAGAACCCTTTTCCCCAAACATATTGAACACCCCTTGTGAGATGAAATGTAAATGGTAAATTGGTAATAATCCATATCATTTTTCACCCAAATCAAACCATCAACTTTGAAAGCCAATCAACTGACACTTGTTCATGAAGCAAATATAAAAATGTGTCAATATAATGGGTCTACATGTTTCTGATAGATTGTATGTACCAGAAGGTATTTTATTGTATTTTATGTTGCCTGGATCGCAAAAATCTAATATGGATTTTCCAAAACTATGGATTACCAATGCTCAAAATGTAATGGGTTAATTTTACATGAATTTAGAAGGGACACAATTTTGGAACAGGCTTCGACTACAAATAAAGCATCTGAGTTCAAAGGACAGAGATACTACTGTATCTTGATATTGCCTGTTAGTAAGCAGTCAGCTAGTTAATTAACCCTTTTCCTTATATAGACGCTGTCTGACGCCTTTGCAGCAGACGGTTTTTGGCCGGATTGCTTAAGCAATTCCGGTCTATAGATTGGCGATGTCCGTCTGTCTGTCTGTCTGTCCGTCAACATTTTGGTTAAAGTTTTAGGTTAGGCAAAATGGTTAAAGTTTCTGGTTAAGCAAAATCTCAGACATGGAAAGAGCTACAAACTTGAAAATTGGTCTGTGTGTAGCCACTAACATGTTCTTTTGATTTCCATGATAACTCTTCACCTTCACCTTCCTATTGCCCGTCTGTCTGTCTGTCTGTCTGTCCGTCAACATTTTGGTTAAAGTTTCTGGTTGAAGCAAAATCTCGGACATGGAAACAGCTACAAACTTGAAAATTGGTATGTGTGTAGCCACTAACATGTTCTTTTGATTTCCATGATAACTCTTGACCTTCACGTTGCTATTGCCTGTCTGTCTGTCTGTCCGTCAACATTTTGGTTAAAGTTTCTGGTTGAAGCAAAATCTCGGACATGGAAACAGCTACAAACTTGAAAATTGGTCTGTGTGTAGCCACTAACATGTTCTTTTGATTTCCATGATAACTCTTGACCTTCACGTTCCTATTGCCCGTCTGTCTGTCTGTCTGTCCGTCAACATTTTGGTTAAAGTTACATCACAGCAACTTGCGTTTTAATTTGCTTTCAACAGTTTTATAGTTATATCAACTTGTGTTTTAATTTGCTTTCAACAGTTTTATAGTTATATCATGGCAACTTTCGTTTTAATTTGATTTCAACTGTTTTATAGTTATATCACGACAACTTGCGTATTAATTTGCTTTCAACAGTTTTATAGTTATATCACTGCAAATTGCGTTTTAATTTGCTTTCAACAGTTATATAGTTATATCACAGCAAATTGCGTTTTACTCAGCTTTCAACAGTTTTATAGTTATATCACGGCAAGTTGCGTTTTAATTTGCTTTCAACAGTTTTATAGTTTTATATTATTTATATTTTATTATTTATTATTTTATTATTTTTGGCCGGATTGCTCTAGCAATTCCGGTCTATAGATTGGCGATGTCCGTCTGTCCGGATGTCTGTCTGTCAACATTTTGGTTAAAGTTTCAGGTTGAGGCAAAATCTCAGGACTGGAAAGGGTTACAAACTTGAAACTTTGCCTGAAAGTAAAAAGTAACAAGTTCCATTGATTTCTAGGGTTACTTTGACCTTGACCTTGGTTTGTCGATTTTCAAGGTCAAATTGCCGACAATCCGGCCTTACCGTCTTTAGCGGTTTCTTGTTTGAAAACATAGTGACAAAAGAAGAAATTGCACAAAACGTGCAATTTCTCCTTTTGTCACAATGTTTTCCCCTTTTTGTCATAGGTTATCCATTCAGTTATGGAGATTTTCTATATTTTGACAAAATACATTCAAAGTCGTTTGCTGCAGAATTGTCGTATGAGGGAAAGGGTTAAATAGTGGTACAAAATGCTTGCCTACCTGCCTCATGTCCGGAGATGATAGCAATAACAAGTTAATTGTTTATCTACTATCAATTCCGCCAAAGTACAATGTCTGGAGTATTTACCCTTTTCCCACATACAGCAAATCTGCAGCAGATAACTTCGAAAAAAAGAATTATATAAAAATATGCAGTATTTACATTTCTGAATAAATTAAAAAAAACATTGTGGCAAAAGGGGAAATTGCTCCTTATATGAAATTTCTCCTTTTGCCACATTTTTTTCATAAGTCGTCTGCTATAGAGGCATCAGAATGCATCTACAGGGTGGAAATAGTTAGGTTCTTACAAGATTATGATATGTTTTGTTCTGTTACAGTATTTGTGTTTACAAGCAAATCCAATCAAAACCATTCCATCAGCGATAGGAAATCTCGTCCAATTGGATTGTTTAGATTTGAGATCATGTGCCATTACATCACTTCCTGTAACCATAGGCAACTGCTCCAAATTAAACAGCCTCAAACTGGACGGTAACAAGTAAGTAAAGTGCACCAAACATTGTTTAGTCCCCCTTTTTTTTTTAAAAAACATAGTGACAAAAGAAGAAATTGCTCAAAACGAATTTCAAATTAAAGTAAAAAATATTCGATAGTCAAGTTAGTTGTGTACCTTGGTTTTAACCAAAAAATAGATAGTTCAATGATAATTGATAAAAAATAGCTACAAATCTTCATAACAATGTTTAAATATAATGTTTAGCTATATAAATAAATAAATTATCTTGGCAGAATGGGCAAGTCAGACGGCTGTGAGATATGTTGTAAATGAACAGCAATACATTGTAACGTTTTAAATAAAATCCACATACATGTGCATTTATCTGCAGAAGATGATTTTTGATAGTTTAAATAGACAATTTACTTTTTTCAATGTAAATGATTATTTTCCTAACAGTTACATGTAACATTTGAACTGAATCCGACCAAGTCATGAAATTTGTGGTCAGCAGCCAGTTTTATCATGTCGGATTGTCCCTTGGGTGGCTGCTGATCGCAAGTTTGTCTGTATATCCTTTTACCACAATATTTTCAAAGGTGCTCATCTTCAAATACATCTGTATGTGGGAAATGGTTAACCCTTTCCCTCATATAGACGCTTTCTGACGCCTCTGCAGCAGACGGCTTTTTAAAAACATAGTAACAAAAGAAGAAATTGCACAAAACGTGCAATTTCTTTGTCACAATGTTTTCCACTTTTAGTCATAGGTTATCCATTCAATTATAGAGATTTTCCATTATTTGACAAAATATGTTCAAAGTCGTCTGCTGCAGAATTGTCGTATGAGGGAAAGGGTTAAAGGTAACAGCTATATTTGCAAACATTTACAATTTGGCAATGGTTTTTTTTTAAGGTTACAAAGATTACCCCATCAGGTTGGACAGCTATACAGACTTCAACATTTATCACTAGAAAACAACTGTCTAACATACCTACCTTCCATGCTGTCTTTTCTACCAGAGCATGTTAAAATCACAGGTATTTACCCGGTCCCACTTGCCCACACAGTTTGACATATCTGCAGTCTATGAGATATAAAACCATGAGACACAACTTTCAAAACAACCAAACTAAAACAATGGATATCTCTATTAACCCTTTCCCTCATACGACAATTCTGCAGCAGACGACTGTGAACATATTTTGTCAAACAATAGAAAATCTCTATAATTGAATGGATAACCTATGATTAAAAGAGGAAAACATTGTGGCAAAAGGAGAAATTGCTCGTTTTGAGCAATTTCTTCTTCTGTCGCTATGTTTTCAAAAAGCTGTCTGCTGCAGAGGCATCAGAAAGCGTCTGTATGAGGGAAAGGGTTAATGAAAAGTATGATTATTGTAAAAAGTAAATAAAAATGATTGCAAATGGACAAAGTCTTATGTGGGAAGGTAGCCAGTCACACGGGAAGAATGCAGTGTGGAGCTCTGGTGCAAGAAAGCCAGGAAATACATGTTTGATGAACAGTTAACCGAGTTATGACTTAACCCTATCCCTCATATAGACGCTTTCTGACGCCTCTGCAGCAGACAGCTTTTTGAAAAGATAGTGACAAAAGAAGAAATTGCTCAAAACGAGCAATTTCTCCTTTCGCCACAATGTTTTCCACTTTAAATCATAGGTTGTCAATTCAATTATAGAGATTTTCTATTATTTGTCAAAATTTGTTCAAAGTCGTCTGCTGCAGTATTGATGTATGAGGGAAAGGGTTAAAACTTGTTGAAAATGGTGTTAAACCCCAATCAATCAATTATTCCCATAAATGCAAGAAGTGACAATTAGTGGTGCAATGGTTGCGTCTGCCATACCAAAGGTCCAGGTTTTGTATCCTGTGAGGGGAAGGTTTCTGCCTTTATGATTTTCCCACTCAAACAGTGTTAGCACTGGATAGGTCTAATGGAAGCATACATCAAGCTGAAGCTTGTTTCAAAATAATTGTAAAATATGAAAGCTAAACTACAGTAAAACAAATTATTGAAAAAGGAAAAATTACTCCTCATGAATATATATAATAATTATACTTTTTAGCTCGCCAGTACGAAGTACAGGAGAGCTTATGTGTTACCCCCGGCGTCGGCACCGTCGGCACCGTCGGCACCGTCGGCGGTGGCGTAGACACCTAGGTTTAAGGTTTGTGTTTAAGGTTTTCATTTGGGTTTTAAGGGTTTATACCTTTAGGAACCATTTGTCATCCATCTACGCACACCACTACACCCTTCCTGACCCTGGGTCAAGGTCAAGGTAATTTCTACTTGGTTCTACTTGGTTCAGTTACAAGGTTTAAGGTTTGCGTTTAACGTTTAACATATCACTCTGCATTCACTATTATGACATTGATTGCTTTCATATTTAGTTTATACATTTAGGAACTATTGGTCATCCATCTACGCACACCACTACACCCGTTCTGACCCTGGGTCAAGGTCAAGGTCATTTCTACTTGGTTCAGTTACAAGGTTTAAGGTTTGCGTTTAACGTTTAACATATCACTCTGCATTCACTATTATGACATTGATTGCTTTCATATTTAGTTTATACATTTAGGAACTATTGGTCATCCATCTACGCACACCACTACACCCGTTCTGACCCTGGGTCAAGGTCAAGGTCATTTCTACTTGGTTCAGTTACAAGGTTTAAGGTTTGCGTTTAACGTTTAACATATCACTCTGCATTCACTATTATGACATTGATTGCTTTCATATTTAGTTTATACATTTAGGAACTATTGGTCATCCATCTACGCACACCACTACACCCGTTCTGACCCTGGGTCAAGGTCAAGGTCATTTCTACTTGGTTCAGTTACAAGGTTTAAGGTTTGCGTTTAACGTTTAACATATCACTCTGCATTCACTATTATGACATTGATTGCTTTCATATTTAGTTTATACATTTAGGAACTATTGGTCATCCATCTACGCACACCACTACACCCGTTCTGACCCTGGGTCAAGGTCAAGGTCATTTCTACTTGGTTCAGTTACAAGGTTTAAGGTTTGCGTTTAACGTTTAACATATCACTCTGCATTCACTATTATGACATTGATTGCTTTCATATTTAGTTTATACATTTAGGAACTATTGGTCATCCATCTACGCACACCACTACACCCGTTCTGACCCTGGGTCAAGGTCAAGGTCATTTCTACTTGGTTCAGTTACAAGGTTTAAGGTTTGCGTTTAACGTTTAACATATCACTCTGCATTCACTATTATGACATTGATTGCTTTCATATTTAGTTTATACATTTAGGAACTATTGGTCCATCTACGCACCCAACTACACCCGTCCTGACCCTGGGTCAAGGTCAAGTTATATCAGAGTTATTGCCCCTTTTCTGTCAAAAAATCTAACTTTTTCGTCACGTTTTCAAATAACTTTTTTTCTACTCCAAGGATTAGATTGAAACTTCTGACAAATGTTTATATCAATGTGTGTGATTGGTTCACAAAAGGGGGATAATCCAAATAATTTTATATCAGAGTTATTGCCCCTTTTCTGTCAAAAAATTAAATTTTCAAATAATTTTTTTTCTACCCGAAGGATTGGATTGAAACTTCTGACAAATGTTACTTTTTTTTTTATTCGACGTCTGTCTGTCTATTTTTAGCTCACCTGAGCTTTGCTCAAGGTGAGTTATTGTGATCGCCTTTTGTCCGGCGTCCGTCGTGCGTCGTGCGTCAACTTCTTCTCCTCAGTAACCAGTGGGTCAATTGGGATGAAACTTCACAGAAAGCATCCTCTCAATGACCTCACCAGATTTCCTTCAAATTTTTGGGATCCATGCAGAATTCTGGTTTCCATGGCAACGAAATGAAAAAAACTTCAAAATTCTTCTTCTCCCAAACTGGTTGGCAGATTTTCAAATAATTTTGTAGAAATCTTCCTTGGATGACCCTCTATGAGATTCCTTCAAACCATGTTGATTGGTCGAAAAACATGGCCGCCAGGGGGGGCGGGGCTATTTTGCCTTATATGGCTATAGTGAAAACTTAAAAAATCTTCTCCTCCGAAAGTGTCAGACCGATTTTCAAATAATTTTGTAGAAATGTTCCTTGGATGACCCTCTATCAGATTCCTTCAATCCAAGTTGATTGGTCGAAAAACATGGCCGCCAGGGGGGCGGGGCTATTTTGCCTTATATGGCTATAGTGAAAACTTAAAAAATCTTCTCCTCCGAAAGTGTCTGGCCGATTTTCAAATAATTTTGTAGAAATGTTCCTTAAGTGACCCACTATCAGATTCCTTCAAGCCATGTTGATTGGTCGAAAAATATGGCCGCCAGTGGGCGGGGCTATTTTGCCTTATATGGCTATAGTGAAAACTTAAAAAATCTTCTTCTCCCAAACTGGTTGGCAAATTTTCAAATAATTTTGTAGAAATGCTCCTTGGATGACCCTCTATTAGATTCCTTCAAGCCATGTTGATTGGTCAAAAAACATGGCTGTCAGGGGGGGCGGGGCTATTTTGCCTTATATGGCTATAGTGAAAACTTAAAAAATCTTCTCCTCCGAAAGTGTCAGACCGATTTTCAAATAATTTTGTAGAAATGTTCCTTGGATGACCCTCTATCAGATTCCTTCAATCCAAGTTGATTGGTCTAAAAAAACATGGCCGCCAGGGGGGCGGGGCTATTTTGCCTTATATGGCTATAGTGAAAACTTAAAAAATCTTCTCCTCCGAAAGTGTCTGGCCGATTTTCAAATAATTTTGTAGAAATGTTCCTTAAATGACCCACTATCAGATTCCTTCAAGCCATGTTGATTGGTCGAAAAATATGGCCGCCAGTGGGCGGGGCTATTTTGCCTTATATGGCTATAGTGAAAACTTAAAAAATCTTCTTCTCCCAAACTGGTTGGCAAATTTTCAAATAATTTTGTAGAAATGCTCCTTGGATGACCCTTTTTTAGATTCCTTCAAGCCATGTTGATTGGTCAAAAAACATGGCTGTCAGGGGGGGCGGGGCTATTTTGCCTTATATGGCTATAGTGAAAACTTAAAAAATCTTCTCCTCCGAAAGTGTCAGACCGATTTTCAAATAATTTTGTAGAAATGTTCCTTGGATGACCCTCTATCAGATTCCTTCAATCCAAGTTGATTGGTCGAAAAACATGGCCGCCAGGGGGTGCGGGGCTATTTTGCCTTATATGGCTATAGTGAAAACTTAAAAAATCTTCTTCTCCGAAAGTGTCCGGCCGATTTTCAAATAATTTTGTAGAAATGTTCTTTGGATGACCCACTTTCAGATTCCTTCAAGCCATGTTGATTGGTCAAAAAACATGGCCGCCAGTGGGCAGGGCTATTTTGCATTATATGGCTATAGTGAAAACTTAAAAAATCTTCTCCTCCAAAAGTGTCTGGCCGATTTTCAAAAAAAATTGTAGAAATGTTCCTAGGGTGGCCCTCTATCAGATTCCTTCAAGCCAAGTTGATTGGTCGGAAACTATGGCTGCCAGGGGGCGGGCTTATATGGCTAAAGTGAAAAAAAATAAAATCAGGTGAGCGATTCCAGGGCCATCATGGCCCTCTTGTTTTTTTTATCCGGCGTCTGTCTGTCACACTTTTTTCGTCACGTTTTCAAATAACTTTTGTTCTACTCAAAGGATTAGATTGAAACTTCTGACAAATGTTTTTATCAATGTGTGTGATTGGTTCACAAAAGGGTGATAATCCAAATAATTTTATATCAGAGTTATTGCCCCTTTTCTGTCAAAAATTTAAATTTTCAAATAACTTTTTTTCTAGTCAAAGGATTGGATTGAAACTTCTGACAAATGTTTATATCAATGTGTATGATGGGTTCACAAAAAGGGGGATAATCCAAATATTTTTATATCAGAGTTATTGGCCCTTTTCTGTCAAAATTTTAATCTACTCAAAGGATTGGATTGAAACTTCTGACAAATGTTTATATCAATGTGTATGATGGGTTCACAAAAGGGGGATAATCCAAATATTTTTATATCAGAGTTATTGCCCCTTTTCTGTCAAATATTCAAATTACTTTTTTTCTGCTCAAAGGATTGGATTGAAACTTCTGACAAATGTTTATATCAATTTTTGTGATGGGTTCACAAAAGGGGGATAATCCAAATATTTTTTATATCAGAGTTATTGCCCCTTTTCTATCAAAAATTAAAATTTTCTGACAAGGCGCCGGCAGGTGACACACGTGAGCACTCCATTCTAGTTGAACTTAGAATTTTTGTCAAAAGTATTGAAAAGGTGTATTATCTTGCAATAGGTGATACTGTGCGACTTTACCTAATACTTTAACTGTTCTGAAGTAGGCCCTGATATACGATGGCCCTGATAGGCGAGCTATATTGTCCTCCGACAACTCTTGTTATTTATAGAGATTTTCATTTTATTGCCTGTTTGTTTTTCTTAAGCGTATCCAGCTCAATTGTTGCTCAATTGTATGTGGGAAAGGGTTAACCCTTCCCACATATAGATACATTTTGACTCATCTGCAGCAGACGACTTTTGAAAACATCATGACAAAAGAAGAATTTGCTCAAAACGAGCGAATATCTCCTTTTGCCACAATGTTTTCAACTTTTTTCAGTAATTATGCCTATAATTATAGACATTTTCCATATTTTTGAGTAGACATTTCCAAAGTCGTCTGCTGCAGATGTGTCTATAAGTTGGAAAGGGTAAAGTGATGCCAAAATGGGGATGCCACAAGATCACTTATCACTAGATGGGGCTCATGTTTATTTATTTTCTCCATTTGTACAGCTCAAGGAAATCCTTTATTAAAACAAGAAGAATATTGCTCATATGTTGTTTCACCGGAACCTGAAACATTTCCTAGTCTTAAAGAGTTAACAGCCAGAAATATAGTTGTTCACAGCATTCCAAATGTTAAAACATTGCCACAGGTCTTGCAAGGTATGTTTGAATATATATTTATCTAGATTTAATGAGCGGCTGAATATATAGTAAAGAAAAATAGTAAAATATTGGTAAGTCAATGTTGGTTAATTATATAGCTGAAATCATTGTAAGACCATGAGATTCATATTGTATTGTACAAATTGTGTAAGATTAAAAGTCTAAATGAAGGCCATTGTTTCCACAAAGTCTTCGGTCGTCTTACTATGTACAGCAGATCTGCAGCACATCTTTGAAAACATGAAAAATTGGAAAGGATATGAAATACCTCTGTAAATAAAGGAATAATCAATTAAAAGTGTTCAAAATGTATGTGTAAAAGAGGAGTTGTTCAACATGAGCAGTTTCTTATTTTATCACAATGATTTCATATGTCGTCAAAATGTATCTATATGTGGGAGATTTTAAAATTCTGTAGCCTCCAAAGTAACATATGACATGGCTTGATATGTTCTTAACCCTTTCCCTCATATAGACGCTTTCTAACGCCTCTGCAGCAGACGGCTTTTTGAAAACATAGTGACAAAAGAGGAAATTGCACAAAACATGCAATTTCTCCTTTTGCCACAATGTTTTCCACTTTTTGTCATAGGTTATCCATTCAGGAGATTTTCTATTTTTTTGACCACAAACGTTCAAAGTCGTCTGTTGCAGAATTGTCGTATGAGGGAAAGGGTTAAACTCTTATTGAACCATCAAACTTTGAGGATACCTAAAAGAAGTCTCTCCATAATTTGAGTAATGCAATTGATACTGTGGGGCAAATACCAGTTTTCTTCTCTATAGCCTGGGTCTCTGGGTATCCCTTTAGCTACCCTTTATTCTACTGAATTCCTGCGACTGGTATCAACACCATTTAATTTAAAAAAAAAAATTGTTGCTAATTTACATTGATTATTTTTTGTAAACATATTGATAATTGTGAAGCAAGCAGTCTAGACCAAGATTAGACTGTATGAACCGACTGATGTAAGTCTACATTGTTCGTAAATGTGATAAACAGATGTGTATTACCCTACAAGCGTACACCATACATAGATGTGGTTTTAGGTTGTGCAAAGTATAAGGGATAAGGGTTAACCCTTTCCCTCATATAGATGCTTTCTGACGCCTCTGTAGCAGACGGCTTTTTGAAAACATAGTGACAAAAGAAGAAATTGCACAGAACGTGCAATTTCTCCTTTTGCCACAATGTTTTCCACTTTTTGTCATAGGTTATTCATTCAACTATGGAGATTTTCTATGTTTTGACAAAATACGTTTAAAGTCGTCTGCTGCAGAATTGTCGTATGAGGGAAAGGGTTAAATGGCTCTTTCTATGTTCAATTATTATGAGAGGGATAACACATTTGGGCACTCCAAGCTCACTTGACACAATCTTTTCAAAAGTCTTCTGCTGAAGAGGCATCAAAAGCAGTTTGTATTTGGAAAAATGTTTTACCCTTTCCCACATACAACAAATCTCTGAAAACATGGTGGTAAAAACCTGATAAATCTCCATAAAAGATAGTTTAATTGTTAAATAAGTTGGAAAGATTGTGGCCGAAGGAGAAATTACTCATGATGAGCAATTTAACCTTTGGCCACAATGTTTTCAATAGTTATCTGCTACTATTGCTTCAAAATGCATTTGCAAGTAGGAAAGGGTTAATATAAGTTGTAAGAATTTTCTTAACAATCAATATAAAATACATGAATTTCCATCTTCAGATATGTTGAAATCCCCAGACAGGTGTTCCACATGTGGAGGTCCATTCTTCCAGTTCTACAGAAGTAAAATGGAGGGCGGCATGTTTCCCTTCTCAGATACTGAATGGATTCCACTGTATACCCAGTTCTGTTCACCACACAAACCTCAAGGATGTGGATAGAATCCGGCATTAACAACAACTCATACTTATATAACATTTCCGAAAGTGTTAAATCCGAAAGAGACTTGATGTATACCCTTTCCCACCTGCAGATGCATTTGAACGCAATAGCAGCCACAACTTTTGAAAACATTGTGGCCACAGGTGAAATTGCTCATGGTGAGCAATTAATTTCTCCTTTGGCCACAATGTGTTCAACTGTATTTTACAATTAAGCTGTCTTTTATGGAGATTTTTCAGGTTTTTGTCACCATGTTTTCAAAGTCGTCTGCTGCAGTGAAGACTGGGTCAAGTCTTGTTTACATACAGTCTCCCCAGAGCATACATGTAATACAGCTCTTTATCTAAGTAGTGTAAAATAAACCGAAGTGTAGCCCCCAACACCTATGTGATGTTAGAATTAGGATGCATTAACCTCATCCAACATACATCAAATGTCTTTGAAAACTTGTATGCAAAAATATGAAAACACCTTAACAAATGTAAGCATTAATATTGAATAGAGTTGAAAACATTTTGGCAAAAGGTGAAATTATGCTAAAGGTGTGTCAAAATCTTCAGATGGGTTTAAAACTTTTTTCAGCGAAATTTCAGTCTGATACCAATTTGCTTCGTCATATTTTTAGCTCACTTAAGCACGAAGTGTGAGGTGAGCTTTCGTGATCACTCACCGTCCGTCATCGTCCAGCGTCGTTGGTAAATTCGTCTGTTAACAACTTCCTACAAATGACTTCTCCTACTAAACCAATAGACTGATTTCGAAATAACTTCCCAGGAATGTTTCTTAGGTGGGTCCTCTTTTAAAGTTGTTCAAATAATTTTATCCAACTTGGTTGCTGCAGCATTATAAAAGGGGAAAATTGCCAAAACTTTAAAAATCTTCTTGTCCGAAATTGCTGATGCGATTTAAAGATTAAATTGCGCAAATGTTCCTTGATAGACCCTCTACCAAGATTGTTCAAATTATTCTGATCCGTTGAAAAACATGGCCGCCAGGTGGCGGAGCTTGTTTTCCTTACATGTGCATTGTAAAATCTTTAAAAGTCTTCTTGTCCAAAAGTACCGGTCCGATTTAAAGATAATTAGGCACAAATGTTTCTTGGGGGACCTTCTACCAAGGTTGTTCAAATTAATGTGATCCGTTGAAATACACGGTTGCCAGGGGCAGGGCTTGTTTTCCTCATATGTGCATTGTAAAAACTTTTTGTCCAAAAGTTTCTGCCTGATTTAGAAATAATTTGGCACAAATATTTCTTGTTCCAAATGTTCTACCAAGATTGTTAAAATTATTCCGATCCGATGAAAAACATGGCCGCCAGGGGGCGGAGCTTGTTTTCATTATATGATATATAGTGGAAACTTCTTGTACTAAATCACTGGCCCGATTTGAAAATAATTTGGCACAAATATTCCTTGAATGACACTTTGCCAAGTATGTGCAATTTATTCTGATCTGTTGAAAAACATGGCCACCAGGGAGGTTGCTTGTTTTCCTAATATGTATAGATCAAAAACTTTGAAAACTATTGAAGTTCTATCAGGTGAGCGATAAAGGGCCATCATGGCCCTCTTGTTGTTCTTGCATTTACTTCATTTTTTCCCCACATACAACAATTCTGCAGCAGATGAGTTTGATAACATGTAGGCAAAAATATGAAAAATCTCAAACAGAAGTATAAATATTGTAAAGGAGTTGAAAACAATGTGGCAAAATTCATCTGCTACGGATCTGTCCAAATGTGCATTTTAGGTTTTTGCTTTGTTATGGGTTTAGTTTAAAATGCTATTTATATCTGCTTTTTAGCTCACCTGAGCACGTAGTGCTCAAGGTGAGTTATTGTGATGGCCTTTTGTCCGTCGTCTGTCAACTTTTTTTCGCCTCGGTAACCAGTGGTTCCATTGGGATGAAACTTCACAGGAAGCATCCTCACAATGACCTCACCAGAATTCCTTTCAAATTTTTGGGATCCATGCAGAATTCCATGGCAACGAAATGAAAAAAATTAAAAATCTTCTTCTCCAAAACTTCAAATAATTTTGTAGAAATGTTCCTTGGATGACCCTCTATCAGATTCCTTCAAGCCATATTGATTGGTCGTAAAACATGGCCGCCAGGGGGCGGGGCTATTTTGCCTTATATGGCTACAGTGAAAAATTAAAAATCTTTTTCTCCAAAACTTCAAATAATTTTGTAGAAATGTTCCTTGGATGACCCTCTATCAGATTACTTAAAGCCATGTTGATTGGTCGAAAAACATGGCTGCCACAGGGTGGGGCTATTTCGCCTTATATGGCTATAGTGAAAACTAAAAATATTGAGTACGAAACTGAAACGCTTGGAAAGCGTTTATCGATCGTAATAAAACAAACATGGCGGCGGCCACAGTGTTCGCTGTGATGGTAGAAAACCTTCCATGGCCCTTCAAAACGAATTATGAAGGCAGTCATCAACTCATCTACCGGCGGGGAAGTTTTTGCAAGAATTATTGCATATATTGATGAGATGTCTTGAAAGTGCATATAGCACACATTTGTAACCACTTACATCTGTAACAACTTGCAACAGACAACTTGCTTCTGAAGAAAAAAAAAAAAAAAAGCCTACCTACCTACCTACCCTTTTTCTTTGACCAATGTTATCTGAACCACACATATTTTTTTTTTTTTTTTTAGCCTTAGGTGACTCTCTATCAGATTCCTTAAAGTCATGTTGATTAGTCGAAAAACATGACCGCCACAGGGCGGGGCTATTTTGCCTTATATGGCTTTAGTGAAAACTTAAAAGATCTTCTCCTCCGAAAGTGTTTGGCGAATTTTCAAATAATTTTGTAGAAATATTGCTAGGCTGACTGACCCTCTATCAGATTCATTCAAGCCATGTTGATTTGTCAAAAACTATGGCCATCAGGGGGCGGGGCTTATATGGCTAGAGTGAAAAAAAAAAAACAGGTGATCGATCCAGGGCCATCATGGCCCTCTTGTTTTAAGACAATACATGGTGAAAACTAGTTGCTCCCAAAACAGACTGTGAAATTATTTATTCCTTTCCCACATACAGCAAATCTGCAGCAGACTACTTTGAAGACATGTAGGCATAAATATGAAAATAAATCTATGTTAATGAAGTTATAACAATTGAATTGACTTTGAAAACAATGTGATGAGCAATGTCTTAACCCTTTCCCTCATATAGACGCTTTCTGACGCCTCTGAAAACATAGTGACAAAAGAATAAATTGCTCAAAACTAGCAATTTCTCCTTTTGTCACAATGTTTTCCACTTTTAGTCATAGGTTACCCAGTCAATTATAGAGATTTTGTATGTTTTGACAAATTTTGTTCAAAGTCGTCTGCTGCAGAATTGTCGTATGAAGGAAAGGGTTAAACTCTATTCTAAAACTTAACTATAAAGAGGTTTTCCATATTTGTCTCCAGATGATTACAAAGTGCAGATTGGTTGTAAGAGGGAAAGGGTTATATGTGTCTTGTTGATGTGTTTTGTTGATACCTCATTTTATTGATGTACTGGTATAATTTTAATATTTATTATTATCATACACAAAGCAAATGTAATAAATGTGCTTTTTAAAAACCATGAATACATGTACACCATACTTTTAATATTTATGCCCCTCCTTCAAAGAAGAAGGGGTATTTTGCTCTGCACACGACGGTCGGTTGGGCCGTCGGTAGACCAAAACTTGTCTGATTGATAACGTGATAATGCTTGGACCTACAGTAATCAAACTTTGCAGGGTGGTTGGACATGACCAGTAGATGACCCCCATTTGAGGTCATCGGTTCAAAGATGAAGGTAACAGTCACCTTTACCACAAACAACTTGTCGGATTCTGAACTGCAGAATGCTTGAGCTGTTTGTCCTTTTAACCTTTTCCCTCATATAGAAGCTTTCTGACACCT
Organism: Serripes groenlandicus; assembly: GCA_031761405.1. Classification (NCBI taxonomy): domain Eukaryota; kingdom Metazoa; phylum Mollusca; class Bivalvia; order Cardiida; family Cardiidae; genus Serripes; species Serripes groenlandicus. The sequence continues at coordinate 56,231,565 of JASEVX010000001.1, forward strand.
CTGCAGCAGACGGCTATTTGAAAACATAGTGACAAAAGAAGAAATTGCACAAAACATGCAATTTCTCCTTTTGCCACAATGTTTTCCACTTTTAGTCATAGGTTATCCATTCAATTATAGAGATTTTCTATTTTTTGACAAAATGTGTTCAAAGTCGTCTGCTGCAGAAATGTCGTATGAGGGAAAGGGTTAAATCTGGCAGGAAGGTTTGGATGACTCCTATTGATTTTGAGGACATCCATTCAAAGGTCGAAATCACAGTGACCTTGAACATGTTCTTGACAATGTGACACTCAGGGGGGCATAATGTTGGACAAGCAAATTGCTTACATGTACACTTTAGTTTTAATATTTATTATTATTATACCCCCCAGATACATAGTATATGGGGGGGCTATATAGGAGTCACGCTTGTCGGTTGGTCTGTAGACATTTCTTGTGAACACTATTTCTCAGCAACCCTTGGTCAGAATTCAATATAACTTCACAAGAATGATTGATACCAAGCCTAGTGGGCATATTGTCGGCGTGTTGTACTGGAATTATTTTTAAATGAGTTATCTCATACATATGTATATTGTCGGGCACCAGCTGGGGATATTCATCACCTTCAGTGATATTTCTAGTCATTCTTAAAGCAAATGTACTAAATGTGCTTTTTAAAGACTATTAATACATGTACTTGATTATTTTAATATTTGATAATTATCATTCTCAGAGCAAATGTAATGAATGTGCTTTTTAAAAGAATATATCTTATACACACGGACCTTCGTTAGATTGTAATTTTCTCTGAACCCTTCCCACGTTCAACAAATCACTGTAGTTTGACAATATATTGGCAAAACTATCAATAAATCTATATAAACGAAAGTTGAATCATTGCATAGATTTGAAAACATTGTGGTCAAAGGATAAATCATTCATTGGTAGTACTTTTGAAATGTCGTCTGCTGTGCTCTGCTGCATATGTATCGAAATGCATCTATCTGTGAGAAACAGTTACTGCTATATATATATATATTCCATGATGATGCACTTTGTGTCTCACTACTTTTGAAATGAACTGATTCCCTGTTATGATAGTAGCTTAGTCGGTAGCAAAATTGGCTGTCAATCCAGGACTTGTGAGTTTGAATCCCAGCTTGGTCAACATTCTTTCTGACACTGTGACATGCCTCATTCGTATTTCACCAGTCGGCAAACAGTCTTTGTGAAAAAGCAGCCAGTTGCTGGGAAAGTATGTTGTGATGAGTACTGATGTAAGAAAGTCAGGAAACATATGAGTAGGTAGACTGGCCTCTGTGATATGACTGATTTTTTTTTGAAAACGGTGTTAAACCCCAATCAATCAATGTTAAGATGGTATCAAACATCTGAGTAAAAATATTGTTGGGTTTACCATTAATGAAAGATTATATTAGCCCTTTCCCACATACAACAAATCTGCAGCAGACGATTTTGAAAACATCTAGCCAAAAACATGGACAATCCCCATAAGTGAATATATAATTACTGAAAGAACATAGTGGCAAAAGAAGAAATGTGCTTGTTTTGAGCAATTTCTTCTTATAACACATTGTATTCAAAAGTCTTCTGCTGTCAGAGGCGTCAGAAACCGTCTGTATATGGGAATGGATTAACCTTATCTAGATTTACATAGACTGGAATGGACACTTTCTGATGCCTCTGCAGCAAACAGCTTTTGAAAACATTGTGGCAAAAGGAGAAATTGCTCATAATGGGCAATTTCTCCATTTGCCACATTGTTTTCAACCCTTTCAAATAATTATATTTTTGATTTTAGGCTAGATATTTTCGCCTAGATGATTTTAAAGTCGCCTGCTGTAGATTTGAAAATCCCCTGCAGTTTGTATTTGGGAAAGCGTTAATCACGGCCAATGTCAATGTCCTGGATACTTAACTTGTACTCGTGCTGAATGTGTGTTGAGTTCCCGAATTCCGCCCCACTCTTACGAGAATCAAACTATGTTTGTATAACATGGTTGGCGATCCGTCTTTCACTACAAATCTAATGATTAAAGACATTTAGGGTACAAAACAGTATTACTAGTCATACTCTGCGGAAATCTTACAAGAGGGCATTTTGAACCAGTGCAGATCCACATCAACGCGGACTGATTGATCAGACTGCACTGTTTGTCACTATATCAATGAAGGTTTCAAAAAACAGTATACACTAAGAACCTTCATCATTAAAGGCAGGAAGATGTTTATCTACCCTTGCAATGATTACACTAAGATTTTTTCAGAGCACCAATTTTTAGTTTTTGTGATCACTAAACGTATGGTGTCGTCTGTCCGTCTGTTTGCACATCCCTTCACAGTTTCCTTCTTAAAATCGTCTCCAAAAGTAATGGACACATTTAAAAAAAGATTTCATAGGAATGTTCATTAGGTGATCCTTTTTCAAAATTGTTCAAGGAATTAAATTCTATGTAGAAATATGGTTGCTGCGGCATCAGAAAGAGAGAAAATCCCAACACTTTAAAACATCTTCATGCGCTCACCAGGACTGTGAACTAGGAGGAAATATCATGGTCGTCCCCATGCCGTCGGCGCTCACCGGGACTGTGAACTAGGAGGACATATGGTCGTCCCCTTGCCGTCGGCGCTCACCGGGACTGTGAACTTGGAGAACATATCATGGTTGTCCCCATGCCGTCGGCGTCACCAGGACTGTGAACTAGGAGGAAATATCATGGTCGTTCCCATGCCGTCGGCGCTCACCAGGACTGTGAACTAGGAGGAAATATCATGGTTGTCCTCATGCCGTCGGCGCTCACCGGGACTGTGAACTAGGACATATCATGGTTGTCCCCATGCCGTCGGCGCTCACCGGGACTGTGAACTAGGAGGACATATCATGGTTGTCCTCATGCCGTCGGCGCTCACCGGGACTGTGAACTAGGAGGAAATATCATGGTCGTCCTCATGCCGTCGGCGCTCACCGGGACTGTGAACTAGGAGGAAATATCATGGTCGTTCCCATGCCGTCGGCGCTCACCGAGACTGTGAACTAGGAGGAAATATCATGGTCGTCCCCATACCGTCGGCGCTCACCAGGGCTGTGATCTAGGAGGAAATATCATGGTCGTTCCCATGCCGTCGGCGCTCACCAGGACTGTGAACTGGGAGGAAATATCATGGTCGTCCCAATGCCGTCGGCGCTCACCAGGACTGTGAACTAGGAGGAAATATCATGGTTGTCCTCATGCCGTCGGCGCTCACCGGGACTGTGAACTAGGACATATCATGGTTGTCCCCATGCCGTCGGCGCTCACCGGGACTGTGAACTAGGAGGACATATCATGGTTGTCCCCATGCTGTCGGCGCTCACCGGGACTGTGAACTAGGAGGACATATCATGGTCGTCTCCATGTCGTCAGCGCTCACCGAAACTGTGAACTAGGAGGCCATATCATGGTTGTCCCCATGCCGTCGGCGCTCACCGGAACTGTGAACTAGGAGGACATCATGGTCGTCCCCATGCCGTCGGCGCTCACCGGGACTATAAACTTGGAGGACATATCATGGTCAGCCCCATGCCCTCGGCGCTCACCTGGACTGTGAACTATGAGGACATATCATGGTTGTCCCCATACCGTCGGCGCTTACCGGGACTATAAACTTGGAGGACATATCATGGTCGATCCCATGCCGTCGGCGCTTACCGGGACTATAAACTTGGAGGACATATCATGGTTGTCCCCATGGCGTCGGCGTCACCAGGACTGTGAACTAGGAGGAAATATCATGGTCGTTCCCATGCCGTCGGCGCTCACCAGGACTGTGAACTAGGAGGAAATATCATGGTTGTCCTCATGCCGTCGGCGCTCACCGGGACTGTGAACTAGGAGGACATCATGGTCGTCCCCATGCCGTCGGCGCTCACCGGGACTATAAACTTGGAGGACATATCATGGTCAGCCCCATGCCCTCGGCGCTCACCTGGACTGTGAACTATGAGGACATATCATGGTTGTCCCCATACCGTCGGCGCTTACCGGGACTATATACTTGGAGGACATATCATGGTCGTCCCCATGCCGTCGGCGCTTACAGGGACTATAAACTTGGAGGACATATCATGGTCGTCCCCATGCCGTCGGCGCTCACCTGGACTGTGAACTAGGATGACATATCATGGTTGTCCCCATGCCGTCGGCGCTTACCGGGATTGTGAACTAGGAGAACAAATCATGGTTGTCTCCATGCCGACTGCGCTCTCCGGGAATGTTATAGGAGAACATATCATGGTTGTCCCCATGTCGTCGGCGTTTGCCGGGACTGTCTCCTAGGAGAGCATATCATGGTTGTCCCCATGTCGACGGCGCTCATTGGGAATGTGGCCTAGGACATATCATGGTTGTCGCCTTGCCATCGGCGCTCATCCGGACTGTCCTAGGGGGACATATCATAGTTGTCTTCATGTCGTCGGCGCTCACCGGGAATATATCCTAGTAGGACATATCATGGTTGTCCCCATGTCGTCGGCGCTTACCGGGACTGTCATAGGAGGCATATCATGGTTGTCCCCATGTCGTCGGCGCTTACCGGGACTGTCATAGGAGGCATATCATGGTTGTCCCCATGTCGTCGGCGCTTACCGGGACTGTCATAGGAGGCATATCATGGCTGTCCCCATGTCGTCGGCGCTTACCGGGACTGTCATAGGAGGCATATCATGGTTGTCCCCGTGTCGTCGGCGCTTAACGGGACTGTCATAGGAGGCATATCATGGTTGTCCCCGTGTCGTCGGCGCTTACCGGGACTGTCATAGGAGGCATATCATGGTTGTCCCCGTGTCGTCGGCGCTTACCGGGACTGTCATAGGATGCATATCATGGTTGTTCCCGTGTCGTCGGCGTTTATCGGGACTGTCATAAGAGGCATATCATGGTTGTCCCCGTGTCGTCGGCGCTTACCGGGACTGTGAACTAGGAGGTCATATCATGGTTGTTCCCATGTCGTCGGCGATCAACGGGACTGTGTTCTAGGAGGACATATCATGGTTGTCCCCATGTCGTCGACGCTCAACGGGACTGTGTCTTATGAGGACATATCATGGTTGTCCCAATGTCGTCGGCGTTCAACGGGTATGTGTCCTAGGAGGACAAATCATGGTTGTCCCCATGTCGACGGCACTCCCTGGGACTGTTTCTTAGGCCGTATCAGTGTTGTCCCTATGTCCTCGGCGCTTAGGAACTAGGAGGACATATCATGGTTGTTCCCATGTCGTCGTCGATCAACGGGACTGTGTCCTAGGAGGACATATCATGTGTGTCCCCATGTCTTGGCGCTTACCCGGAGTTTGAACTAGGAGAACATATCATGGTTGTCCCCATGTCGTCGGCACTCAACTCTGTCCTAGAGGGACTTATCATGGTTGTCCCCATGTCATATGGGCGCTAAACGGGACTGTGTCCTAGGTAGGAGGACATATCATGGTTGTCATCATACCGTCGGCGCTCAACGTGACTGTGTCCTATGAGGACATATCATGGTTGTCCTCATGTCGTCGGCGTTCAACGGGACTTGGTCCAAGAAAGACATATCATGGTTGTCTCCATGTCGTCGGCACTCACCGGGACTGTGTACTAGGAGGACATATCATGGTTGTCCCTATCTCATATGGGCGCTCAACGGGACTGTGTCCTAGGAGGACATATCATGGTTGTCCCCATGTAATCGGCTCTCACTGGGACTATGTTCTAGGGGGACATAAAATGGTTGTTCCCATGTCGTCGGCGATCGACGGGACTGTGTCCTATGAGGACATATCATGGTTGTCCCCATGTCGTTGGTGCTCACCGGAACCGTGTCATAGGATGAGATATTATGGTTGTTCCCATGTCGGCAGGGCCGCGATTACCGGGGCGGTTATTTAGGAGGCCATATCATGATTTTCCCCATGTCGTCGGCGCTTACAGGGACCGTGTCCTAGGAGGACATTTTATCGTTGTCCCCTTGTCGTCGGTGTTAACCGAGACTGTCTCCTAGGAGGACATATCATGGTTTTCCCCATGTCGTCGGCGCTTACAGGGACCGTGTCCTAGGAGGACATTTTATCGTTGTCCCCTTGTCGTCGGTGTTTACCGAGACTGTCTCCTAGGAGGACATATCATGGTTGTCCCCATGTCGTCGGCGCTTACAGGGACCGTGTCCTAGGAGGACATTTTATCGTTGTCGTCGGTGTTTACCGAGACTGTCTCCTAGGAGGACATATCATGGTTTTCCCCATGTCGACGGCGCTTACAGGGACCGTGTCCTAGGAGGACATTTTATCGTTGTCCCCTTGTCGTCGGTGTTTACCGAGACTGTCTCCTAGGAGGACATATCATGGTTTTCCCCATGTCGTCGGCGCTTACAGGGACCGTGTCCTAGGAGGACATTTTATCGTTGTCCCCTTGTCGTCGGTGTTTACCGAGACTGTCTCCTAGGAGGACATATCATGGTTTTCCCCATGTCGTCGGCGCTTACAGGGACCGTGTCCTAGGAGGACATTTTATCGTTGTCCCCTTGTCGTCGGTGTTTACCGAGACTGTCTCCTAGGAGGACATATCATGGTTTTCCCTATGTCGTCGGCGCTTACCGGGACCGTGTCCTAGGAGGCCATTTCATCGTTGTCCCCTTGTCGTCGGTATTTACCGAGACTGTCTCCTAGGAGGACATATCATGGTTGTCCCCATGTCGTCAGCGCTCATCGGGACTGTGTCCTGTTAGGACATGTCATGGTTCTCCCCATGTCGTCGGCTTTCATCAGGAATGTGGCCTATGACATATCATGGCCGTGTCCCTGATCATGGTTTTCCCCTTGTCGTCGGCGCTCACCGGGACCATGTCCCAGATCATGGTTGTCCCCATGTCGTCGGGGCCGCGTTTACCGGGACTGTGAACTAGGAGGATATATTATGGTTGTTCCCATGTCGTCGACGATCAACGGGACTGTGTCCTAGGAGGACATATTATGGTTGTACCCATGTCGTCGGCGATCAACGGGACAGTGAAAACTGTGTATAAAGACCACCCATGGAAAGGTAAAATTATGGTCTTTGTTCGCAGGTGGTCTTTAATTGCAGGGTCACTTATGCAGAAAATGAGTTATTGTGAAACTAAAAGCATGGTTGCTATAATCAGGGAATTGTTGTTCCAATGTGGTCTTTAGCACAGGTTTGACTGTACGTCGGTAATTGGGAAATGTTTTTCGTGTTTGGGTCTTGGTTGTGTATGTGTGTGTGTTTGATTGTTACTGTGTATGAGCCGCGTCTAGTAATTTGAGATCTTATTGAACTCCATAGCGTGATAAAACATAGGTAAATAGAGAAAAAACGTATGGGCTTCAGATCTAGTTCATATGTTAACAGATACATCCAAGAATAATTTTTCATGCAGACGAACACTGTATGCAAAGAAGACTAAATGGCTAGAAGCGGCTCGTATGTAAAGACAGGATCTACAGTGGAACCTGTCTATTAACCCTTTCCATCATACGACAATTCTGCAGCAGACGACTTTGAACATATTTTGTCAAAACATAGAAAATCTCCATAATTGAATGGATAACCTATGACAAAAAGAAGAAAACATTGTGGCAAAAGGAGAAATTGCACGTTTTGTGCAATTTCTTCTTTTGTCACTATGTTTTTTAAAAAGCCGTCTGCTGCAGAGGCGTCAGAAAGCGTCTATATGAGGAAAAGGGTTAAGACCACCCCTTGGAAGGCAACTTTCTGGTCTTTGATCACAGGGAATTGCTTATCCAAGGTGGTCCTTATCAGAGGTGTGACTGTAGTTATCCCTCGCACATATAGGCTGAAATTAACTTATCCGGGGAAACCTAATTTGTAGAATGGATAACTGTTCCTAGTTAGATCGACACACGGACAGACACAAACAAGGAATACACGATAACATTCAACAAAAAGAGACCTACTTTTACCCACAAATCCGCAAGTAGCTGCGAGGATATGTTATATGCGTCTGTATAAGGAAAAGTGTTAAAAAATAACCAAAATTTCCAAGTGTGTATTTTGGGGATATGATTAATTTTTGGGAACACACACCCTGTATAATGGACCTCGAAGAATTCGTGTGACTGACTATTGTGCTTTAGATCATTTGGTATCACGGTATCACGGTATACATCCAAGGTTTCCCCAATGCGATGATGATAGTAATTACCTAATTGCGCTACGCTCTCAATTTACTTACAGTCTTGTTAGGGAAACAGCCGTATCCCTTTCCAACATGCAGACGCCGTGTGAAAACATTGTGACTAAAAGAACGAAAAGGCTCATGTTGAGACGTTTCACCTCCTTGTAAAAATGTTATTATAACTCTTTTAATTTTTACTTTTCACAGATAATCCATAGTTTGACCTAGATGTTTACAAACTCGGATTTGTTGTCTTGTATTGGAAACTCAAAGGAATCCGAGATCCTAGAAGATGGCCATATTGACTTTTGACATGTATAGAATAAACAATTGGTCTCCAATCCCCAGAGAAAACAATTACCTTTAAAGTTGGGATGGGTCTTTATTTGAAAACATCTCGGCAAAATATGAAAAATCTGTAAATAAAAATTTAATTATTGAATCAAGTAGAAAACATTGTGGTAAAAGAAGATTTTGCTGGTCATGAGCAGTTTCTTCAATCACATGTTGTCTGCTACATATGTGTCAAATTACAATCGGGAAATGATTGAACGATATTTATTTGTATAAATTTTACACTCAAGTGTTGATGATTTATACAGAAGTATGAAGGTCGAGGAGTAGACAGCTCTAGGCTTTAGTCAAATAGAACTTCTCCGCTATATAACAGCATATTCACTTTTCCAACTTACTACAAATCTGGATCGGACAACTTGAAAACATTACGTAAACCATTTGGAAAATCTTCCAAAATGATAGTATGGTTATTGAATAGAATTGAAAACATCGTCGCAAAAGGAGAAACTGCTAATTATGAGGAATTTATCCTTCTGTTGTAAAGTATTCCAAATACGGCTGATGTGGATGAGCCAAAACGCGTCTGCAAGTGGGACAAGTTAACAACATGGTAGCAAAAGGAGCAGTAGGTCACGAGAGTTGTCTGATGCAGTTCTTCAACAGCTGTCTGAATGAGGGGACGTGTATGTGTCGTTCACGTTAACGACATAGGAACGACCATCAAAGTGATGTATAAACCCCGAGTAAAACCGACACCAAATGAATTAAAGACCAATCGCCACATTCTGGCGGAAGGTTCGTTTAATTGTGCACGTGCTGGAAATACCGCCAAAACTTACGATGTGTGACGATCTGATAATGTCTTTATTTTCTGCAGATACAATATTTTGTTGAGACGTCAGTATTGTGTTTATGACACGACACCTTGCCACATAAGCAAGCGATCTATCTGTAGAGAAATTTGTGAACATGCCGCAAGTTGATAAAGTGCATGTTTAAAATCCAAGAACTTAGCTATGACGTACGTCCATGTTAAAACCATGCGCAATATTGTTAAATTACGAGATATGTGATATCTATTTTCCAACGTCAAGATCGCGCTGGTGTTGATATCTATCTATGTTTTGAATCCCCGTGACTGCATTGTTAAAATTCGTTTCCAATAATGTGGCACCGCAGCTCTGCTATATAATAGAAAACGACTATTGAATTCATATTACAGAGAGTGCTTGGGAATTACACTTGAGATCGGCGCGTATTGATTTTATACACACGTGTGTTTGTGTTTAGACGTGCGTTACAAGTGCTTCTGTTTAATAATTGATATCAACTCTTGTTTAAATCATACTATGACAAAACTTGACTCGGAGCCAATACATGGTATATTGCGTCGGAAATGGATGTTTCAGAACATATGAAATTGATTAACGAAAAACACCGGGAAGGTAATCGTTACTAAAAATAGAACATTTTGGATGGTGTATGCGCGTACGAGATCTACCGTGCTTTCTCGTCATTTCTGAGAATTACTTTTAGGCATACCTGCTTCTCCTACTTAATGTTTCGTTTTGATTAAGAAGTATCTGCTCGACTAAATCCAAATTTCTCCTAGTTGGTGGACAGAGGAAAATCGAAATATGTTGTTTGATAATGATTTATATTAAAAAAAAACAGCTCTGGCTTAATTAAGGTGTGAAATTTTGGGTAACCTACGAATTCAGAGGACAGGTGTGATTATTCAGCATCCAAGATGGCGGAGCTCGGAAATTCGGCTGGCTCTGAACAAGATGACATATCATTTCTAAGAACGGTATGTTGAATTTTTTATCTCCCTGAAAATCGCCATTTGTGTACTTTACCGTCATCTGTCGGTATGCTTAACAGTCTGATCGATTAAAAAGATCGGTAGGATAGTGTCGTCTGCATAGATATACAGACAGGGAAGTTGATATTGGAAAAACGTTAACACCTAATATTTCAGTCAATCCTTCTAATATAAAAGCCCTTCCTAGTGGGTATTCATTTGATGCTCGCCAAATAGTTAATTCTGCATGGCGAGGGTAAATAAAACCAAATAGTTAGTTAGTATTCATTTGAAACGTCCAAACCTATAGCATTAGCTCTTTCCAAAAATACAGAGAAGACTTTTAAAAACTTTGGGCCAAAATGTGATATTCTAAATGCTTATATCAATGAACAATTTCTCATTTTGCCACAATGAACAATTTCTCATTTTGCCACAATGTTTTCAATTATATTCAGTGATTAAACCAAACCTTTCCATAGTTTTGCCCAGATATTTTCAAAATAAGTTAACCCTTTCCCTCATGCGGCAATTCTGCAGCAGACGACTTTGAACATATTTTGTCAGATGGATAACCTATGACTAAAAGTGGAAAACATTGTGACAAAAGGAGAAATTGCACGTTCTGTGCAATTTCTTCTTTTGTCACTATGTTTTCAAAACGCCGTCTGCTTTAACCCTTTCCCTCATGCGGCAATTCTGCAGCAGACGACTTTGAACGTATTTTGTCAAAAAATGGAAAATATCCATAATTGAATGGATAATCTATGACTAAAAAGTGGAAAACATTGTGGCAGAAGAAGAAATTGCACGTTTTGTGCAATTTCTTCTTTTGTCACTATGTTTTCAAAAAGTCTTCTGCTGCAGAGGCGTCAGAAAGCGTCTATATGCGGGAAAGGGTTAAGAGATATAGGTGTACCAGCTAAGGAATTACATGTATTTCCCCTACTCTTACATAATTATCTGATTCAAATGAAGGGTTAGATACCATCTTTTACTGACAATTGATTGTCATCAAGGTATTGTGTTTGTGAGACTGGCATAGATCATTCCATATTAATAATGCAACAACAAAGTGACTTTTTGACCCTTTACCTTGTAACACAGTTTAGACCCACCAATGTTGACCCCTTTTGGCGATAAGACTTTTGACATGTCAGCCTCAGAAGATCTGTGAAAACAATGTGAGGGAAATAAAAATTGCTCAGTCGCTGTGTTTCCAGATGTTGCATTGGTTCCCTTAACCTTTTTCCCACAGGCACATACAACAAATCTGCAGCAGGACAATTTTGAAAACACTAAGGCTGAACAATGGAAGATGATTGTAAAGAATATTATAAATATTGAAAAGAGTTGAAAAATATTGACTTCTTTTGCCACAATGAATTAAGAAGTCGTCCATTGCAGATCCCCGCGGGTTAGATTGGGTTATAAGGATAACAAAACAATCGGATCGGGGTCGTTCCTGTTCAATCTAATCATAAAAGCATCATGGAAGCCACTGGAGAATGGTGACATAACCCTTTTTCCACATACAACAAATGTGCAGCAGACGACTTTGGAAACATTAGCAAAAATGTGTAAAATCTGCATTAATGAGAGTTTAATTATTAAATGGAGTTGAATAAACATTGTGGCAAAGGTGAAATTGCTCATGATGAGCAATTTCACCTTTGCCACAATGTTTTCAGAAGTCGTCTGCTGCAGAGGCGTCTGAAAGTGTCTATATGTAGGATAGGGTTGAAATGGTTAAAATGAACTGGATCTATACAGAAACAAAATTGTTTGCAATTGCTATTTTTTTGAGAACGGTTCAAAGTACTTGTTCTTATGTTATATGTCTCTTAGAGTATCTCTTAGAATAAATATATTAATAATGTTATATTAACCCTTTCCCTCATATAGACACTTTCTGAAGCCTCTGAAGCAGCAGCTGGCCTTTTGAAAACATGGCGACAAAAGAAGAAATTCATTGTACTTTCATTTAAAGGGAGTTTCCAAATTTCTTTGGGTACATTTACTGTAGATTTGTTGTATGTGGGAAAGGGTTAAAGAGAAACTTATGGACAACAACTAATGCACATACCCTTATAACAGTTTCATAACATTATTAAACTTGTACATAAACCTGTTCCCACATGCCTTTCTTAACATCTAGGTAGTAAAATGGATAATCTTAATAGATAGAAAAAAGTTATATTATTGAATAAAGTAGAAAACATTATAGCAAAAAGGAGAATTCGCTCATCATGAGCAATTTCTCCTTTTGGCAAAATTTGTCAGCTGCAGTTGCGTCAGACAGCAACTGTATATGAGTGTTTCTGCTAATGGAAAATGTATAAACAGAAACATATGGACAACAATTAATGTATATAGTATGTACTACATACACTCATTAGAGTTTTGACCACCTTGTTGGTTTAATTGAATTTAGAGCATCCGCCTCAGATGTGGCAGGTCGCAGGTATCGATCCCTGGCCCGGTCAGACTTTATTAACAATAGTAATTTATTGCAAATACCATGAAATAACATATTTGTATAAAAGGTCTTTGGTCATAAACAGTAGCTTTAGCCCTTTCCAATATACAGCAAATCGGCTGCATACGACTTGGTAAGCATATAGGCAAAAATATGGAAACATCTATAAAACATTTTTTTTTTTAATATATTAAGAACAAAATGACAGAAGGAGAAATTGCTCATTTGAGCAATTTGTCTTTTTGCCACAATATTTTCAAAAAGCGCTTACTGCAGAGGCATCAGAAAGTGTCTGTATGCGTGTAAGGGTTAAGGCAGCTTGTCAACAAAGTTGTCTGCTTCAGATTTGGTGTATGTGTGAAAGGGTTCACTTGATCTATACTGCTCTGCACTTAGACTTTATCTGATCAATAATTCTACAGCCGGCTGCTCTGAAATCATCTGAGGACAACACCAGAGCTCTAGATAAGGGGCTTTTTTCTGTTTTAAAATCCCCTTTTGAACCTCCAACACTGTGTTGTGGGTACTCAAAAGAATTGTTTCAATGAGAGGATAATTTTAAGTACACACAGCATAGGGTTTGGTTTGATAATGAGAGAGATATCATGGGAAAAGAGCTGTATATCTCTCTGTATCTGGACCTCTGCAACACTGGAAAGAGAAGACATTGCTCATAGCATATCCCTATTGCACTTGCAGATGCATTCTGACCCATTTTGAAAACATTATAGTGGCAAAAGGATGAATTGCTCATGATGAGCAATTTCTCCTTTTGTCACAATGTTAATTACAGTTATATCAAATAATTACTCCTTCGTTTGTAAAGGGTTTTCATATTTTGGCACAGATGTTTTTCAAAGTCTTCTGCTGCAGATTTGTCATATGTGGAAAAGGGTTAAGCAGACTGGAATCTACAATTGCCTAGTGGTTAATTAACATGGCGAAATTGAAACCTGTTCGCAGTCCTTGTGGAAAGGCTTTTTTTCTGTCCTAGGAGTGGTTTATGAATAAATTGAAATATTGCAACGTTAGATCTACACTGTTGAAAGTGGCATAAAACACCTACAGAACCAATAAACTCAAACTTAACCCTTTCCTTCATACAACAAATCAAGCAGACTACTTTGAAACTATCAATGCAAAAAAGAAAAATCTTTTTTACATCAATTGCAAAAGAAGCTTGAAGCTTAGATGTCTACTTCCTGGATTCATAACCAGTACTCGCGCTGTTTGTTTGGAAAAATCTCAAAGGCAGAACCCGCTCATCACAGGATTCGAACTTAGGACCTCTACTGCGAGAGGCCGACGCTCTACCACTGTACCACTGTCTTCCACATATATAGTTGAAAGCCTTGTGGCAAAAGGAGAATTAGCTCTTCATGCTGCAGATTTGAATAAACCTAAAATGCTGTATCAGAATAATATGATGTACATGGTGATTAAAAAATATGTATCAGGTAGAGGGTTAACCCTTAGAGGCTTGCTAACACATTCTAACACTTATGCAGCAGACTATATTTAAAAACAAAGCTTTCATCTCTATTCACTAATCTTAGTTACATTTATAGAAATTTTAAAATCTTTGCCTAGATATTTTCAGAGTCGTCTGCTGCAGACTTGTTGTATGTGTGAAAGCGTTAATTATTGTTTCTATGCAACACAATGGATGCCAAACTGTACTGCTGTATGATTACCAGCTGTGTGTGTGTGATGAACATTATGAGACATAGAATCTACCTGCGGTACTGTGTGTAATTATCTATAATAGAAATACCTGCTACACAGCTCTGCATATGGGGCCCATATCTCATCTGCTTAACCCTTCCCTACATACGACAATTCTGCAGCAGACAACTTTGAAAACTTACCCAAAACAATTTAGAAACTCCCTTTAAATGAATGTATAATAATTGAATAGAGTTGAAAACATGGTGACAAAAGGAGAAATTGCTTGTTTTGAGCAATTTCTACATTTGTCAGTATGTTTTCAAAAAGTGGTCTGCTGCAGAGGCGTCAGAAAGTGTCTGGCATTGCCACAATGTTTTCCACTTTTGTTCATAGGTTATCCATTCAATTATAGAGATTTTTCTATTTTTTGACAAAATACATTCAAAGTCGTCCGCTGCAGAATTATCGTATGAGGGAAAGGGTTAACCTTTCCTTACAAATAGGCCTCTCTTTACAAGTCATATGGTATGGATACTCAGAATCACCTTGTACTTTTTCAGCACATTAACAAATCTGTGACACATGGCTTTTGAATACTTTGTGGCTAAAGGAGAAACTGCTCATAAAGCGCAATTCCTCCATTTACCACAATGTTTTCAACTCAATTCAATAATGACTTTCACTACTCCACATGTTCCATATTATTACATAGATGTTTTCAAAGTTTTCAGTTGCAGATTTGTTGTAATTAGGAAAGGTTTTTTTATTTTTTATTTAAGATCTATATAAATACAAAAGCATTTTGATATAATACATGTTTTACACAAAAGGGACCTAGTAGAACGTATTTAGATTATTCTCTCATCTTCTTCACAGTACCACCCTAAATGTTTGTTTTATTGAGTCATAACCCATTTCCCACATACAAAACAAATCTGCATCAGATGACTTTGAAATCAACTGGAGAAAAATAGTAAAGATCTCTTCATATAAAAGATTAATTTGAGTATTGAGTTGAAAAAACATTGTGGCAAAGGGAGAAACTGCTCATTCACCCTTTCTCGCATATAGACGTTTTCTGGTGCCTCTGCAGCAGACACCTTTTGAAATCATGGTGGCAAAAGGAGAAATTGCTCATTCACCCTTTCCCACATATAGACGTTTTCTGGTGCCTCTGCAGCAGACACCTTTTGAAATCATGGTGGCAAAAGGAGAAATTGCTCATTCACCCTTTCCCACATATAGACGTTTTCTGGTGCCTCTGCAGCAGACACCTTTTGAAATCATGGTGGCAAAAGGAGAAATTGCTCATTCACCCTTTCCCACATATAGACGTTTTCTGGTGCTCTGCAACAGACACCTTTTGAAATCATGGTGGCAAAAGGAGAAATTGCTCATGATGAGCAATTTCTCCTTTTGCCACAATTCTTTCAACTCTTATCCATAATCGTTTATAGAGATTTTCTATATTTTGGATTTGATAATTTTAAAGCTGTCTGCTGCAGATTTATTGTATGTGGGAAAAGGTTATGAGCAATTTCTCCTTTTGCCACAATGTTCACAGAAGTCATCTGCGAAGAGGCATCAGACATCAAGCATAAAGAGTTTAAACCCTTTCCCTCATATAGACTCTTTATGACGCCTCTGCAACAGACGGCTTTTTGAAAACAATGTGAGAAAAGAAGAAATTGCTCAAAACGAGCAATTTCTTCTTTTGACACAATGTTTTCCACTTTATGTCATAGGTTATCCATTCAATTATAGAGATTTTCTATTTTTTGACAAAGTATGTCCAAAGTCGTCTGCTGCAGAATTGTTCTATGAGGGAAAGGGTTAAGTTGATTATCTCCTCATGAGAGAAGCAACAATGTAGGTTTAATTGAGTCATTAGACAGACAATTAGGGGCCAATTAATACCTTTACTTATTTAGGCCTCAGCTGCTAAACGTTTACTCAATGATGTTCTAAACCATATAGTACATGGTAATAATCATCTACTATGATATTCTAATTAATCGGAAGCCTAATTACTGAGAATCCTAGATAGGATGAGGCATCTGGCCTTAACTCTCTCCCTCATGCACATAAAACAAATATGCCGCAGATGACTGCAAGTATAATAGGCATAACTATTTACAAAATCTTTAAATTTAAGTAGAATTTGAAGCAATGTGGCAAAAGAAAGTTTTGCTCATTATGAGCAATTTGGGACCCCTTTTGTCACAATGTTTTCAAAAGTTGTCTGCTGCAGAATCATGGGAAAGGGTTAATAACCTTTTGCCATACAATCACTCCTTTTAAGCTCGTCTGTTTCTCGAAGAAAAAAGTTTGGGTATTGTGATACCCTTTGCGTACTGTTGTTGTATGCGTTGTCATTGTCTGCATCTGTAACAAAACTTTAACCTTACCTCATAACTCAAAAATGTTTATCATCTTTTAATGAAATTTGGTACACATGTTCCTGGGATTGATACGCATGTGAGATTAAAAATGGTCAACTAATATTAGCACGTCTAAAGAAGATTTTTAACCATTGGATTATCTATCAAACTGCAGGGAAGAATTACATAACACGATTGTCACACCCTACTTTTATTGTACAGCTTATCTTGGTTACATCACGGTAAGTGACTCTCTCGAAGGACCTTGTGTACTGACTAGGATTTTATTGGTTTTTCGTTTACAAAGTAACATATAGGGTTGGTATTAGTGAGATTTATGGAGATTTATGGAATTTTTTTACAAGTTTGAGGCTTGAAATCGGTCCGGCGATATAAAAATCTGTCCAAACCAGCAAATTTCCGGTCTTCCGGAGGCCTGCAGTTTCCGTAGATACAAAAAGACCAAAAATTGCTAGATGAGTCTTCACTGTACATAGATACAAAAGGACCCCAAATTTCTAGATGAGTCTTCACTGTACATAGACACAAAAAGCCCCCACATTTCTAGATGAGTCTTCACTGTACGTAGACACAAAAGGCCCCCAAATTGTTAGATGAGTCTTCACTGTACGTAGACACAAAAAGCCCCCAAATTGCTAGATGAGTCTTCACTGTACGTAGATACAAAAAGCCCCCAAATTGCTAGATGAGTCTTCACTGTACTTAGATACAAAAAGCCCCCAAATTGCTAGATGAGTCTTCACTGTACTAAGATACAAAAAGCCCCCCAATTGCTAGATGAGTCTTCACTGTACGTAGATACAAGCCCCCAAATTGCTAGATGAGTCTTCACTGTACGTAGACACAAAAGGCCCCCAAATTGCTAGATGAGTCTTCACTGTACTTAGATACAAAAAGCCCCCAAATTGCTAGATGAGTCTTCACTGTACTAAGATAGAAAAAGCCCCCCAATTGCTAGATGAGTCTTCACTGTACGTAGATACAAGCCCCCAAATTGCTAGATGAGTCTTCACTGTACGTAGTCACAAAAAGCCCCAAAATTGCTAGATGAGTCTTCAATGTACATAGATACAAAAAGCCCCAAAATTGCTAGATGAGTCTTCAATCTGTGCATAGATACAAAAAGCCCCCCAATTGCTAGATGAGTCTTCACTGAACGTAGATACAAAAAGCCCCCAAATTGCTAGATGAGTCTTCACTGTACGTAGATACAAAAAGCCCCTCAGTTGCTAGATGAGTCTTCACTGTATGTAGATACAAAAAGCCCCCAAATTGTTAGATGAGTCTTCACTGTACGTAGATACAAAAAGCCCCCAAATTACTAGATGAGTCTTCACTGTACGTAGATACAAAAAGCCCCCAAATTGCTAACTGAATCTTCACTGTACGTAGATACAAAAAGCCCCTAAATTGCTAGATGAGTCTTCACTGTGCGTAGATACAAAAAGCCCCCAAATTGCTAGATGAGTCTTCACTGTACGTAGATACAAAAAGCCCCCAAATTGCTAGATGAGTCTTCACTGTACGTAGATACAAAAAGCCCCTCAATTGCTAGATGAGTCTTCACTGTATGTAGATACAAAAAGCCCCCAAATTGCTAGATGAGTCTTCACTGTACGTAGATACAAAAAGCCCCCAAATTACTAGATGAGTCTTCACTGTACGTAGATACAAAAAGCCCCCAAATTGCTAACTGAATCTTCACTGTACGTAGATACAAAAAGCCCCTAAATTGCTAGATGAGTCTTCACTGTGCGTAGATACAAAAAGCCCCTAAATTGCTAGATGAGTTTTCACTGTACATAGATACAAAAAGCCCCTAAATTGCTAGATGAGTCTTCACTGTACGTAGATACAAAAAGCCCCCAAATTGCTAGATGAGTCTTCACTGTACGTAGATACAAAAAGCCCCTAAATTGCTAGATGAGTCTTCACTGTACTTAGATACAAAAGGCCCCAAAATTGCTAGATGAGTCTTCACTGTGCGTAGATACAAAAAGCCCCCAAATTGCTAGATGAGTCTTCACTGTACGTAGATACAACAAGAGGGCCATGATGGCCCTGGAATCGCTCACCTGATTTTTTTTTTCACTTTAGCTATATAAGCCCCGCCATCTGGCGGACATAGTTTCCGACCAATCGACTTGGCTTGAAGGAATCTGATAGAGGGTCACCCTAGGAACATTTCTACAAAATTATTTGAAAATCGGCCTGACACTTTTGGAGGAGAAGATTTTTTAAGTTTTCACTATAGCCATAAAAGGCAAAATAGCCCCGACCCCTTGTGGCCATGTTTTTTGACCAATCAACATGGCTTGAAGGAATCTGATAGAGGGTCATCCAAGGAACATTTCTACAAAATTATTTGGAAATCGGCTTGACACTTTTGGAGAAGAAGATTTTTTAAGTTTGCACTATAGCTATATAAGGCAAAATAGCCCCGCCCCCCCTGGCAGCCATGTTTTTCGACCAATCAACATGGCTTAAAGGAATCTGATAGAGGGTCATCCAAGGAACATTTCTACAAAATTATTTGAAAATCAGCCTGACACTTTTGGAGGAGAAGATTTTTTAAGTTTTCACTATAGCTGTATAAGGCAAAAAAGCCCCGCCCCCCTGGCGGCCATGTTTTTCGACCAATCAACATGGCTTCAAGGAATCTGATAGAGAGTCACCCAAGGAACATTTCTACAAAATAAGTTCAAAATCTGCCAACCAATTTGGGAGGAGAAGAATTTTGAAGTTTTTTTCGTTTCGTTGCCATGGAAACCAGAATTCTGCATGGATCCCAATAATTTGAAGGAATTCTGGTGAGGTCATTGAGAGGATGCTTTCTGTGAAGTTTCATCCCAATTGACCCACTGGTTACTGAGGAGAAGATGTTGAAGATTTTTTAAGTTTTCACTTTAACCATAAAAGGCAAAATAGCCCCGCCCCCTGGCGGCCATGTTTTTCAACCAATCAACATGGCTTGAAGGAATCTGATAGAGGGTCACCCAAGGAACATTTCTACAAAATTATTTGAAAATCGGCCTGACACTTTTGGAGGAGAAGATTTTTTAAGTTTGCACTATAGCCATATAAGGCAAAATAGGCCCCCCCCCCTGGCGGCCATGTTTTTCGACCAATCAACATGGCTTGAAGGAATCTGATAGAGGGTCACCCAAGGATCATTTCTACAAAATAATTTGAAAATCGGCCTGACACTTTCGGAGGAGAAGATTTTTTAAGAATTTTGAAGTTTTTTTCATTTCGTTGCCATGGAAACCAGAATTCTGCATGGATCCCAAAAATTTTAAGGAATTCTGGTGAGGACATTGAGAGGATGCTTTCTGTGAAGTTTCATCCCAGTTGACCCACCGGTTACAGAGGAGAAAATGTTGACGGACGACGGACGACGGACGACTGACGACGGACGACGGACGACGGACGACGGACAACGGACGCCGGACATAGGGCGATCACAATAACTCACCCTGAGCACTTCGTGCACAGGTGAGCTAAAAAGCCCCTAAATTGCTAGATGAGTCTTCACTGTACGTAGATACAAAAAGCCCCTAAATTGCTAGATGAGTCTTCACTGTACGAAGATACAAAAAGCCCCCAAATTGCTAGATGAGTCTTCACTGTACGTAGATACAAAAAGCCCCCAAATTAATAGATGAGTCTTCACTGTACGTAGATACAAAAAGCCCCCAAATTGCTAACTGAATCTTCACTGTACGTAGATACAAAAAGCCCCTAAATTGCTAGATGAGTCTTCACTGTGCGTAGATACAAAAAGCCCCCAAATTGCTAGATGAGTTTTCACTGTTCATAGATACAAAAAGCCCCTAAATTGCAAGATGAGTCTTCACTGTATGTAGATACAAAAAGCCCCCAAATTGCTAGATGAGTCTTCACTGTACGTAGATACAAAAAGCCCCTAAATTGCTAGATGAGTCTTCACTGTACTTAGATACAAAAGGCCCCAAAATTGCTAGATGAGTCTTCACTGTGCGTAGATACAAAAAGCCCCTAAATTGCTAGATGAATCTTCACTGTACTTAGATACAAAAGGCCCCAAAATTGCTAGATGAGTCTTCACTGTGCGTAGATACAAAAAGCCCCCAAATTGCTAGATGAGTCTTCACTGTACGTAGATACAAAAAGCCCCTAAATTGCTAGATGAGTCTTCACTGTATGTAGATACAAAAAGCCCCCAAATTGCTAGATGAGTCTTCACTGTACGTAGATACAAAAAGCCCCTAAATTGCTAGATGAGTCTTCACTGTACTTAGATACAAAAGGCCCCAAATTGCTAGATGAGCCTTCAATGTACATAGATACAAAAGGCCCCCAAATTGCTAGATAAGTCTTCACTATTCGTAGATACAAAAAGCCCCTAAATTGCTAGATGAGTCTTCACTGTACATAGATAGAAAAAGCCCCTAAATTGCTAGATGAGTCTTCAGTCTGTACATAGATACAAAAAGCCCCTCAATTGCTAGATGAGTCTTCACTGTACATAGATACAAAAAGCCCCTCAATTGCTAGATGAGTCTTCACTGTACTTGGATACAAAAAGCCCCTAAATTGCTAGATGAGTCTTCACTGTACGTAGACACAAAAAGCCCCCAAATTGCTAGATGACTCTTTTAACTGTACGTAGATACACAAATACCTCGAATTGCTAGATGTGTCTTAACTGTATGTAGATACAAAAAGATCCCAAATTGCTAGATGTGTTTTTACTGTACATAGATACAAAAAGACCTCAATTTGCTAGATGTGTCTTAACTGTACATAAATACAAAAAGACCTCAATTTGCTAGATGTGTCTTAACTGTACGTAGATACAAAAAGACCTCAAATTGCTAGATGTGTCTTAACTGTACGTAGATACAATAAAAACTTAAATTGCTAGATGTGTCTTAACTGTACGTAGATACAATAAAAACTTGAATTGCTAGATGTGTCTTAACTGTACGTAGATACAATACAAACTTAAATTGCTAGATGTGTCTTAACTGTACGTAGATACAATAAAAACTTAAATTGCTAGATGTGTCTTAACTGTACGTAGATACAATAAAAACTTAAATTGCTAGATGTGTCTTAACTGTACGTAGATACAATAAAAACTCAAATTGCTAGATGTGTCTTAACTGTACATAGATACCAAAAAAACTCAAATTACTAGATGTGTCTTAACTGTACGTAGATACAATAAAAACTCAAATTGCTAGATGTGTCTTAACTGTACATAGATACCAAAAAAACTCAAATTACTAGATGTGTCTTAACTGTACGTAGATACAATAAAAACTCAAATTGCTAGATGTGTCTTAACTGTACATAGATACCAAAAAACCTCAAATTACTAGATGTGTCTTAACTGTACGTAGATACAATAAAAACTCAAATTGCTAGATGTGTCTTAACTGTACATAGATACCAAAAAACCTCAAATTACTAGATGTGTCTTAACTGTACGTAGATACAATAAAAACTCAAATTGCTAGATGTGTCTTAACTGTACATAGATACCAAAAAACCTCAAATTACTAGATGTGTCTTAACTGTACGTAGATACAATAAAAACTCAAATTGCTAGATGTGTCTTAACTGTACATAGATACCAAAAAAACTCAAATTACTAGATGTGTCTTAACTGTACATAGATACAAAAAAAAACTCAAATTGCTAGATGTGTCTTAACTGTACATAGATACCAAAACCCCTCAAATTACTAGATGTGTCTTAACTGTACGTAGATACAATAAAAACTCAAATTGCTAGATGTGTCTTAACTGTACATAGATACCAAAAAAACCTCTAATTACTAGATGTGTCTTAACTGTACGTAGATACAAAAAACCCTCAAATTGCTAGATGTGTCTTTACTGTACGTAGATACAAAAAAACACTCAAATTGCTAGATGTGTCTTTACTGTACGTAGATACAAAAAAAACTCAAATTGCTAGATGTGTCTTAACTGTACGTAGATACAAAAAAAAATCAAATTGCTAGATGCGGCTCATTTGGTTTACATCATAGACATCATCCCACATTCTTATTTAGCAGCATGAAAGTCACCTTTGATATGTTGTGATTAGTCAGAATTATGAGAGTATTGCCAGATGCAAGGACTTTGTATAATTATATAGATAACTTAACTATTTCCTACTTGTAGAAGCATTTGCAGCAGACAACTTTTGAAAACATTGTGACAAAAAGGAGAAATTGCTCAAAACTAGATTTCACCTTTTGCCACAATGTTTTCAACTTTTTTCAGTAATTATACTTTCATTTATAGGGGATTTTCAATGTTTTGGGCTGATTGTTTTCAAAGTTGTCTGCTGCAGAATTGTTGTATGTGGTAAAGCGTTTAAAGACATGGAAAATAGTTTTGAAATAAAACAATTAAATTTTAATGCTTGCTACATAAGGTATTTTTCCCTTGTGCTATACTCTTTTTTGAATGTTATGAATGCGATAGACATCATAAGTATTACCTGTAGAAGTACTGTAGTTTATTCAAGTATAGATCCTTCCTAGATGATGTTTATAACCCCTTCCCACATTCAACAAATCTGCAGCAGACGACTTTGAACACATTTAGGCAAAATATGGAACATTACTATAAATGAATTATATTAATATAATATAATAATGAAATTATTGAAAAGTGTTGAAAACGTTCTCCTTTTGCCACAATGTTTTCAAAAGTCTTTTGCTGCGGATGTGTTGAAATTGCATCCTCAGGTGGGAAAGGGCTTAAAGCAATAACCAGAAATGCTATATTTATATATATTAGTAGTGCGCATCATAACAAGCAATTAAAACAGACTGCCTGTCTTAACCCATTACTTCACATGACTTTTCAAATGTTGTCTACTTTACAATCAACAGATGAACAAGTTGAACAATCTGGAAAACTGTAAGTAACTTTTTGAAAAAGAATTGAAAATATTGCAATTAAAGGTGAAATTGCTCGTTTTGATCAATTTCACCTTTTATTGTAATGTTTTCAAAAGTCGTCATTGTGAAGTAATGGGTTAAAATCTGTCTTTCCCCAAAATCTGTGTTCAGATATCAGTATCGAGCGATTGAGCCCCACCCTGCCATGTCAAAAATAAAGTGGACAAAACTAAAATACTACATGTAGCACTGAAGATGAAATTAATTTCATGCAGGTTAACACATAAGTTCCTGATAAAATAATTGTGCCTTGTTTAAAGGCCAGGTCACAATGTGGCGAGTTTGGGCTATGAGTTGTGAAGAGTTATAACTCGCCATGAATCTTCATCTGTAGCTTAGTACTCAAACACATATCTGTACATGTTGAATAGATGTCTCTTTATGTGACCAGTACTCGGCAAAGAAAGGCGAGTATTTAAAGCAGTTTAAAGTTGTTGTGCAAGCTTTCATCTCGCACACTTGTGGAAGAAATGTTGATGGTGTGATGTCCAAGCTCGTACTTGTGTGGAGAACATGTTATTGCTTCTCCTCACCTATCGCTGTGTTAAAAATCCCTGCTCAACATACGCCCGACTTATAGCAAGTTTGCATGACTTCTATTCAACATCTGTCGATTTTCAACATGTTCTGTTCCTTGACATTTCTTCCAGTTCTGGCAAGTTATGTTGATTTTGGGTGTGCATATTTTGCATTAGTTTTCCTGTGGACTTTGGTGACTCCATATCACTTGAACAATCATGCCCAAAAGGAGGAAGGGTAAAATGGCAAAAAATAAGAAGGCGGCTGTGGAACAAGAGGCTGAGTCCAATGTACCACCCTTATTGGCCATAGATGTAATATGGCATCTTTGAGATCAAACTGACCTTTGTAGTAATGGCTGACCTTCTTGGCACTCAGGGTTGCAAGGTTAGCATTACGACTAACTGGCCGGTGTCAGGATGAATGGATCACTAGTACTGGTATTAACCTACCCAGGAATTATCGTGATATAACTGAAATATTGTTGAAAGAAGCTTTAAACACCAAACAATTGAGCAATCAATCAATAATTATCAGTTTTGGAATTATTAAAAGTTACATTTGTATACTTCTAGTGGGGCTATACACTTCTTGTGTTTTGTCAGAAATGCATTTTTATCTATATGACATAAACATAAACAGTGAAGGATCACTCGAGTCATCATTGTACTCATCACTTTATCAGAGGACTAGATAAGGAGGAGTAAATAGGTCTTTCTTATATGAAATTTCTCTTCACACTCATTTAAACTTATTTTGTGGGTACTTAAAAGAATCGTATCGCTGAGACGATTCTTTTGAATACCCACAACATAGGTTTTGGAGGTCAAAAAAGGACTTTAGAGCATGAAAAACGTTCCTTATCTAGAGCTCTGCTGTATTGATGCATTAACCAGGCTATATATAATCCTTTCCAACATACAGATGCTTTCTGATGCCTCTGCAGCAGTAAGACTTTTGCAAACATTATGTCAAAAGGTGAAATGTTTTCAAAAGTTGTCTCCAGCAAATGCATCAAAATGTATCTGCATGTAATAAAAGGTTGAAAAGTGCTCAGATCACGGCACTCAATGATCTCAAAAATACCTGGGCTAAAGTCATGCTTCATGCCACTGGTCTGGATGATTCATCACTTCATTGTTTGTTGTGATAACCCACCTGGCTATATGATATTACTTTTAACCTTGACCTTAAATTTACAATGTAACTGTGCTAGGAGAAGTTATTACTGCAATAAAATAAATTCAAATGCCTGGTACAATTTAGAATTTTAAAGTTGCAATTGTTTATATAAATCAAGATACATTTTAAAATTAAATATAATTTTATTGTATCTACAATGTTTTCAGTATTTTCTTTTAATTAATATATTATTGTTATATTTGCGATGTATGATAAATACTGGTCCCTAATACTTTCCTATCTGATTCAGAATAATTTGGAACCAGCAAATCAATTGAAATTGATATCACTCTAAATGCATCATTGTAAAAGTTGTTTATTTCTCATGTCTCAGCCAATAATGTATGAATGTACCCACACATTTTCTCTCGGGATGTCTACATCTGTTTCTCTTATAGCCAGAATCCTAGAAATGAGGCATACAATAAATGTACCTGTAAAAAATTGCCCTCTGTCAGAGATCTAGATAAGAAGTGTTTTGCTTGTTATTATATCCTTATTTTATCCACTAACCCTTTGTTGTGGGTACTCAATGTGATGATTCTTTAAAGTACCCACAACATAGGGCTTGGCGTGAAACGGTTGTGACTAAAATTGGTATTTTTTTAGCAAGGTTAATCAGCTCGCCATAAAGCCTTTATAAGTGTTAAATCATTTTTCTTGGTAAACAATGGAAATTTAGGTGCCATTGCTCCTAAATTTGCATTGTTTACAAAGGGGTCAACATTGCCCCCTAAACCAGGGTTTTCAAAATAGGTTTTTAGCTACAACTGTTTCACACCAAGCCCTGGGTTTGGTTGGATAATAAGAGAGATATTGTGGGGAAGGGACCTGTATACACCTACTTATCTGGACGTCTGCTCAGTAGATTGATGTCGCCGATGAACCCCCACATCCTTGAAACCTGCAACAGACGAGTCTTAAAAAATGTTCTGGCAAAAGATATGAAAATTCTCTTTCAAAGAAAGTACTATAATTCAATAGAGTTGAAAACATTTTGGCAAAAGGAGAAATCATTCACTATGAGCAATTTCTCATTTTGTAATAATGTTTTCAAAAGTTGTCCGCTGCAGATGCATCAACTACAGCAGATGACTTTGAACATGTTTAGTCAAAAAATAGAAAATCTCTTTAATTGAATGGATAACCTATGACTAAAAGTGGAAATCATTGTGGCAAAAGGAGAAATCGCTCGTTTTGAGCAATTTCTTCTTTTGTCACTATGTTTTCAAAAAGCCGTCTTCTGCAGGGGCGTCCAAAAGCATCTATATGAGGGAAAGGGTTAAAGCTTTTCTGCGTAGTAATTCAACCATATGTTGTTTGATGTTTATTTATATATTTTCCTTTCCCACTTACAGACATATTATGATGGATCTTCAGTAGAAGAATTTTGAAAACATTGTTGCAAAAAAGAGAAAATGTACATAATGAGCAATTTCTCATTTTGTCACAATATTTTCAACCCTACTTTAATTTATAAATATTTGCCAAATTTTACCTTTTTCAAAGTCATCTGCTAGTTTTTGATAAGTTTTTCTGCTATTCTTTACCAACAAGAGGTCATACTTTGAAATTGGAAAAGGCTCAAAGATCCAGGACTGTTTTCTGTCAACACCAGTTTTCCCACAGAGTTATAGATATTTGGAACAACTTGCCCCAAAATGTCATCGATGCTAAGGATGTGGACAGTTTTAACCCTTTCCCTCATACGACAATTATGCAGCAGATGACTTTGAACATATTTTGTTAAAAAAACGAAAATCTTTCTAATTGAATGGATAACCTATGACTAAAAGTGATAAACATTGTGGCAAAAGGAGAAATTGCTCGTTTTGAGCAATTTCTTCTTTTGTCACTATGTTTTCAAAAAGCCGTCTGCTGCAGTGTCAGAAAGTGTCTATATGAGGGAAAGGGTTAAGATGAGGATAGACCGTCACTGGCACGGGGACATGTTATATCAGTTTTCAAACCAGAGAAAGGTTTCTCTAAGGACAACTTTATATGACAAACATCGCCTAATCTGTTACCAAAAACTTTTGGGAGCACAAGCACCATTACAGTATCATACAAAGTCAAAAGAAAGAGGGGCTTAAAGAGGATAGATGATGTCCTTACTGCAGAGCCCAAATACATCTTACAAATATTGATTTGTTGTTTGTCGATAAGGAATTTTGAAGACAGAACTACAAATGATATGACAAGTTTGTGTGTAATTTAACTTATGTTTCCATAGTTTTTAGCTCTACTGGCCAAAGGCCAGAAGGGCTTATGTCGTGGCGATGTGTCCGTCGTCTGTGCGTGCGTGCGTCCGTAAACAATTTCTTGTTAACACGATACAGTCTTCACTTTTGATTGTATCTCAACCAAACTTATACAGTAGTTAGATATCCATGAGATCTCGGTTCCTTTCGAAAACCAGCCAGATCCGCCCATGCATGACTGGATTATGGCCCTTGAAATGGTCAAAATTGCTATAAAAGAGCTTGTTAACACGATACAGTCTTCACTTTTAATTGCATCTCAACCAAACTTATACAGTAGTTAGATATTCATGAGAGCTCGGTTCCTTTCGAAAACCAGCCAGATCCGCCCATGCATGACTGGATTACGGCCCTTGAAATGGTCAAAATTGCTATAAAAGAGCTTGTTAACACGATACAGTCTTCACGTTTGATTGTATCTCAACCAAACTTATACAGTAGTTAGATATCCATGAGAGCTCGGTTCCTTTCGAAAACCAGCCAGATCCGCCCATGCAAGACTGGATTATGGCCCTTGAAATGGTCAAAATTGCTAAAAAAGAGCTTGTTAACACGATACAGTCTTCACTTTTGATTGTATCTCAACTAAACTTATACAGTAGTTAGATATCTATGAGAGCTCGGTTCCTTTTGAAAACCAGTCAGATCCGCCCATGCAAGACTGGATTATGGCCCTTGAAATGGTCAAAATTGCTATAAAAGAGCTTGTTAACACGATACAGTCTTCACGTTTGATTGTATCTCAACCAAACTGATACAGTAGTTAGATATCCATGAGAGCTCGGTTCCTTTCGAAAACCAGCCAGATCCGCCCATGCATGACTGGATTATGGCCCTTGAAATGGTCAAAATTGCTATAAAAGAACTTTTTAACACGATAGTCTTCACTTTTGATTGTATCTCAACCAAACTTATACAGTAGTAAGATATCCATGAGAGCTCGGTTCCTTTCCTAAACCAGCCAGATCCGCCCATGCAAGACTGGATTATGGCCCTTGAAATTGTCCAAATTGCTATAATTGAGCATGTGAACACAATAGAGGCTCCATTTACTATCTGATCTTCACCAAACTTAGATAGTAGTTAAATATTGATGAGAGCTTGGTTCCTTTTGAAAACCAGCTAGATCCGCCCATGCAAGACTGGATTATGGCCCATGAAATTGTAAAAATTGCTATAATACAGCTTGTGAACACAAAAGAGCCTCCATTTACTATCCGATCTTCACCATACATACATGCTCTGGATTGAAAATGACCAAAGAACCATACCAGTAGAGCATAGGCCCTCATGGGCCTCTTGTTTATCAATGCTTTCCAAGTCGTCTATTGCAAATATGTTGTATGTGGGAAAGGGTTAAGATCATAAATAAGTCCAGCTTTAGTCTGCATTATTCCCTCATATTTGCTGGATAAACTATTTATGAGATGTCCCATAAATACTGTTGTTAGGAATGGCCCAAGTCTAAACATTGCACACCTGCTGCCAAAACAAACATTTTCCTTAGTGTACAATTGCCAGTTAGAGCTTTTTCATCAAATTATATTATTGTTCTTGGATTGGAAGTTGATAATACTTTTGTAGAATGTATGTTATCTAGTCATGAAAGCATTGCTGTAAAATTAGGCATGTGCATTTTGGCGCATCTGCAACAGACAACTTTTGAAAACATTGTGTCAAAAGGAGAAATTGTTCATGAGAATTTTCACCTTTCACCACTATTTTGTATGAACAGAGATTTTTCATTTAAGTTTTGACAAGATGTTTTCAAAGTCATCTGCTGCAGATATTTTGTGTGTGGAAAAATGTTAAAATGGAAAATCAATATGAAGACATAAGTTTTTCTTGGGCATGCACTAACTAGTGTCATAAATGAAATGTCTATTTGAAGAAACCACTCTATTGTAAGAAACTGGAAATAAGGCTAGCACAGATATGGACAGAAACATAGAGTGAAAATAAGGAAACTGGGTAATTTTTGTCAAGCCTGCTTGCCGTGAGCTCGACATAGCTATCACGATGACAGTTCAGTGTATGTACATGCGTGCATCTGTGGGTCCGTGAGTCAGTGCAGCCATCTGTCTGAACCTTGTCTGGCCCGCATCTTAACCATGCATCATAGGATTTCCAGGAAAATTGGCACAAACATTCACCATGATGAGGCAGTGTGTTGCGCACAAAAGCCATGCTTGGACCTCAAATGTCAAGGTCACACTAAGAGGTCAAAGATCAAAATGAGTACTGTTTGATAGGACTACCTTGTCCGGCCCACATCTCAACCATGCATCATAGGATTCCCAAGTAACTGAGCACACATGTACACCATGTTCAGATAGCGTGTCAAATGAAGACCCAGGTCTGTACATGGTAGGTCAAGGTCACACATTTTAAGGATGAACATTTTGACAATCAATTGTTTTACTTTAAGCCTACAATGAAATACGTCACTTTCATTTAAACTTAGTGTTTGACAAATCTACAGAAATACAAACATTTGGGTTTCAAAATTCTTCAACTTAAAGCAGAGGAATTGAATAATTCTATTTGCAACTGAAATAACATTTGTTAATGTTATATTAATCAATGAATTATATAATTTTATGTTATTAGTACTGTGGTCTAAGCAGAAATGATCCTAAATTAAATATATATTTTGACATTTTACAACCACTTCGGTATCACAGAAGGCCCTTAATTAACTGCTATCAGGTCAACTCTTTATAAGTCTGTAGTGCAATGGAATGGAAGAGCACTATGTATGTGACAAAACCTTTGGAGCAGGCTCGACTTGTTGACTGTAGGCATCTAGTTTCAGGTAGCAAGTTCTTGCTACACACGTTTTGGGCAGGCAGCAATTTCCCATTTTAACTATCAAAATTACTACTTGTTACTGTTGATTTCGAACGCTGATTATTCAATAGCTTTTAACTCTTTCACTCATGTAGAAACTTTCTGACGCCTCTACAGAAGACGACATTTGAAAACACTGGCAAAAGGAGAAATTGGTCAAAATGAGCAATTTCTCCTTTTGCCACAATGTTTTCAACTTTTTTCGGTAATTATTCTTTCATTTATAGAGATTTTCCATGTTCTTGCTTAGATGTTTTCAAAGACATCTGCTGCAGATTTGCTGTATGTGGGAAAGGGTTATACATGTATGTATATAGGATAAACCTTATATTATGAACTGTGTCATATTGGGGTTCACTCAAACACTAAAAAAATCAACTCATGTCACCATTTTTAGCTCACCTGAGCTTTGCTCAAGGTGAGTTATTGTGATCGCCTTTTGTCCGGCGTCCGGCGTCCGGCGTCCGGCGTCCGGCGTCCGGCGTCCGTCGTGCGTCGTCCGTCGTGCGTCGTCCGTCAACTTCTTCTCCTCAGTAACCAGTGGGTCAATTTGGATGAAACTTCACAGAAAGCATCCTCTCAATGACCTCACCAGAATTCCTTCAAATTTTTGGGATCCATGCAAAATTCTGGTTTCCATGCTAACGAAACCGAAAAAACTTCAAAATTCTTCTTCTCCCAAACTGGTTGGCAGATTTTCAAATAATTTTGTAGAAATGTTCCTTAGATGACCCTCTATCAGATTCCTTCAAACCATGTTGATTGGTCGAAAAACATGGCCGCCAGGGGGGGCGGGGCTATTTTGCCTTATATGGCTATAGTGAAAACTTAAAAAATCTTCTCCTCCGAAAGTGTCAGGCCAATTTTCAAATAATTTTGTAGAAATGTTTCTTGGGTGATCCTCTATCAGATTCCTTCAAGCCATGTTGATTGGTCGAAAAACATGGCCGCCAGGGGGGGCGGGGCTATTTTGCCTTATATGGCTATAGTGCAAACTTAAAAAATCTTCTCCTCCAAAAGTGTCAGGCCGATTTTCAAATAATTTTGTAGAAATGTTCCTTGGGTGATCCTCTATCAGATTCCTTCAAGCCATGTTGATTGGTCAAAAAGCAAGGCCGCCAGGGGGCGGGGCTATTTTGCCTTTTATGGCTATAGTGAAAACTTAAAAAATCTTCTCCTCCATAAGTGTCGGGCCGATTTTCAAATAATTTTGTAGAAATGTTCCTTGGGTGACCCTCTATCAGATTCCTTCAAGCCATGTTGATTGGTCGAAAAACATGGCCGCCAGGGGGCGGGGCTATTTTGCCTTATATGGCCAAAGTGAAAACTTAAAAAATCTTCTCCTCCGAAAGTGTCAGGCTGATTTTCAAATAATTTTGTAGAAATGTTCCTTGGATGACCCTCTATCAGATTCCTTCAAGCCAAGTTGATTGTTCGAAAAACATGGCCACCAGGGGGGGCGGGGCTATTTTGCCTTATATGGCTGTAGTGAAAACTTAAAAAATCTTCTCCTCCAAAAGTGTCTGGCCGATTTTCAAATAATTTTGTAGAAATGTTCCTAGGGTGACCCTCTATCAGATTCCTTCAAGCCAAGTTGATTGGTCGGAAATTATGGCTGCCATGGGGCGGGGCTTATATAGCTAAAGTGAAAAAAAAAAATCAGGTGAGCGATTCCAGGGCCATGATGGCCCTCTTGTTTTATTTACTCTAGACAGCATATATTGGCTGATACACCGTCTTTTTCAAGCATTTGACTGCCTAAACACATGGACTGTCAACCAATTGGTGCAAGAGGAATGATGCTTGATGAATTGACAATGATAAAAAAAGATCTGTTAGAAATTTGCCCCTTATCAATTAGGGCTTTTGACTTTGGAAGTCTGAGACTCTTTCTTTGTGTTTCTGAGCCCCGGTAGCTCAGTCAGTAATGACGAGGGCTGTCACTCAAGGGTTAGTGAGTTTGAACCCCAGCTTGGCCAACATCGTTTCAGATGTTTGACAAAAGTCAATGCGACTAGCGTCATTCGTCTTCTACTTATGGGCTTACAGTCTATGTGAAAAAGCATCCAGTTGCTTGTAAAGTATGTTGTGTGGAGTACTGGTGAGAGAAAGCCAGGAAACATTTGGTTAGGTGAACTGGCCGCCGTGATATGACTGAAAGATTGTTGAAATGGTGTTGACCTCCAATCAATCAATGTGTTTCATAAGAGGAATTGGGTTTTAACCCATTCCCACATACAGCAAATCTGCACCAGACGACATTCATAACATGTTGGTTAAATATGGAATCTCAATAAATGAAAGTATTATTATTGAATAAGATTTGTAAACATTGTTGCAAAATGAGAAATTGCTCATGATGAGTAATTTCTCCTTTTTCCTCAATGTTTTCAAAAATGTCATCTGCTGCGGAGGAGTCAGAAAGCGTGTGTATGTGGGAAAGTGTTAAGAGAATAAGTAAGTAAAGAGTTCAGGTTTGAAAGATGGCAAAAAGTAAATTACATCAATTCAGTATTGCTGTCCTCATTCTGGCTGTATTCCCAATAGAATTCACATTTTCCTGCATTCTTGCCTGTGATGCAGACAACTTCGTGATACCTTTATACTCAATGCAAGTGTTCTTAGCCCCTTCCCTGACATATAGACAGCTTTAAACCCATTCCCACATATAACAAATCTGCAGCAGACGACTTTTTAAACATTTTCGCAAAAACATAGAAAATCTCTCTGAATAAAGGTTTATTCAATGAATAGAGTTGAAAGCATTGTGGCAAAAGGAGAAATTGCTCTTTATGAGCAATGTCTCCTTTTGCCAAAATGTTTTCAATGGGAGTTTGCTGCAGAGTTGTCAGTAAGCTTCTATATGTGGGAAAAAGTTAATTCATATTAAATTGCAACATACTGTTGCTTTTGAAAACAGTGTCGGAAAAGGGAAATATACTTAACCCTTTCCCTCATATAGACGCTTTCGGACGCCTCTGCAGCAGACAGCTTTTTGAAAACATAATGACAAAAGAAGAAATTGCTCAAAACGAGCAATTTCTCCTTTTGCCACAATGTTTTCCACTTTTAGGTTATCCATTAAATTATAGAGATTTTCTATTTTTTGACAAAATATGTTCAAAGTCGTCTGCTGCAGAATTGTCATATGAGGGAAAGGGTTAATATCCCCGAGCAGGAATATATATTTTAAACTGTTTCCCAGCAGATGTACAACCTTGAAAACATTCAGCCAAAAATCTTTCTTAAATGAAAAAAACAGTATTGAATAAAATTAAAAACATTGTGGCAAAAGGAGAATTTGCTCATCATGATCAATTTATTCTTTTGCCACAATGTTATCAGTCTGCTGCTGTAGAGGCGTCTGTATGTAGGAAATAGTTAAAGATTTATAACAATTATTGATTATAATGAACTATGGGTACACAATGTTTGGTTTTCATATAAATACAAGAGAAAGTTGCAAGTTGGAAATGTTTCAATCAGCTGCAATGCATCAATGTCGCCGGATATCCATAGTGCAGTTATGCATAACACTAACATTATAGTAGTTGAATAAACAGTTATCAACTGAGGGGCATATTGGAACATCAGGGGTGGGGTCAAGTGAAAATGTATCATAACTTGCATTGTTTTGTCAACGAAGTGAATGATAATTGAAGCCTTTCATTGTTTATGATCAATCTCCATTCCAAAGTAGGTTGACTAGACACACAACCAACTAATTATTGACCATAAACAGTAATGGAAATGAGAAATCTTGCCAATCATTAGTCTTAATTACAGTGCTTTCATTAAGGAATAATTATAAGATTTGTGAATTCCACATACACTTTTCAAGATGTTTGTCAGAATATTTGAATTTTATTATTTTCCAATAAAACCACAAAACAGACAATTTAGGATGTGCATGCAATAGCACTTCATTTTACCTTTCCTCTATTTAAATCAACAGTGGACACCTTTGCAGCAATATACTTTTAAAACAATGAGTTAAGGGTTAAATCGCTGAGTTTTCTCTCTTTCTCAAAATGATATTAGCTTGGCATCCTAATTATATCATACTTTAACAAATGTTGAAATGTAGTCCAATATTTATAAATTAGACCACATTCGAAATATAATATCAACTAAACAGTTAAATCTCATTGAAATTGTTGTATAATTTAAACTTAATTTCGAACATAAACTGAGCCCTACAACATGTTAATTTATTTTAATTCTTTCCTTCCTTTTTTATAATGAAAATAACAAAACTACTCATGTTTTAAAATTATATTATGATGAGCGCCCTTGTGTCAATGATCCATAACAATATGCAGATCGGAAGCAATATGCCTTTAGGGAATTAAATGACACATTTAAAATTGTCAAGGACGAAATAATTTTGTACGAAAGACCCGATTCTTTCTTATTCGCAGAGGTGTCGTTCTTGAAACTCTCTTTATAGGCAGAGAGTGTTCGTTCAAAGTAATTTTTCTATTAAAACTAGTTTTTATCTCGGTTTGTTCTTTTCTTCATTTGTTTCGAACCAAATAAACATTTTAAATCACCTACGATTTACTATTTGTAAGTGAGTGTAAAGAGACGGCTCTCTTCAAAGGAGATTGATCTACGCAGTTGGTATTCGCGAGTCACGCTTCAAGCAGGTGCGCGTATGTAAACAAATTAGACTGCGACGTAAAGGTTTGTAGTTATCGCCTTTTGAGTACATGTAGTATATAGTGTAAACATAAAGTATACCAGTCTAGCTAATAGGGACTGTTTTGTCTTCGTAAATAAAACAACAAAACATAAATGCGAGTCAAAATAAAGAAACTGAAAATACCTAAAACATCGGAATATTTATTTCATTTTAGATGTGTCATTACTTAGTGTTTTTAAACAAACACAATTGTAATATGTTCAAGACATCTAAATGTGTTTCTTTCTA
The DNA here is from genome assembly GCA_031761405.1 of Serripes groenlandicus. Lineage (NCBI taxonomy): Eukaryota > Metazoa > Mollusca > Bivalvia > Cardiida > Cardiidae > Serripes > Serripes groenlandicus. Next base: position 56,267,099 of record JASEVX010000001.1, read on the forward strand.
ATAATAATCCCCCCTCCCATGTGATTTCCGAAAACCTATTAAAAATAGAAGTCGCGGGCTTCTGCCCGGCGACTAATAAAATGTGTTGGGGGCAATTTTCAGGTCTTGTTGAATATGCAAACTTAATAATGAATGCTTTTATAGCACAAAGACCTGAGTGTCGGCATACATGTAAAACATAGCCCTAGATCAGCTGATTGAAACATTTCCAACTTGCAAATGCATAATTATGTAGTCGACGTTTTTTCAAATTATTGTACCAAAAAGGTGATATTGGTCATGATTCATTTCGCCATCGATTTCAACTCTTTATAATAAGTATACACTTTTATTTGTTGAGATTTCTCATATAATTTTGCTGAAATGTTTATAAAGTTGTCTGCATCAGATTTTTCATATGGCAGAAGTTGTTGTTAACCCTTTCCCTCATACGACAATTCTGCAGCAGACGACTTTGGACATAAAAAATAAAATATCTCTATAATTGAATGGATGACCTATGACTAAAAGTAGAAAACATTGTGTCAAAAGGAGAAATTGCACGTTTTGTGTTATTTCTTCTTTTTTCACTATGTTTTCAAATAGCCGTCTGCTGCAGAGGCGTCAGAAAGCTTCTATATGAGGGAAAGGGTTAATGTTATCAACAATCTGCAGCAGAAAAATTTGAAAACATCAAGGCAAAAATTTGGGAAATTTCTATATATTTTTTTAAGTCATTTTGGTAAAAAGTGAAATTACTCATAAAGAACACTTTTGAAAGTCGTCTGCTTCCCAATTTTAGGCTTCTGTATTGGTCTGCATATGTGGGAAGAGCTAAATATATTGGTTCTTTTCCCTCTTGTCCTACTGTTGGACTTCTTTCAAGGACCAAAAAGAAATGGTAAGTATATTTGAACCCATCTGTGGGAAAAGGTACAAGTTGCCTCTTTTGGTTGATGAAGATGTGAATTAGACCGTGTTTCCACACAGTCTGATCAAGATCTACACTGTTCACATAATTACTTACTCGAGCCTTTTTAGATATTGAACTTCTGTCAGTTTCTGTATATTGTGATTAGACAGAGCCGATGTATATACAGGCTTGTTCTGAATGGACTAGCTCATTTCGCCATATTCAGGAATTGGGCATGGCAGAGGGGTTTGAGGATAATTGCCTGGGGTTTGATCCTCTCATGTAACAGTTATGGTGGTATGCCCTTTGAGCAGGGCTCAATTTCTAGTCTATTACAAATCAGT